>JALIZH010012874.1:0-106101 GCA_030522465.1 Rhipicephalus appendiculatus | reverse complement strand
ATTTGCTTGTATAACAAAGAAACGAGCCCTCTGAAAGCAAAAAAATCCGCTTCTCTCGTTCATGATGCACACGTGTGAATGCCGCCGTCGTACTTTCATTACCATGGTGTATATCATGGTATACATGCGTTCATGTCATACGCGAATGGTATGCCAGGGATAAGCATGACACGAATGACACGAATGACATGACACGAATTAAAGACACGAATGGTATACCAGGCATAAGCATGACATAAATAATGTCATTGCAAATCCAAACAATCCAAAAGAGCTCAGGGGGTATGTGACATATGGTAATTAATGACACGAATGGGATGCCAGGGATAAGCATGGCATAAAAAACGGCAGATCCCACGCACTGTGGGAATCCATCTAATGCTTAGCAGCCAGCAAGGAGCAAATCATGCTGTACATAATATGCATATCATGATTTACATGTTAGGACCTGTCATCTATGTTCGTCATACAGTCACGTCGCGCAATACCAATTTTGGTGTATATCAAGCTAGCGATGCGCCGCTGTAGTTTCGCACGACGGAGTCCGTTATGCGAAACTATGCCTTTGCATAGTTTCGGAGTCCGTCGGAGTCCGTCGTGCGAAACTCTGTGAGCACTCTGTTACGCGAAGAGCGGAGCAACACAGTCTATATAAGGACAGAATTGTAGTAGGCGCGTTGCTTGTAAAATCTACCGTGCCTGTAATCAGCCCAGCCATTTTAAAAATACTGCTTTATTGTTAAATTCGAGGCTCTGTCTTACTAATGTTTGAAGCTTGAAAAACAGCGCGTAGACGAAACCGTGCTGTATTTTCGGAAAAAGACGTAATTCCATTACGTGCAAAAGGAGCTTAATTCCCTTCCCATTCCATTCCTCCAAGCGTTGTCCCCATTCCATTCCCATTCCATTCCGGCTTCGCGAAAATGTGGATTGATTCCGGAGTCATACCAATTCCGGAGTGGCAACTCCGCAACACTGTTTTATATCTATAGCAGGCTTCTCGGTCCAGCTTTTTCATCTTTGTACTTTCAAGAAGTACGCCTAGCAGCAAAGGCTATCTTACTGGCACATCCAGAACAATGCATTTTGTGCAATAACGTATTTCTCTTAGTGAAATTTGATTCGGGATGACAATTTCTCCCATGTACAAATTGAGAACACCGCGGTACTGGGGAGATAAAGAACAACCGAAAACAACATGCCTTCCACCTTGAGTTGTTTCAGACGAATCCATGAGGAACTGTGTAATTTTACAGCGAAAGCTGTTAGGAGATCACAACACGGGTCGTTCCTGCGCCGTAGATGTGGCCGTGTGGCCGTTCCTGCGCCGCCGCCGGTGTCCGTAACCAATATCGCACGAAATAAGAAAAAAACGAAATAAATAAAAAAACACCTATGGCAGAATGGGAATCGAACCCGGGTCTTCTGCGTGGCAGCCCAGCACTCTACCACTGAGCTACGCCGCTGCTTGAAACTGCAGTGCAAACTGACCCTATGCAGGCTTCATGTCGGGTAAGGAATCACGTTAACGTGTGTTGTAAAGCGTTTTAGAACAGTAAAGTAAGAACCAGGCGTCACACAATGCGAATTGCGTAACGAGTGGGGCGTTCAATGCTCCAACCCATTACGAAAGACTCAGGCAAAATTATTCATCGTCGTCAGCCACAGCATCAACAAAGTGCACATAATGCGTTACAAGAGTGTAGCGGGTACCTCGCTTTAATGAAGAATGACGAATAATGGCATAGTGGACGCTTCCCCACTACACAACAATTATGATGATTTATGGCGTAGTGGGTACCATGCAAGTGCGCTTGTAGTAGTTGCCCCAAGAGTGTATGAAAAAGGCTCTAAAAAGGCCGCTCTCCCAGCTTTCGCTGTGGCTGTGCTGCGCGTTCCGCGCAGGCCTGGCGGTTTTTTGTCTTCCATCGTCTGGTCCAAAGGCTATTTCAAACCAGTGGTTCGCGCCGGTTGTGTTACCAAAATAGTAGCAAAGCGATTGGTCGCGAATGGCTCCTTTGCTCGAAAAGCTATCTTTTCGGCTCGGGCGCTCACTGCTAAATTTTTCAGTCCTGCCACTGCAGTCACAAGCATCCGAACCAATCAGATGCGCCGGAAGAAGACTAAAGCTTATAGTGTGAAGGCAATGACATCTCGTGCACTCGCGAATTCGGTTTAGAGATGGCTACAGGCTGCACTAAGACTATCGGACCTCTTGTGTCGTGTTTGGTCGCCAATAGCAAATGGTCACGTGACCTGTGTTAGTCACATGTGCGAATGAGCCTTTAAAACTGTGAAAAAATAATTTCGAAAAAAAAAACAAGAACAAAGTTGAGTGTTTAAGCTCATGTGACCTTTAATAGTACTAAGACAGTTTTTTTTTAATCGTTCTCTACCCTCGAGGCAGAAATCCTACTTCAAAATAACATTTGAGGTTAATTCTCTCATCTGGAAAACAGAAAGTCACACACTCCGCTCTTCGAGAGTAAGAAAATATAAAAATATGTTAACGATTTTACTGCGCGACATTTCTTCAGTGAATGCCGCTTCCGAGGATTTGAAAATTAAACATTCCGATATATAGTAAGTAAAATTTATATTCTCTTATTTCCAGCATGTGAAGGCAACCTCTGCCATTCTATTCGAACAGCTATAGCGGCATGCGTGCATTAATGTATTTAAGCAGCTGACAGAACGGTTTAACCTCTTGTACCTCGTCCCAGCTAGAACCTGCGTAAACCGCAAGCGCATAGAGAGAGGCAGGTCATATCATAAGCCCTGCAAAGACGAGAGCGAAAGAGTTGGGAAAGGCAAGTGAGGGCGAGGAGTAAGGGAGGGATGGAAGCATAGTGAAGCAATGGAACGGCAAGGCAAGGAATACATTAGAACAGTTGTTACATGTACATACCATGATCAGAATATTTTCTCTTTTTTTTTTCTTTTTTCCTGCCCTCATCCTCCTACAGGGCCTTTGTGACCCCTTTCCTTATACAGAGTAGCTTGTAGGCATCTTTGCACACGCCGGCAAAATTCTCTCTCCTTAATGAAAAAAGCTTTCTCTCTCTCTCTCAGAGGCGAGTGGGGAGCAGCAGGAAGGTGAATGGGAAAGGGATGCGAGGGTGATTGTGAGAGGGCAAGCGCATAGGACTTACGTTGCTAGGGTTTTCCTTCAGGTCCGCTGTCCATTGGTGTTTGCAATAGTAAAGCCCCGCCTAGCGTATTTATGCGAAAACTCTTCGCTGTGTGCTCCTTGACTCATCGTAACCTTTTCATACACGTAACCCAAGGAAATTCATAGGGCTCCAAATAACGACTCGCACTCACGGTTTGTCGCTCTACTAAACTCGTTGACGTGGGTTCAATTCCTGAACCATGGCGGCCGCATATCAATGTGGCGAGTGGAATAACGCCCGTTTACTTACATTTAGATACACGTTAAAGAACCCCAGGTTGCCGGTTTAACGCGAAGTCCTTGCTAGGCATGTCTCATAATCGTCTCGCAGTTATGGCAGGCAGTAACCCAGGAATCCAGTAACCCACTCAGTAAAATATTCAGTCATAGAAACCACGATCTTCTAAGCATGTCATCTATCGAATTTCTTACCTTTGTATAAACAGGAAGTCACATCCTTCCAAATGTGCCGGTTATGAAAACCTCGACCTAAACCAGAACCTTCTATAGCAGTGAGATATTGAAACCTTGACCCCCTAAACAAAGAGTGTTTCGAACGTCGAACCTTCCTAGCATGCGGGTGTGGACGACGATGAATATTAGCAAGATGAACAATGTGAGTATCGATTAGAACCAGCAGTTTCCCAATTGTGTCGATGCACATGCCCTCGGCCTTCGTTGTATATAAACAGAAAGAAAGGCTTGGATAGGGGCGAGCCATTTGACGTATTAGCAACGCTAAGAAAACCTCAAACAGGTTTATGTTTGTTTAGTATTCTGTATGTTTTGTTCGTGTATGTGTGTGTTTGAAATGCAGGATTCGACGGAAGCCCGTCTGGTCGGAAAAATTCATGGCAGGAAATAACAAGCGCCGACCAATTGATAAAACAAAATGACGTATCGGTCCTGCTACGGGGGCATTGTTCACAAAGGCCCTTGTAGTGAACAAGAGCACCGTAGCGGGACGGAAACGTTATTTTATGTTAACAATCGGTCGCCACTTGTTCTTTCAAGCTGTTTGTGTGTGTTTCGTGCATTTATGGGCTCTTCTGATGCGCGTCAATCGTCTACCACTCCCCGTCATGTTTATCGGGTCGCCTTTCGTCAATAATGAGTTACATAAAAGTTCAAGTAGAAGCTTGGACAGCATATTTGGTAGTTTTGGGCTTGGATGGAGTGTTTCTAAATTTCTGTCCCTTCGTGGGACCTCTTTTTGGTTAGTATTATTTGCTAGATAAGGAAGCAAATTAATTAAATTGGCAGCATATTACACCCTGTGTAACATTTGAAGGCAGAATGTTGCGGCACACTTGTAAGTGCATTAAGTTACCACATTGTTGACTAGACTTCCTGCAAGACACCATGCATGAGCCGCAGTGTAAGAGGTATGCAGTAAATTACCTCGACATTCTCAGTCCATTCCAATATTCCTCACCCAGCCCTGTGGCACGGCCTCCGGGAGCGGTCCACATTTGGCCAGTCGACAACATCAACTGATGACGTCATCATGTCGAATAACGCATTTGGACAATCTGGGCAGTCATGATGTGACGCTATCACTTGCTAGGAAGATATCACGTAAGTCTTTGGACGGGGCCTTGGAAGACCTTGCGATAGCTTGAGTGTCTTGGAATGTCTCATCCAAGTCCCACAGGTGTCGTCGGCGGAAGGGCCTAAATAGCCACTTAAGGCTTTCATTTTCTTAAATAAACAAATAAACCCGAAGCTTTGACTATTCAAACGAACCTACAGTGGTAAACGTCCTGGTATTGTAGTTGACATTATCAGTCCTAGGGCGTTTACTGTCTGGGTCTTATAATTGAAACAGTATTTTGTAAATTTTTCAGCCTTTGCCACGACTGACACCAGTGAGCTAATTTCGGGGTGTCTCCTGAAGCGCAACTTGGTAATGAATGATAATGACAATTTCGTGCAGCAGGCAATCAGCAAACATTCCCAAGTTTACGTAGGTGCCATAAGTAAGGTCCTTTATACAAACAATAAAAACGTTATTAATGATGTGCCGAAATCATACATCTGTTGGATGTCAACTGTTCGTTTAGTACAAGCCTTAGCATGTCCCTTGAGGTACGTACTATAAGCAGATTCCAAACGCCGAAATATTCACGAAATATATATTAATACTACGGAAGACTAATGTCTGCTGACACCACTGTTGCCTCCAAAGTCTGTGTCTACCAGTTGGTCTGTTGCTGCTTCGACTTTATGAACGCTGGGACATCTTTTTAGGGGCGAAAAAAAATGTTCGTGAGTTCATGGCATTTGCAGTCGCAGTTTTCGGTACAGTAGAAACTGGGAAACTGGTGTACAAGGGAAACCGTACAGGGAAACTGGGGAAGTGTTCCGACGGCGAGGCGTCGCACATGCGTTTAGCTTCACTTGCCCGATCGCTGTCGGTGGCACTAGCTCGAGGGCGGCGCACGCATTCGCATTTCTGGGAGCGCCGATGTTCCTTGTACTGCTACTACTGCCCTTTGGGACGTACGACAGGCGTCCGACACATGGCGAGTTCAAACAGCAACTGAATACGTCGGAAGCGCGATTGTTTACGTCACAATACAACGGACAAACGCGATTGGTTAACGATACGTATTGGCGAAAGACTGTGACGCTCTCGAAAAGACGGCTGCGCCAATCGTAGCGCGACGCACTCACGTAGCTCCCAGTGTGAGGTTGGTCGTGTGATGAAGAAGCAAAACCTAAGGTGCTGCGAATGGCGTGGTGTACTCTAGCAGTTTTATAATCCTAAATTTGAAGACGCCCCCCAACCCAGCGTTTCATACGACGCCAAGAGATTTCGCTACCTGTCTGTCTGAATAAGGGTGTTAATGAATGCCTCCGGGCAAATGGCGACCCCAGCCGGGATTTCTCGAGAGAGCGGGCACACACGTTCTCTGAACTCACCCAACAAGCACGCCTTGCCCGTCGCCTCTACATTCCTCCCCGCCACCGCCTCTACGACACCCAACAAATCATCTGGAGTTGACTCCAAACCCGAACTCTTCCCACCCCTCAAACCCTATCGCACTTCCGCCCCATTTCTCTCGAGTGCACACTCTGTGGAGAGTCGCCCGCCACCTTAGACCACATTCTCTTTGTCTGCCCTTGCCGATCCTTCCCCCGCAGGGGCAGTCCGCCATCAGCACTTGGGAGGAATGGGAGGCCCTCCTTGCGTCGCAGGATCTGGACACACAGTTTCGCTGCGTGAACCGGGGTGCCGGTGCCCTGACCCTTCGTGGTCTCGACACAGAGGCGCAATGTGATGGCCCTGCGGTAGCCCAGGGCTCGTAAAGGGTCCAAACTCACTCGCCCAATAAGGTTTTCCTTCCTCCTCGCAGTCAGTCCCACTTCCCCTATAAGCAGGGTGGTAACGCCTTTTGTCCAGTTCAGCGCCATATCGGACCGAAGTCTTTGACGTGGACGCCGCCTCTTCTTAAGGGGACGTGCCAACATGATGATCGAGACGCGTGTGAAACCACAGAAGTAAAACGAACTCTTGGCTGCTCACGGCGTCTGCCATTGCGCGCGTCTCCGTTCTCCGAAACAACATGGTGGTTTTCTCGTTCTTGCCACCCTAAATCTTGCCTGCACGCACTCCTTGATGCTGGATAAATGAGAAAACTCCAACTAAAAATTTATTTTAGAAAAACCCGACGTTTCGAAGCCAGACCGGCTTCTTCTTCAAGGGTGAGAAGGCCCGAGATGTGCGGCGCTTATATACGCTTGCTTGCCGTGCGTGAGAGGCTTGCCGTGACTTGTCGCAAGCCCTGGCAGTAGAGGGAGGGCAATGTCCCCGTGGAGCGGTTGATGTTCCCCGCTGTCTGCTGGATGTGCCAGGATTCGAGGAGGAGCCGCCGGCGAGGGTTCCTTTCTTTTTCCACAATCACCGCGTCGTCGGGACGGATGTGGTGGTCAAACCACTCGCAGTCGTCTCCGTGGAGTGGCCTTTGGCAGCGCTGCTCAATATGTCTCCATCCGCGTCGCGTCGTCTGCTCGGCGTCCCCAAAGCGTCTCCGCCCACGCGGGTAAAAGCGAGCATACGGCAGCGCCAGAAATGTCAACATGGCGGCACCTGTGGATGCATTTTCCTTCCACCTCGAACTTATCACGTCGTCGTCTTCCACTTTGTGGCCCTAGCACCAGACAGCGTCACTGCAATAATCCCGGGTCACTCCAAACTTTTAATGTGTTCTGCGACCATCCGCAGTTTTCCTCACAGCGTTATCTTCACTAAAGGGCCCCTAAACCACACCAAGTTCAAAGGCAAGACAGGAGTTTCTTTATCGCCTTTATCGCCTTCACTACCCTTCCTACCAGCGCTATATCCTCCTCGCCACTTCTTTCTTCATAAAACACGGGGCATATCAGCCCTAAGCATTCATCCAGTCCAGGATGTCGCGCGTTTCTACTACGCGCTGCTGTCTCCGCTTGCGCAGTTGCAAACGCAGAAAAAATGAATTGAAATCAGCTTATCGCGTACGATATTCATGCGAGACAAAGCAGACTGGGCATGTGACTGCTAGGCAAATCAGGATAGGCGAAATTCACAACAAATAATTCTCATATATCGACCAATCGAGAGCTTATTTGATCCTGATGTCACGTGAACTAACAGCTGGCGTCATGAATTGTGCCGCAAAGACCCGAAACGCCGGGAGACAGTAACGCGCTCGTTCTTCGTATTTTTCAGAGGTGGTTTAGGGGCCCTTTGAGGCACCCCTTCATAATTATCGTTCCTCACCCTCGTCAAAGATTTGGCAGATCCCACGTATAGTAGGAATCACTTTCATGCGAAGCAGTCAATCAGCAGCAGCTTATGCCTTTTTTCTGAGCCAAGCGCTAGGAGGTCGATCTAAGCCTTTCGGAAAATTGAGCAGTCGTGCGCAAAATGTTGGCTTGCCAGGCACAGCCACCACGCTGGCGTATAAGTGTAACTCATGCTTTGATGTAAAGGCGGCACTCACGTTACAGTACAAGCGTCAGTTCTATTGCAGCAAAGTGCACGCAACGGCGCGATGATGTGCGTATCGTAGCAGGGATGCTATCGCGGAACGATTCTATTCCTTCTATTCTTTTCGCCGCCATTAGCCGTCTGTGATTGGTCGAAGCGTCTGTCCATCAAGCAGCCGTAAAAAAAGCCTGACGTCAAAATGACGGTACCACACAACGGGAGCAGGCGTCGCGTGTTCCCGCCCACTGCTGACGTAAGCTTCGACGTCACGCGGAAAAGAATTGGAATAGAAAAAGGAATCGTTCCGCGATAGCACCCCAGCAGTCATCGGCGTGTTCGAGCAAAGCTTGAATATAGTTAGTGGACTTATAGACGATTTTCCGCAGGTGGTGTTTTAAATCAAAACTAGATGGCGCCACCACCGCACCGTGGCCGTCCCCTACCACGGCCGTCTCCGTGGAGTGGCCTTTGGCAGCGCTGCTCAATATGTCTCCATCCGCGTCCGCGTCGTCTGCTCGGCGTCCCCAAATCGTCTGCGCCCACGCGGGTAAAAGCGAGCAGACGGCAGCGCCAGAAATGTCAACATGGCGGCACCTGTGGATGCAGTTTCCTTCCACCTCGAACTTATCACGTCGTCGTCTTCCGCTTTGTGGCCCGTAAGTTCGCAACCAACGCCGTTATTTGCTTTATATTAACTTCCTGAAGCTGCAATGAGCAATATTAAGGCGAAAGCCTTTAATGTCTCATGCTCAAGTCCGTCCGGTGTCCGTCCGTCCGTCCGTCCGTCCGTCCGTCCGTCTGTCTGTCCGTCCATCCGGTGTCCGTCTGTCCGTCCGGTGTCCGTCCGTCCGTCCGTCCGTCCGTCCGTCCGTCTGTCTGTCTGTCTGTCCATCCGTCCGTCCGTCCGTCCGTCCGTCCGTCCGTCCGTCTGTCTGTCTGCCTGCCTGTCCGTCCGTCCGTCCCGTCCATCCGAGCTCTTGGCACGGAGCCAGGTGGCCGCCGGGATGCGCAAACGGACGCCGGTCGCGTCGGACTCTACAGCGCTCGCTCTTTGCTTGCGTAGCTTCGCTGTGCCCAGCGTTTGCAATCATTCTGACCGACGCCGTCTCAATGGACACAGGCGTTTTTTTTTTTATTAAATGTATATAAGGAGAGGTTGGTGCCAATGCGTGGCGCCTGGCTCCTCTGCTCTTGCACAACAGTTGTCGTCGCATAGTAAAAAAACAAGCACAAACTAGGTTATACAAAGACACATAGTACAACTCTCACACACTGAGTCCAAGTTCCTCAATACAAAAATGTGTCCACGCTACACAAAAGTTGACAGAACACAAGTAATCACAGAATTCGCTTATCTAAACAATTTAGTTTTTGTAAAAGTTTCCTTCGAGGGCCATCATATTTACAGTGTAGAAGAAGGTGCTCTACGTCTTCTTCAGCTTCTCCACATGAGCAGGTAGGACTGTCAGCTTTCACGGAATACACCCTCGAATTTACAAAGGGCCCGTCAATTTAAGCGCTGGAACGCTATGCACAAAGCGCGAGAAAATACTAACGCATGCGAACGGAGGAAGATTAGTCTCGCGTCTCGCGTCTCGCTGCGACTCGCGGTAAGAAATTAAAAAAAGAAAACACGCGCACACATTCGCTTTGTGTGTTATCCCACTGAGAGTGTAAAAGAAAAAAAGACATGGGCATAGTCAGTGGAACGGCCACACGCTTTCGCCGAACACACTTTAGAATGTACAAAGTGTCCTTCAATTTTTTTTCGTCTGTATTCTGCAGTGTGTTCAAGATCCATTCTCAAATTCTCGGAGACAAGGCTTAGCAGGCATCGCTAAATAAACTCAGTTGATCTCAATAATAAAGACAGAACCTACCTGATGCTTTTCCCCAGGGTGAGATGACACGAAGTGATAGCCGATTTCACCATTTAATTATTGCTGTGAAGACAGCGGGCGAGTAGCAAGCGCGAGTTCGGATCGAAGCGGGCGGTCGCGTCTGCATGGGTGCTGCCATGTTGCCTTACAGCTTGTGTGGTACGGGCCGTACGGCCACGGCCGCTTTGATGGCCCAATGCGTTGGCTGGGGCAACACCTCCTATGCAAAGATGCCTGCCGTGTGAGCCAAAAACCACCTGCCCTTCCCTTTCCCTCCTTCCTGGTTTCTGTTGGAGGTGGTAGCTGGCGATCCTTGCGGTGGCTGCTTGCAACACACATGTGCGCATGCGTACACTACCCCCCCCCCCCCCCGACGCCACAACCATAGAGTTTCCTATAAATACACTCTGGCGCTAGTGTCTATGGGAGCTGCAACGCGCGGCGCTTCAGCCAGCATGGGAATGATGGGTAGTACACAAATTTGCCTAGTCTTGCCTAGTCTTCGATCTTTCAGCTCCGTTTGGCTCCGTGTGACCTGAATCCGCTTTGCCGCAAGACGAAGTTCAGCAAAGGTTTAGCAGTTACGCTTCACCACCTTGACCTTGTTAGGCTCACCGATTCCAGTCGGGTCACGAAGTTCACAAAGGTCCGTTCTTTTATTCGAAACAAAACCAAAACGCAGCAATAAACACAGCCACCAGTGCGTTCGAAGCCATAAGCACGAATACTAGGCAAATTTGTGTACTACCCATCATTCCCATGGTGGCTGAACGATCGCAGCGCCAGAGTACCCTCTAGTTAATTTTAGAAAACTCTATGACCCCACCACCCCAGCCCCATTCAAAAGGATAGGGTGGATCATGGCGCCATCCCTCGGATACCGACGACAACTCAAGGCAGCACAGCTACAATGGGATGGCGAGCGACGCCGCAGGCATCTTTCTAGATTAGGCGTTGGCTGGGGCAACTGGCTGGGGGAGGGCCAGTTACGACCACGTGATCAAACATGGCAGCGCCCGTGCGCCGCTGAGGAAAATCGTCTACAGGTGTACATATGTAATATTTATTACATTCTCATAAAAGCGGTTAGCCAACACTGTAACCACAATTGGCGTTGTTTTATTTACTGGCGTTGCACTGTAGCAGAATACTTGACTGCTATGCAAAATGTCAGAGTTCGATTCCAGCTCAAGGCATGATTTTTATTATCACTTGCTTCTATCGTGATTTTTCACACATCACGACACCGGTACCGCATTCTCCGCGAAACGGGCCCGTTCAGGTTGTTGCCTCAGGATTTCCCCAAGTCTAGGTTTTTATCGACCCGTGGCTCTCAGTCATCGATGTTCCGGAGAACCTTAACAGAACCGCAGAAGTGATTGGAGGACCCCTTGCTGCGAGAGAAAGTGGGAGTCATAAATTAATGCAACATGCAGCGTGAAATTTTATTCCTAACTGGCAAAGAACGGTCGAACTAAAGTGCGACACCAATTCAACCTCAACAACTTGCCGATTAGTTGCGCGGTTTGCAGCCACATTCAACCTGTGTCTAGCTGCGTTTGCTTTTCAGGTATGCAAGCCTGGAAAAAGCATCCTATGCATACGCCGTCGAAAACTGCAACAAAAGCTTTACAGCAGGGGTCTCAAACACGCGGCCTGCGGGCCGCATGCGGCCCGCGATTCTCTCGCTTGCGGCCCGCGGCCCACGCATGACTGTCTTCGTCCAACATTTAAAACATTTTTTTAGTAAGTGTGTTCGTGAGCTACACAGGCCTGACCGGCCTGAAGCATTGTTTTCGTGAGGCACCTCATGTGGTCACGATGTGTTGAAACATAGCCTAGAAACAAAAACTACATTTCAGAATCGGCGTCTAGATTGTAGTCATCTTGGCGATCGGTATCGACATGTTAGAATCCTGGCGCCAAATTTCCTTCAGAAAGGACCCGTATATGAGATATGAGAAAGTTTTTTTTTTTTTGGAATGGTAACGTTTGCTGATAATTTGTGCAAACTACACCCCCCCCCCCCTCCCCGCTTTTAGATTCTCCCCTGTTTTGGCCCTTGCGGGTCTAAAGTGCGTGACTGCGGCCCGCTGCCTGAGATGAGTTTGAGACCCCTGCTTTACAAGCATCTGATGGAGAAGGGAAACGTAAGTCAGCTCCGCCGCAGTGCAAGATTATTATGCTGTAAAGCATACCAAACAAAAGCAACGGAAAGGTCGTTCACACGGGACATATAGTGAGGCATCAAAAAACGCGAACCCCCCCCCTTCCCCCCCCCGAGGAGGGGGGTCCTCGAAGTTATTCATGGGGGGTCCGCGAAACCGCGCTTGGGGATTTACAAAGGAAATCGGTGGCCTCCATATAAAAACTTACGATTTTCTTAGCTCCATGCACTAAGAATAGTTAACGCGTCATTGTTCGCGCAAAGCGGCAAGCGTACACTGAAACATTTTTTTCTAAAAATTATAAAAACGCGGCGTTCAATGTCAAAGAACGCATATGCCACAATCACATCTTGACCGCCTACTTGTATTTCGAATTTTCTAACCTTTGTGTCACTCCCTTTTTATTTACTATCAAGATGTGTAGCGTATAAAAAAAAGTATAATTTTTGACAGTGTAGCCCGAACTATGAAATTTTGTATCTCTGCATGAGGTACAACCAGCTTCAGTGGTTTAGTGGTAAATGTTCTTGAATGCTGGCCCGAAGGTCATGGTATCGAATCCCGGTCGTGGCGGCCGCATTTCGATGGAGGCAGAAGGATTTAGGCCGGTGAGCTTAGATTTAGATGCATGGTAAAAAAAGCCAGGTGGTCAAATTTCTAGAGCTCGCCGCTACGGCCACTCCCATAATCATATCATGGTTTTGTAGCGTAAAACCCCAACAATTATTATTCTGCATGAAGTGTAGAACAATCTCCAATGACCGTCAAAGTAAACACCGCGTACACCTTGACCTATAGTTTAGCTTTCATGAACTGCACATTCCCCAATTTTTAAATGCGAAGCATTTTTCAGCGAACTGCAGGCGCATTGAGCGTTTATATCTATCTATCTATCTATCTATCTATCTATCTATCTATCTATCTATCTATCTATCTATCTATCTATCTATCTATCTATCTATCTATCTATCTATCTATCTATCTATCCGCCTACGTTTGGGTGCTCTCGTGATCGCCTCTTAAACATGGTGTAGCCCAAAATATGTACAGGAGGGTAAGGTAAGAGAGTTCCAGGAATGTGACTGTTGTGAATGTGACTGATGAAAATCCTCAAAACCCTTTCCTCCAGACACGTGTGGCACACAACCCGTGTACCACGGGTCGCTGCACGGGGGTATGCGCCACAGGTGAGTGGCAGTTTATACCTACCCCGGAACGGCGAGGACAGACATTAGTAACTCAAGTGTGAGAACGTTATGAGAGACTGACATCGGCCGCGTATAGAGTTCCTGTATATGCTACTATTAGGTAGCAGAGTTGCGCATCTGTTTTCCAAGCGCCGCTAGCAACCATGCCCTGCGGAGAAGCTGATGCACAGGCAGCGCCCGGAAAACATGGCTGCGCCGCCGAAAGCGGTTGCCGTCCACCTAGAATCTGTCAAGTCACCGTCGTGCGCTCTGTAGCCCGTTAGCTATGAACTGGTGCTTTTATTTGCTTTAGATTCATGTCCTTAAGCTTCGACAGCAAAGTATTTACGTCGACTCGGCACCGTTTTCGAAAGACATGCTGAAATAATCGATGCTGTAAGCTTAGCGAGTGGCGTTGGGTGCTCCCAGAAGCTCGGAGGACATATATTACGTGTTTGTCAGTTGTTCTTTATCCTCCATAGCTGGCGCCACTTGACGTGGCGGCCGCGGCGGCGCATGTTTTCGGCATTTTCGGCTCTACGATACGCCTTTTCGTTACCGGATAGACTAAAAAACGCTTTTGTACTGCTATGGCACAGTCCCGAAGCAGGTGTTTCTTCGTTCATCACCGGTCGTTGACACGCCAGGCACGTCGACTGGCGATCGGCGACAGGCTTAACTCTTTCGTTACCGTGGGAAAATGGGCAACTTTTCGTAGGTTTTTGTTGGTATTTTTTTGTAATAAGTAATAAAATGGTTACACTGTAATGCAATACATCAAGAGAAAGCTAAGTAAATGTACTTTTGACGTGTGTAAGTTTAAAAAAACTGAACTTGGAAACTATTATGCAGAAAAAATCGTTAAAGGTAACATTTCTTGCAAATTTGAAAGAACATTTGCAATTGTATGTTTACTACATAAAAGAAGTAAATCTGGAAAATATTCTGAAATATACAAATTGTTTAGATAGGAGACATCTACCTAACAGAAAAGCTTCACTGACCTAGCTCAACAACTGCACCAGTTACACTTGTTTACTTGTTGCCCAGTAGAAAGTGTCTTGTTCAGCCAGGTTGCACAGTTTTTTCTTTTTTATTGCACAAATTTCTCACACACAGAAGCACAGTAAATATTAGTAAAAAGGGAAAGAAATGGGCTATTGAACCATGTATATATGGACATATTGCGCTCTATGGTTGCTCAAGAAAAAAATCTTAACTGGGAAATACAGTGTTGCAGACGGCGCCAGAACATCGTTATGTATGACTTCACTACACAAAAAATATGTGGAATTGTGTAATTAAAAAAAAAAAAGCTTCTTGCATCCATGTGAAAGAGAAGCAGCCAACTGATCGCTTCCAGATGCAACAGAATCGCCAGAAAGGCGTCATTCGCGCGAGGGACCGGCAACAAAAGCGTCTGCCATCTTCGTAAACAGACGGAGCGAACCGCACAATTGGAACCGCCGCTTAAATCTCCGCCGCACGGGAAAAATACAAACTACGCAAAAAATGAAAGATTGGTGCCTAGAAAATACGACAGAAGCCGCTGCAAGTCCATAGGAGCACTCATATTTTAAAAATAGCTTGTGGCGCGTATGGGTCACCGGTGACCCATGTCCTATGGACACGGTAACGAAAGAGTTAAGCAAGCCGCCTGCAAAAACGGAGTGCGGCTTCGCCGCATAGCTATGGTTGCTAGCGAGGCAAGATGGCGGACCTATGCGCAACTCTGCTCCCGTAGGGAGCATATACAGGAACTCTAGCCGCGTAGACCCGACGAATGCAAAGATAAAAAGTCAGGATCTCAGCAGGAATCGAACCCAAACGTTCTGCGCTGTAAGAAGACGCTATGCAAGCGTAAGGTCGGTGCAACTTCAATTGTGGTTGCAGTGCTGACCATCTAATTTTATAACAAAGCGATGTACATTACATATGTAGGGACATGACACTAAGGTCATGCCCGGTTAACGTCAATTGTGGTTGCAATATTGACTCCACATTTATAAAAGCCTAATGAACGTTACATTTGGATTCCTATGATTCAGCAAGCTTAATTCAAGCGTTGCTGGGCCCCGGGAGAATACGTTAACGAAAGTTACGTGTGATATTCACATATTCACACCGTAAAGCGCACTTCGTTTCGATAATACTGACGTCTGTGCTCTAACCAGAGTGCTGACGTTATGTCAGACCATAACTTACCCAGAGTAGTCACTAGTAGAAGCCAGTGTAGTGGATGTTCTTGTTAAGCCCACGATGTGCACACACCTACGGCACTTAACGCCAATCCACCTCCTAACACTTGCGTCAAAGGCAAAAAAAAAACAAAAACATCAGCATCCGCTTATCGCGTAACCAACATCACGGAGTAATACAAGAACATCATTTCAGCTTACCACCACAGGTGCTGCCAGTGTTCGCGTTAGTGATGACGTCTTTACGCGACTATGAACAACCAGTTTTCATATTTGCACGTTTTCTAGATGCGTGAATGCGTATAAAATTTCTACATATGTTTACTATGTATTATATCCATCCGTCTCGCTAAAAGTGCCACGTAGCAAACTTCTTTATGCATGCTTTGCATATCATCGATTCCCTCAGTACGGGAGATATCCAAAATTTATTTTCTTTTTTTTTTTTCGTTCCACATCACGAATGGGCACAGAAAGGGGCCACTTTTTCGTGCGCGTCTCAAGGGTAGTTTTCAAATTGAAAGAAAATGTAGGAGCGTTGCGCGATAGAAAACACGCTTAAGTTCCTCGGAAATCTGCGTACCACCTGCGGTAAATGGTGTAATCAAATAGCTCGACGATGGTACGCCGGCGCATGCATGACGCGTGGCTGAGTGTGCTAAAGTAGCGCGCTGCGGAGCGAGGGGTCGCTGGTTCGAAACCTCGGCTGGGTGACTCAGAATTTTTTTCTTTGATTTAATTTTCTTTGTGCCTTTTATATATATATATATATATATATATATATATATATATATATACATACATACATATATCCGGGGCATGACGGCTACGGCAACGGCAAAAATCAGCCGAGAGTGTCCACATAATTGTTATCGCAATAAAAAAGCAGCTTATTTACCTTCCCAAGGCATCATCTCTAGCTAAAATGTTTTCATTAACGAACCGAACCAGACGACAACATTTGGAGACAGCATGAGCCAGTGTTAAACAGTGCCACGAGAAAGTCGAAGCTCTAAACGTGATTAATTAAGTACGTGCGAGCGGCTTGCTGAGGCAGAAGGTCAATCACCTGTGTCATAAGAAAATGCAAGGTAATGAGTTTAGAGATAATAAGTATAATGTATCGCGGGAACCAAAAGATCAACATGACTTGGACTGCCGTTGAAAGTTCAGACCAAAAGAGTAATGCTTGAATCCCCCAACCAACTGGTCGGAACAAAGACCTGCTCACAGGCGATGGATAAGCTGCAGACGGTTTTCCAAGTATATCGGCTCCTTCGATGTCTTTGCCATGTGTTTGCGCATTTGCATGACTGCAGCAATCTTTGCTCCTTGTCGCAGGAATACTCTTTCTTCTTCGTGATCACGAGACTTGATAATGATGATTATGACCCATACTCTGGCACGCACCCACATTGGTCAAGAGATCAGAAGCGGGCGGTGTAGCTGAAACAAAAGAATAAGAATTGCGGAGCGACAGTGTACTCAAAAAGAGAAGAAATGTTGAAATCGCACGGACATATTGGAAGATGGTTAGCATAACACTTATATGGGAAGAAATGTTCCCCAAGGAAGGAAGACAAATTTCCGGATTGCATCTATGTCTACCTGTGGTGAAGTGCCGCTAGTACGCTACGCCAATAGAAAGGGCTGATGGTATTTTAATGGTCAATGGGCCCCGGCGAAACGCAATGAATAACTCGATTCCTTATCTATGTTAACTTCACGCGTTTTGTGGGTGTATATCAGATCATTGTATGTCTCATAGTCGTCACCCGGCAACTGGAGTATAAAAACAATGGAGGTAAGCCGGGTTAACATGTTTCGCAATGCAATTATATATATATATATATATATATATATATATATATATATATATATATATATATATATATATATATATATATATATATATATATATATATATAAAGGAAAGAAGTGTGAACTTAAGGGCTCGTGTGCTTTGTTAAACACATTATTAATGAGTACGAACACTATCTACTCATCTTAAGCATTACTTTCAGCCTTGCCTGGATTCACGATTATACTCACGTCTACTCACACGTGTTTCAAATTAGTGTCTTTCATACATCCTTTCAATATTTATTGATCAGAGGTGCGAATTACGTACGAAAGTGCCTTGACCTCCCCTCCCCTTGCCAACTTTTCCAAGGAAGTCCTTGATAAATATATCTTATGTTGTCATCTCTTTCAAGAAAAATGACCTTCCTGGTTTACGAGCACTCATAACTCGTATTCGAAGATACTATATCAAAAGGCGCCAGGAAGAGCACTGACTACGTGAAATATGGGTGTTATAGTGCATTGACACCATGGTCAAAAAAGACAATTCTCGGCTAACGAACTCATGAGTCGACTCACTCGGACTCACTCAGACTCCTATCGAGGCGTGAGTTTGAGTCTGAGTGAGTCCGGGTGAGTAATCTTTTGGTGAGTTTGAGTCCGAATGAGTCCGGCTGCAGAAAATTTTCGTGAGTGTGAGTCCGAGTGAGTCCAGCTCAGAAAAAATTTCGTGAGTCTGAGTTTGAGTGAGCTCCACAAGTTTTGCCGACCATGCTAACACACAATGATGCCAAGGAAAGTATAGGCGACGTTATTAGAAGTAATTATAGTGTAAATGTGAAGAAAGAAAAGTGGACGAAAATATAACTTGCCGCCGGCAGGATCCGAACCTGCGGCCTTCGAAAAACGCGTCCGATGCTCTACCACTGATCTACGGTGGCGTTCATCCCTCCGTCCACTTTATAGGGTATATATGTGCATTTAAACGTGGGAGCGTCAGTCAGCGCCGCCTGTTGCCATTACGGCGAGTGTGGAGCACTCTTTTTGCCTGTAGGCGTCACGTAGCACGTGATCTTATTACGAGCTGGCAGCTGACTAATAATCCCTCGCATACCACCTGAAGGCAACAAGTCTGCCAGAACGAGACCCTCGCTATGAACGAAGAAAGAAGTGTGAACTTAAGGGCTCGTTTGCTTTGTTAAACACATTATTAATGAATACTAACAGACAATGATGCCAAGGAAAGTATTGGGAACGTTATTATAAGTAATGTTAGCGTAAATGGGAAGAAAGAAAAGTGGACGAAAAGATAACTTGCCGCCGGCAGGATCCGAAGCTGCGACCTTCGAATAACGCGTCCGATACTCTACCACTGAGCTACGGTGGCAGCAGGGCTGGGCAAAGATACTTTGAAATTGTATCGCGATACGATACAATATACTCGGGCAAGAAGTAGCGGAGATACAAATACAAGATACTTCCGGAATGAATGTATCCGATACGATACTTCCCAATTGTATCTTAAGATACTTCGATACATATCGAAATTTGCTATTACAGATCTATATAATGACGCCTCTAATACTTATGTACAGAAGAGTTTGCTTGAAAATGTCTTAACTGCTACCAACTTTTTGTATTTTAATGAAATATCTGTTTGAATCCCGAAAGTTTTCTTGCTTGATGCATATTAGTTTCATTCCGAAACAACTCATTGGCATTTCTTTACTTGACACTTTTTTATTTGTTGGGTGTCGCTGCTCTACTTGGCGACCAGCTAGCGGGTTGCCGTCTGATTCCAAGAACTCCAATAAGAAGCCTCCGCAAGATGGCACAAATACCGGTGCAGAGTCTTACCTTGTCCGTAAGCGTGTTACCGTTTTCGTAGTAGCGCATCATCTGACAGCTGCAGAGCAGCAGCAACGCTGCTAGCGATATTTTTTATGAATGATCATGTGAAGACGATAATTACCAAGTCAGCGATCACAGTTCACTGAGGACATAAAACTGCAGTGATTTTTCATATTCTACCTATGAACTTGCGTAAAGTGTTCGTTGTGTTCGTTAGCAACATATTCACTAACGTGCCATATTTTACCATTTCCTCTCCGATAGAACTTCTGTCAACCCAGAAGCATCCCCAGATGTATTGTACATGGCAAAAAACGTCGCAGGATATCACTTCTATTCACACTATTGCAACTTCTGGCCTGCTTACCTGCTTTTCTGTAACAAAAAAAGGGACTTTACAGGGGCCTAAAAAAAGGAAAGCGAATACACCCAAGTCAAATAGCAAGCCAGTTGCGCAATAAAAAATGATTAAGTGATTAAGTATACAGGGTGTTTCACGTAAGTAGAACCAAATATTTAAAAGAAGAAACAAGCGTTTTACTGTGACTGAATGAAACCAATGGCATATGGTTTACCGTCATGTGGCGCTAGTTATGGTACTTTTATATTGCGCTTAGTTGGTTCATTAACTATGGTCAATTATGCAACATTTTTATTACTCACTTTAGGGCAGAATGGGCTTCGTCACATCGTAGAATGCATTTAAAAACGACCGAAGCAATTGTTTTTTCGCTGCGTACATGCTGCATGGTGAATATTTTTTTTTACTTTTAAAGAAAGCATGCGAAATATCAAATAAAACCACGTGACTGCGCTCATGCGCTATCGTACTGCAGGGCTCTTAAACACGCATCGAGTGAATCAACCAGCGCGCGGACCGTCAACCTGTCGCTTGTCAGAGACGATGGTGTTTCTTTGCCGTGTGTGGCGGTCAGAAACGCTGACGCGCTGTGGAGCCGATGCCTAAGCCGCGGCCACTCATTCGGCCGCGGTCCGCTTGCCGGTTGTTTCTGCTCGAAGCACGTCTGAGAGCGTTGCAGCACAATGGCGTACGAGCGCATTAACGTGGTCATATTTCTCCGGCTTTCTTTAAACGCCGAAAAATCACTACAGCATGTACCTTTCCACAAAAAGTCAGATCTGTCGTTTTAGAATGCCCTCTAAAACGCAAAAAAAAACACACTTGGCCCCAAAATGAATAGCAGGAATGTCACATCTCTCAGCCTAGTTAAGAAGTTAAGCAATAAAAAAATACCATAATGAGAGCCACATGGCAGTAAACCCCATCGTTGGTTTTATTTAGTTGAGGTTAAGCACTTCTTTGTATATATTTGGTTCCAGTTACGTGACACCCTTTACAAACACGATACAGGCGGCGGCCCTAGAAGCTATGAAAATAAATCATGATGTATAGTCAACTTACGTGTTAAAGTCAGACAATAGAAAACTCAGTACTCACGGAAAATAGCATTAAAGGACTCGTGGGGACGCTGATGAGAAAACCGTAGTACTTGCTATTGTTTCTCAATTCCCCTTCCTAACGTCTTTAAGATTTTTTGTTATAATTTCCGTTGCTATATTGTAAACTCAATTTCGCTGTTTTATTAAATCGTAAACAGAATTTTTGTTCCTGTAAGCACTAAGGCACGCTCAGATTATTTTACATTTGCCCTAAGATCGCCTGAACAGTAAACTGACATGGAATGTAGATATGTAAATAGTAGCAATGACGCTGACAATTAAAATAAGATTCAATAAGAGAAGGAATGGACGAGGAGGTTACAATTAAAAGATTTACAGTTAACAAATGGGGGGAAAAAGAGACTACACATGGGCCTAGGTAATGTGTGGGATGCAAACGGAGGACAGCAAAGAGAGCACTTCTGCTAACAATCAAGCTATCATTAAAAAACTGATTGCATAATTTAGCACGAAGAACAAATATACAGTACGCCGAAATATCATCTGTTACGTAAATGCTTGTTCTATTGCATATAGCAGGGGTCTCAAACTCACCTCAGCCAACGGGCCGCAGTCGCGCAATTTAGTCCCGCAAGGGCCGGGTTAGTAATGCAGGTAGGAGCGGGGGGGGGGGGGGGGGGGGCATCGACACCGGTGGAGCGACAGTTGTTAGAATCTAATTGGCCTATAAGTCAATCTCATAGTGTGCAAATCTGTGTGAAAGCAGCGAGACGCAAATCAACCACATTCTTGCATTTTCGAGACTTTGCAACGAAGCACCACGCAAGACAAACTTCGATAACGACACTATAGCCGCATCCGAATTTGAGCGAATGACACCGCACGCATTTTAGTACGCAGCATAGTACCGTGGCTACAAACAAGGTTCATGGCACCGACATAGCTAAAAAGAAAGAAAATATGGAGGAACAGAAGGTCGGCTGCACGTAGACGTTCGCGTGCTTGTTTTTGTCGAGATGGCTCCAGCGCCATCACGTGACTTTCCTCCACCAGTAGAGACGCGTATAGACCTTATTTCTTATGCTCACTGGAGCACTCTGGCAAAAAGACAAAGGAATATCACTGTCGTTAGCTTTCTTCAGGTGGCTTAGTGGCAGCTGTATCAGCTTGAGAAACAGAGTTCAGCTCACGTCTGTTGTTTCGCAGAGTCGCGTTTCTATAGCAATATCTTGTACCTTAAGATACACAATACGTTATTGAATGTATCGGAAATACAGATACAGATACTCGTTTTGCGAGACGCATCGCGATACAGATACAAGATACCCAAAGAGTATCTAAGATAGTATCTAAGATACACGTATATTCGATACTGCCCAGCCCTGGGTGGCGGTCATCCCTCCGTCCACTTTATAGGGTATATATGTGCATTTAAACGTGGCAGCGTCAGTCAGCGCCGCCTGCTGCCATTACGACGAGTGTGGAACACTCTTTATATATATATATATATATATATATATATATATATATATATATATATATATATATATATATATATATAACAGCTTGTCCGACGAACGGGTGTTGTCTCTGTCTCGCACATTACAATGGCGCAGCCTACAACAGAAACCGGACCTTGAAGCTGAAGCCTCCTGTCCATAGGTCGGCGAACTCACTCATGGGTCGACTCACTCGGACTCACTCGGACTCAGACCGAGCCGTGAGTAGGAGTCTGAGTGAGTCCGGGTGAGTAATATTTTGGTGAGTTTGAGTCCGAGTGAGTCCGGTTGAAGAAAATTTGCGTGAGTGTGTCTGGGTGAGTCCGTCTCAGGAAAATTTTGGTGAATCTGAGTCCGAGTGAGCCCAGAGCGCAAGATATAATTCTTGAGTGAGACTGAGTGAGTTCCACTTCTTTTTGCCGACCTATGCAGTCCTGTCTTCGTGGGTCGTCGGCGTTTCGCATCTCTCCATCGAAGGAACGTCGTTCACACTTCCTTGGCGATGGAGCCAGTGACTCGACCGCTGCTGCACCTACCCATCATACCATCTGTGGACGGCGTCCATGCCTCTTCAACGGTTCCAGGGTACCACTTGACAGGCACAGTACTACCACCGTCCTCTGAGTGTGCGCACGCGCTGCTCTCGTCTGAGAACGTCGCGCACGCCTCCCGTAGCGTACATCCCGTGCCCACTACTTTTCCAACGTATGAGCATCCAAGGGACGCTATTCAAGCTTCCTTGGACGTGCGTGTCGTGAGTACTGCTACCACGGCATACTCCGCAGACGCGAACCATCGCCGTTCGGGCGCCTCGTCCGACAGTGCCATGGAGCTATTGCGCACCATCACTCAGCTCCGAGTCTAGATCAACGCGTTGACAGCGTCCATCTCCAAACTAGCTCCTGACATGTTGCCAGCATTGTGCGCCATCAACGCCATGTTGGATTTCGCCGCCTCACAAGACATTCAGGCCAGCTCCCCCCAGCAACGCAGAGAGTTCCGACGTACACTCGGGCAGCTCTCAAGCCAAGTGGGCTGCTTCGCATCCGCACTCTCCTGTTTGTCACCTGCCGTCCCACCACCGCTGGCTGCATGCAAACTGCCGAAGTTCCACGGCTTCGATAACGACGCCGACGACTGGCTGGCGACCGTGAACGCTCTCGCAGCTCGCAATGCGTGGACGGAGCTGCAGAAGTGGAGTGTGGCCATGACCACCTTCGAAATGGTGCCGCGGCGTGGCATAGATACGAAGGCGTCCGGCAGCAGTCCTGGGCGGAGTGGAGCTTCAAGCTGATTGCTGCTTTTGGCCGGACTCCCTCCCACCTCTCTGCCACCACCCAGTCGAACCAGACCGCAACCGAGGATGGAACTAAGGAGGGGCTGCTCCTCGAGGCTGCAGCTGTGCACTGCAGTTTACCCCCTTCAGACCTCAGAGTCTGTGTCGGGATCCGGCGCAAATCCATCACAGCCAGAAAGCACATTACATCTCCACTACTCAAGTTCATAATCATGTGGACATACCGAAATCCCGACTCCGCTGGTACTTGACTCACCGCCATACTAGGACGACCTGCCGACGGAGATAAGAAACGAGATCTATCTTGACCCGTGGGAGCAACATCCTCGGCTACCAGAACAGTCACCACATGAACGAGGAGCCAGTGACCTACCACAGAACAAGAAAAGTGAAGTGGCACGTGTAATGATCATGGAAGACTTGCCCGTACAGCCCAAGTCTCTCTCCAAAGCCATAGTTGCTGAGCAGGATGGCTCTTCTGTGCGCATCAGTCCCTCAGAATTTACCGATTCAAGCCCCACATGTATGCCTACGAGGACAGCTACGTATTTGAAACGTCGCAAACCAAAGCCAAGGCTCGCCCCGTCGTCGCGGTCCATCAGTGCGACCAGGGTTGTTCGCCACGTCTTCCGCGCCGTCTGCACTCCGAAGAAGATGAAACCGAAACGCATGAGTGGAAGAGGCCATCGAACATGCATCCGACCACTCCTCAGACCGTCTCCCTGTTGTCGCAGGCCTTCAGTGTCGGTAACGGCTCCGCAAGAACAGGCGCTACTATTTGCGCCATCACGACGGGACCAGCGCTTGCCTGTCTTGCGACCATGCAAGAACAGCCAATTTCGTCCACCAGAGACAAATGAGCCAGCTTCCCGTGCATTGTCGCAGCATGCCCGGGACCGCTGTTCAAAGACAGCATCGACAAAGTTTCAGGTTAAGCCCCAGCGTGGTCGATACTGGCCGCAGCAATTCAGCTAGTGTCGCCCACCGGAGGCACTTCGGGCAGGTCTCCAGGACCGACCGCTCCGATGTAGCCAACACCGCCCACCAGAAAACACAGAGCCAGATCCCCAAACACAGTCGCAGCGTGGCCAGGACCGGCCGCTGCGTTGTCAGCAGCTGTGCGCTCTCGCAGTCTTGGCCGAGTGTCATGACCAAGAACGACGCTGGAGTTCTGGCGCGCGGGCAGCTAGCGCGTAGGAGAAAAGGAAGAAGAGGCAGAATAGAACAGCTTGCCCGATGAACGGGTGTTGTCTCTGTCTCGCACATTACAATATATATATGTACGTGTGTGTGTTCGAGCGAGGGGGGGGCAAGGGTGTCACCGAATCCGGGAATAGAATGGGTGTTGGCGCACAAGATAAAAGTGTCTTTATTGAAGTCTATGCCGTGGTCGCGTGCTTCGTCAATGCCGGCCAAGCACGTTCGCCTTTTTTCGGCACTGCACCACACATCCATAAAATGAACTCTATAACCCCACCCAGACCCCCCTCCCACCGACACGACAGCGCGCGCACTTTCTGTCTCTACCCCAAGAACGAACTTTGTGCGTACCGCAGTCTCCTCCCCTGCAGTGCGGCGCGCGAGGATAGCTTCGTGGAGTTCTTTCATCCTACAGCGTACTTTGCGGGGTGCGTAATAAAATCCCGTTGAAGTTACCTTTGTATAGATCATCACGGCGACAACAACGGCTACATTTCACTTCGAGTGGCGCTTTAATTGCAGTTGTAATGAAGGCACAGCTCATGTAAAATAGCATTTAATATATGAACCTATCTCAAAGATGTTGAACTCAGCAGTGTGGTTTCTCAATACGTTGTTAGACGTTGTTGAGGATGATATTTAGTTTTTGTGGAGGATTATGTGCTAACTCCTCTGACCACAGCATGTGTTCAAATGACGCTGCTGATATTCAGACTGAGGTGTTCCGACTGATTAATTAAGCATGCAAAGCTAGTTTTCTTTATCATCTTCCGGTGATAAATATGTTGTTAAAACGAAATATTGAAAATTTTATTTCCTGAATTTCGAGCAGAAATAAACGCAGGGTGCTGCGGTAGGGCATTTCATTTTCCCCGTCGGCTTCATTTTTCCTAAGTATAGATTCATGCAGTTAGGCAAGCCAAACCCATCGGTTTGTTTAGAGCAAATGCGGTTCTCACGATTTAATTAAGTGAACCCGGGGAGGCGCCGTGGAAATGCGCGGTTTTTCGGATGGCTATTCCTTGTTTCTTTTTTTTTTGTTCTCCTTTTCTGGCTTCTTCTTCCTCTTCTCGTGATTATCGACTGACAATCATGGCATTAAAGAAGGGGGGCTTGACAAAACCAGTTCAATCGCTTTTTTTTTCTTTAGCGGTCACTTTGAATTACAAAACTCGTCAGTGAAGAAGCTAACCAGATGTGACAACGTAGACTGCATCAATTAGAGTTAAGCAGTGCTGCCTCAACCTCAAAAACTTTAAAGACGTTCTAGAAAGTGCGCAGCACTGTGATAGAAAAGGCAGTGTTGTAATTCGCAGAACTAATGCTAGGCAGTGGGTGCAGAAACAGCAAGAGTCAATCAAGTCTCCCATCAAAAAAAAAAAAAAAAAGCAGAAAGAAAAAACAGGAGCGTTCTCCTCGCCCTTATCCGGACCTCAATTGTTTTCGTGGAAACATACGCACTCGCAGGTTGCGAAAAAAAAAAGACGTTGGTTCCCCTACGTCTCATCTGCTCTGGCACTTCAGGGTGGCCAAACATTTTAATTTTAGCACGCTAGTGTCTCGCTTTAATTCCCCTACCCCTTCCCCCCCTTTATGCCGGATCGTCAAGAAAGTTGTTTCACTCACTCAGATGTCGAAAAAAGGCATTGCTAATACTTTTTTTCTTAGTTTTCTGCCATATAGAGTTAATATTCAGCTTATTTAATTAAAAATAGAGGTCGCCTGGCAGCAAGGTCGGGCGTTCCCATGATGCTAATAGTTTCGAATGCCCCACTGTATGACTACAGTCAGTTACCAACCTGAGATTAAATGTAATCTCAGCCCACAGCCTTCGATGTCCCACCCAATGGTATATTTAGTGACGCCAAGCAACTATCTCATATATCAGCTAGACGACGTTTCCATAAAGGCACCAGTTCATGTCGCTAGTTTTAGGCGGCAGCTTCAACTTTCTGGCAAATTTCAGCAGACATTCTGACTTCACTGTTCAGCCAAACATAGCCACCTTAATGAGCGGTGGTGAACTTTTAATTAAAATTTGCGTAGTACTTACTTGGTGTGTGCGAATATTTAAAAGATTTGAATAACGAATGAAATAGTGCATATTCGAAATAGCGAATAATTTTCGAATATTGTTCGAATAATAAGCGATGACGGAAAGTTTTTCACGGAACGAGTCGTTAGAACAGCCAGGGGTAACTTGTTTTCATCAGTGAATTACTCAGACGCATGCGCCCCACGTACTTACGGCACTACGGCCGCTATATTGATCACAGGATGACGGCATCATAATCATCATCATCAGCCTGACTACGCCCATGGCCTCTCCCATGTTCCGCCAATCAACCCGGTGCTGTGCTTGCTGCTGATGAAGCAGGATGAAGGCATTTTTGCTTAAAACTGCAGTGTCGCCGAAGCGATAGTGTAATCAATCCACTATGTTCACCATGACATTCAAGGTGATGAAACTCTCAAGTCATGAAACTCTTAATCTTTATTTAGCAGTTTTATTACGGTGGATCTGTTAAGCTTTTCTTTGTGCCGTGTGGCGTCACCAGAAAACTATCATCATCATGAACCCACGCGCGTTCTCTTGGTCCTCCTTTTCATCTTCTGCTCCGCTCCCAGACCACGCGCACTGATTTATCCGGCGTGGGTTGCAGCAACTCTGATGGGCGAGAGAACAAGTGCAGAGAGAAAAAAGGATATGGAATGTGAGATAAAGAAACAGAGACAAAAAAAGAGATAGAAGAAATAGAGAGCAAGACAGAAAGAGAAATAACTATAGAGAGAGGGAAACAAGAAATAGCCAAAGAAAGAGCGGAAGGAAAGAAACAGCAAGAAACACTCGGAAAGAAAGAAACAATTCGAAATGAGCAGAGACAAAAAAAGGCCATACAAAATAGAGAGAAGACATTAAAACAAAGAAATAGAAAAACAAAGAAAAACCGGGCAGGGTGCCCAGCTTCACACTTCCTTCAGACTTGGCACCGCTAGTGCGAAAGTGCCCTAATTTTTGTAAAAGCTGTTGACAAAATGCCACCTTGAATACTGTAGTCACTGCTATATTTCAACCTGCAGCTACAAAACATATTATTTTTCGTCGTTTAGAAGTAACTGTAATGTTCCTTTGCTAAAGCTTGCGGATATTTGTTTCGATTGAAATGTCGAATTCTTGGGCTATCTTGAAACTTGCGAACTTCCCAGTCTAGGGCTGCTGTGAAAATGGTTGCCTTAGTATTTGGAAACTATTCCAGCAGCATTCGATTCGTATTCATATGTATTCATATTCGATTCAGTTCTAAAGTTCACTGTTCGCACACCCCTTAGTATTTACACTAGCAGCGCAAAAGTACGCAAGGTTAGAACCTGAAACCACCAAGCCACGAATTTCTTGTACGGATAAATGACATGCACGGCGCAGTACTGTGGGTGGAGATTGTATTTATCCTTGGGTTAAAACTAGGGCTCCGTGTTATCGGGTAAATCCGAAAAAAAATTCGATAAACACTCTCCAGTTCGGTTTGACAATTCGAATTTATCCGATAAACTCTGATTTTAAAAGCGTATTTTCAACGTTGAAAATTCATTTTTAAAGCTGAGTATCATCAATCCAAAGGAGCGCACCTCCATCAGCTGCAGCGACCTCGTAAAGTATGCTTGCGTCTATACCAACAAGTTTTGAGGCTGTAATACGGACAAACGTAGGTGTTTTCTATTGAAGTATTTGTACTTGTATGTATATGTGTATGTGCGTTCAAACCGTCCAGACATCTAAAATACACTTAGTGCACACGTTTTCGTGTTCAGATATTTCGTCTAAGATTTCCGAGTATTGAGAATAATACTAATAATAGGTCCTTTATTTTTTATCAATATGATGACGGAGGCTGACGGGAAAAAGATGAGACGCAGGTTGACTAGCTCCTGCCACCCCCTCCCCCCAAAAGTTCACTTTCGCGAGTTTACAGGGTAAATAAACAGGAAGTGAGCAAACAATGAAAGGAAGAAACATGATTATCAGCAACAATACAAGACATTTTCCCTAGAAATAAATTGTATAAGAACCCATTGCAGCAACTTCTAATACAAAATTAAACACCGAATTTCGGGGAATTGGAGATCTGGGAGAAATAAACTCCGATAAACGCCGAATTTCCTCCAAAATAATAAATTCCGAAAAACACCCTCTGAATTCCAAGAAAAATAGACTCTGAAAACACGGAGCCCTAGTTGAAACCAAGGAGGTTATTGATTACAACCAACTTATGAAATTCGTTCTCCCGAACACATGGCATTGAAGCTATTTCAGCCGTAGGTACTCGGCGTAAGCAATTCTATGCTTCCCAAAGCAACGGAATTAGCGGGAATTACTAGGTAAAGTTAGTGAAATTTAATTATGTGATGATTATCAAAGCGATTTAAGTTCGTAGTGCATTAATTATTGAACGTCAACAAGCGAAAATTACATTAGCTAGATAAATTTCTGATGGTTTACTAGATGAAATTGGATGTCGATATATAGTACATAGCAAATTAGGCCCACTGAATGACTTTCGTCTTAGAGTCGTCTTAGGCGAATACATGAGGCATCCCGTCCTTTCGCTCGTTGGCACCTCTATGAATTTTCGGAAACACTTGCAGAAATGCCTTGAAAAAATTACTGACTGTCCTTCTTCTTAGAACTCTTGAAAATGGGTATGTCATACATTGTGACACCTTACTGCGTTTCCATATGAACCTTTGCGACACGCATTATGATCGACCGTACATAAATGCCTTAATTTATGCAATTTGATTCCAAGATTCTGGAGACTCAGCTTAAAACGAGTGCATTCTTTACATAAACTGTTCTGTAATTTATAGCAATTAACTGCAAGCAAAACTTAATTAAATATATAATTAATGCACAGAGCGTCATGTGACATTTATTCATAGAGCAAATTCATTACCCACAGTCCCACACCCTGTGGTTATCTGGTTATCTGCTGACGGCAAGCATTCCATCAAAATAATTTCGAAATCTATCGATATTCCTGCCAAAACGCCCCACGTCAGGCCTCTCGTTAAACAGGGTACTACCATCCCCAAAGCGATCGTGTGCCCATTATTTCACCCATATGTGATACTTGAGAACTTTATGGTGACGAGAATGCTTAATTTACTATTAGCTCAGTGTCTGCTGTCTCTTTATTGTCTGCAGAGAATAGAAATGGCAAAGGCAAGCCGCGTGTACAAGTGCACACACCGGGTGTCGCAAAGGGATAAGGAATAGCGAGGAAGATCATAAAAGTTTTTTTTAATTGTTATCACCAGTGTAATTTTAGCAGCGCGAAGCATTTCCACTTCGACGCAGAGTTCGTCTGTGGAGACGACAGGGGTCCTTGTCTCATAGCACTTTGATAACAATTCCACTTTCGCAAAAAAAAAAAAAAAGAAAGAAAACGCGGTATATTACTGGGAGCCTTACTGAACTAGATCTGGTCTCGGGAGATCATTGATATAATTTTTCATTGGTTCAGACGCGCGACTTGACGCGGGCTAAATAAATAAGTTAGGAAAAACCACGGCGCTGACTTTCAGCTGAAGTTTATTTTAGGGAGACAAGTGGTTTACAAAGAACAGTCATGTGGCGTTAACTTCTATGCCTCCTGGAAAGGTCACTATAGAGATAGAGAAACATCCTCAGCTTTTGAAAAGGCTACGTGCGCAAGAAAAACAAAAAATCGGGATTAGCAATAACGTGCCGAGAAGTCACATCAGTAAGACAACCATAGAAAGAAAAAGACGGCAGATCCCACTCACTGTGGGAATCGATGTAATGCGAAGCAGCCAGGAAGGAGCAAATCATGTATTACATAATTTGCATGTCCTGTTTTACATGTTACGACCTGTCATTTGCGTTCGTCATACAGTCACGTCGCGATATTCCAATTTTGGTGCATGTCAAGCTAGCGGACTGGACGCAAGCGCACCATGAGCGTGGCATGTAAATGGCATTGTAGATGACATGCATGCCAAGATTTTCGTGTTACCACCTGCCACTTATGTTCGTCATACAGGCATATCACTCAATACCAAATTTGGTGTATATCATGCTAACGAAACTGCCGCGAGCGTGCCATGAGCGTGGCATGCAAGTGATGTCGCACATGACAAGTCATGATTTCCATATTACCACTTGTCATTTGCGTTCGTCACACAGTCATGTCACTCAATACCAAATTTGGTGTATATCAAGCTAACGAAACGGCCGCGAGCACGCCATGAGCGTGGCATGCAAGTCATGTCGCACATGACAAGTCATGATTTCCATATTACCACTTGTCATTTATGTTCGTCATAGAGTCATGTCACTCAATACCAATTTTGGTGTATATCAAGCCAGCGAAACGGCCGGATCGCGCCATGAGCGTGGAATGCAAGTCATGTCGCTCATGACATGTCATGATTTCCATATTACCACTTGTCATTTATGTTCGTCATACAGTCATGTCACTCAATACCAATTTTGGTGTATATCAAGCCAACGAAACGGCCCGATCGCGCCATGAGCGTGGAATGCAAGTCATGTCGCTCATGACATGTCATGATTTCCATATTACCACTTGTCATTTATGTTCGTCATACAGTCATGTCACTCAATACCAAATTTGGTGTATCTCAAGCTAACGAAACGGCCGCGAGCCCGCCATGAGCGTAGCATGCAAGTCATGTCGCACATGACAAGTCATGATTTCCTTATTACGACTTGTCATTTATGTTCGTCATACAGTCATGTCACTCAATACCAAATTTGGTGTATATCAAGCTAACGAAACGACCGCGAGCACGCCATGAGCGTGGCATGCAAGTCATGTCGCACATGACAAGTCATGATTTCCATATTACCACTTGTCATTTATGTTCGTCATAGAGTCATGTCACTCAATACCAAATTTGGTGTATACCAAGCTAACGAAACGGCCGCGAGCGCGCCATGAGCGTGGAATGTAAGTCATGTCGCTCATGACATGTCATGATTTCCATATTACCACTTGTCATTTATGTTCGTCATACAGTCATGGCACTCAATACCAAATTTGGTGTATATCAAGCTAACCAAACGGCCGCGAGCGCGCTATGAGCGTGAAATGCAAGTCATGTCGCTCATGAAGTCATGATTTTCATACTACCACTTGTCATTTATGTTCGTCATACAGTCATGTCACTCAATCCCAAATTTGGTGTATATCAAGCTAACGAAACGGCCGCGAGCGCGCCATGAGCGTGGCATGTAAATCATAGTTTTCATGACAAGTTAGTCATGTTTTTCCTGATATGACCAGCCATTTGTGTTCGTCATACAGTCATGTTATGCCATACCAAATTTGGTATAAATCCCATTAACGATACAGCCAGGAGAGCACAAAGTCGTAGGCGGCTAGATAGCTAGATAGATAAATAGCTAGATAGATAGATACGCTCAAACTCGCCGAAGTTCGCTAAGAAATGCCTCGCATTTAAAAACTAGAGGTAGGTGCCCAGTGTACCAATCGCGTCAACCGTGACCTCAAACGCGGCTTCATCTGTGGTCTTTCAGCTATATGGGCAGCTGGCTAAGGCATCCTGTGCCTCGCTTTCTTGTATGGTAAGTTTTCATAGCCCCACCTGTAGTTTTAACAAGGTGCCTGAACAGTACAGGAGTACTACCAATTGCCGGATCACAACTTCATTTACGACAATTCATAGACAGGTGATAGTGCGCGAAACCGTTGAATGAACTGTGGTGCTTGATCTCTCAGCCTGATATTCAAAAAATATCGTTATTTCTGCCCTAATTGCTGAAGACGACAGGATAAAGGGATGGAGTACATGTTACAAATGTCAAGCCGTGCTTTACAGAGAAGCTATAGATTGCTAGGCAAAACGAAAATTCGTCCGTTTATGTGCGCAGTAAATTCTAACGCGAATGTTCCACAAAAATTGAACAAGCCCCTCTACTAACCACAGGCCCGCTAAAGATAAAAAAGGGAACACACGCGTGGCAAACACTAAGATTCCTGGAGAGATGTCACCAATAATTGAGTAAGACTTTAATGAGCGGTCAGGATCAGCCCAGTGATAAACACCAGCACCGCACGTCTCAGCTTCGCTGGTTAATCATCTCTGCGGAGTGCTTGAGTGGGGATGTTTTTAAGTTTTACACTATTCTGTCCGTGTAACAACTGTTTAGCGCACGTTTACGAAAAGAGTCACAACTTCTTTCCTGCTTACCCTAGCTATGAAATGCAACATTAACCTGTCGTGTTGATCTCACTTTTGTCAGTCAAGTCGTGAGGGAATGCATGTACGTAAAGCATCACAGTAACACGCTTCCGTGTTCCTAATGGTTGGTCTGTGCGTGTGTCACTTTCATTAGTGTAATGAACTCGTCACGAAGTGAAACGAATCGCAGGTGGAAGGTATCCTACTATATTCAACCTGCACACCTCTTGGCTACGCGCTCATGCATGAAAGGAGGACAATTATTGATTAGTGAGGCACTTTACGGATAAAGCAATGGCATTCTTTATCAGACAAGAATGACCGGACATGAAGGTTAGAAAATACTTTGTCACGCTAGACCCACATTGTCAACAGATGCACGTTAGGACTAGTAAAAGTTATCATTATGTCCAAGAGCAGAATATGGCTATCATCTAGCACTTCGATCACGACATTATTTTCTTGTCGTTCTTGTTTACATAATTCATCAATGCCTATCAAGGATGCAGGAAGGTTTTATTTTTGCATAAAAATGGCACAGTCATCCAGGTATCTCAATATAAAAGCTCATGCTACTCAAATTTTAGCTAATTTTTTGTTGATGCATGTTACGAATATTTTACTGACTGCGGGGGGCCATATGGGAGGATCTTAGGACAAATTTTCCTGCTCTTTTTTCTTCCGAGCTCACAACTATAATTTGTGAGGTTTTACGCGCTGAAGCCACTATTTGTTCATGAGGCACGCCTTAGTAGAAGGCACCGCAAGTTTAGACCTTCTGATGTTCTTTAACGCGCAGTGACATCGCGCAGTACACGGCCCTGTAGCATTTCGCCCCAAACTCAATTATTCTGCCGCTGATGGGATCGAACTTCTGGCTTTAAGGTCAGCGGTAACGTTTCTTCGAAGCCGATTGGCGTCATTAGTAAGCACGAACGGGTATGTTTGAAAAGACGTTTTACCGGCGCTTAGTATGTTTCTGTAAAAGCCTACTCGTCGGGCTAACCACGCTTACAGTGTTTACACACTCCCTGGGCATTAGTCAATCGTTTACAAGCAGCCTAATCTTGATGTATATTTGACAAATATGTAATTATTAAATTCATGAAATATAGCGGTTCCAGAATTAACTCTTGCGGAACTCACGACTTCACCGCACCGGACGTTGAACAAGCATGGCTTACTATGCACGGTTGTCGGAAGGACGAACACGCGTCTGTTCATGACATTCGCATATTGTTTTCTCATGTATTCGCTTTCTCAAAACTTTAGTATTCCAAACGCAAACACAAGCTTTTTGGAATACCTTATAGAAGAAGATAAACTCAAGAGGACATGACGCTTCATTCTCTTAATCTTGTCATTAACAAAACCACAAATGGGTGTTTTACTCGACTTTTCACCTTTCTCGTCGCTTCTTGCGCTAGTTTTCACAAAGTTTGGATATCTATAACATCAAATACAATGTGCGTCATTGCGAAAGGTCGTCTGGCCGATGATAGTCTTTCATTTTTTTTCTTTTTTGTTTTGTGATGAGGGTCGTGATTTCCTGGGCCGACGACAGGCGTTGACATTTGGCTAGACAAACCAAAGCTCCAGATACAATTCTCACGAATACGCTCTTAGAAGACGGTAAAGTAATATACACGCAGCTGATAGTACAGTAGTATAGTTGTACATCGATGCCTAGCGCATCTATGTGTGCACTTCACCCTTAGGTGCATGCTTGGATCAAGGCAACTTCATCTCACAATCTAACACAGCGTCATACCAGGACAAGAACCTACAGCGCACTTGTCTCGACTGTAAAGGTTTCTGCATTGTAAACCAAGTCCTGCACCGGAAAGCAAGTGACGTAGCGCGCTCTTCTGTGATTAACGGACGATGAAAGTAATACTGCTGGCGCTGCTGCTAACTTTGGCAATAGGTAAGAGCTACATTTAATTATTTGTGATCAGTTACACGTGTGCCTATCTCTGCTGATAGTATACTTTTAGGAATACACTGTTTTAACTGCTCATTCGCACTGACGATTGACAGAGGTCCAGCAGTGGATTGTGAGTGATGACCAAGAAACGACTGGCAACAGCCGATGGTCACACCAAGCCCTTCGCCACCCTTTCGCCACACCTATATACATCGCGATTGGTTTTGTTCACCTCTGCTTGAATAGCCATCGTCTCGTAGAACAACCAGACGTCTTGTTCCTGAACATCTGATTGGTTCAAGAGTTTTGTGAGTGGATTCGCAAAACTAAAAAACCAAGCAGTGAGCGACTGACACAAACCAGTCGTTTTTCGACGAAAGCTATCATTTGGGAGAATATGCAACCTTTCGGTCTGCGACAAGCTTTGTTGCGCGACCTTTTCGACTCGAAGCTGTAAATGAGCGTTCAGGGGCCTAAGTTGTGTAAGTGTCTACAGCGTATTGTCTAGGCGTTATACTTCAAATATAAAATCCGTAGCTTGTACCTACAGAAAGAAGTCAGCTGAATGTGGAACTGCAACCAGGGGTTCACCCATGTGGTGTCTAAGGGATTTAATTGTATTTGAAGAGCGCTCATCATAATTTTCAGACGTCTGAGCACGCAAAACATCACGTCTAGATGTTTCAACACGCAGAAGAAGCATTGTTGCCTACCGTCAATATCTCGAAGGCAAAGTACTTAAAATTCTAGGCATGGTACAGATTATAAACTTCTTTCACCAAGTTAAACCATGGTCGCAATTGCATCTCAAGACATTCGTACAGCAGCGTCGTTCTGCAGCGAGTTTGTCATGAAAGCAGGCATGCCAGTGGCTGGGCAACAAAAAAAAAGCCTGCCGTCAGTGAGAAAATGATCTTATGCGAACATGCTAAAAACGGCCGGCGTGTTGAACCAGGTTTATTGTGTCTAGAAAAGTTGGTATAAACCATCAATCGCGCCCTTCATATAGTGACGGTACGCTAAAATACTCCTACTCGGCGGTTCTGAGTCTTCGTTGCAAGCCGTTTGTACAACCCTAGAATGAATGCCGAGTTCAAGCACGTGTCCGTAATTACATCACAGGTAAAACTAAACAGTAAGTTATTCTCTAGTGCCAGAGTAAGTTCCTCAAAATTTTTACTGCTGTGGTGCGCTATCACAGAGACAAAACTGACGTCAACGAAACCAATTCAATAATTTTGGCTCGAGCAACAAGAGACACTGTTGTTTCTCTTCCAAGCACTTCTGTCGCAGCACTTACTTCTGGTTTTCTGGATATTGAGAAAGTGTTTTGTAGAGAACAAGTCACGTCGTATAAAAGGACGGGATACTTCCAGACCCGGCTAAATTACGCACTGTCGCTCACTTTGCCAAACCGACTACTGTAAAGCCGTTAAGGAGTTTCTGTAGGATTATTCTCCTACTTTCGCAGGCTTGTGCGCAACTTCAGCTCTATAATTGCGCCTTTGACCCAACTTTTAAGCAGCGCCACCGATCTAGCGTCATGATTTTCCGAGTGTGATAGTGCATTCTCCAATCTCGCCGTTTCCTGACATGACCTATATTGAGCCACTATGATCCTACGGCTGCACCTAAGGTTCAAACGGACGCCAGTGGTGTTAGCCTTAATTGGTGTGGTTTTCACCCAACGAAAGCCTGGGTTCCCTGAGTATATCATCGCATCCGCCAGCAGAACGCTCACCATGGCTGAGTAAAACTACAGCGTTACCAAAAAAGAACGCTTAGCCATAATTTGGGCCCGTTTAAAATTGCGTCCGTACTTATATGGCCACTAGTTTGCTGTAGTTACCGACCACAATGCATTATATTGGTGACTTCGCTGAAAGATCCATCGGGTCGCCTTGCCCGTCGGGCTCTCCGACTTCAAGAGTATGCCGACTCTTGAAGTCGGCATACTCTTGAAACAGGAATAGGGCGTACATGAACTTCGTCCTCGGCCTCCTACGTAATGGAGTTCACCTTAAATTTGGTAGGTTTGTCGGAGCGTAAAGTGGCTGCATTGTCGTCCGGCTTCCTGTCGTGGGCATCGGAAGAGGTGGAGCCTATAAAGAAAATGAGATAACTGCAACAAGAGAGCGCTATACAACGATAAAGCACTACGACAGATCAGCGGTTCCTCTGTTGACATCCTGACTGCTTCTGATCTCTGTTTATATGAATGTCTTTACATAAAGTGTGTTTTTCTGGGCATGGTCTTTCCTTCATGCCCACGCTATAAAACCAACGTTTATAAACTTTAAGCTACCTTACAAAGCCATGTACAACTCCTGCAAGCTTTTTATCCTTTTTCTTTTCGTAATTCTATTTTTCAGATTTCATAACAAGCTCAGCAACAGACAGCGACAGTAGAACGGATAAATGCACTGATAATGGACTTCAATGCCAACGGAAGCCGAACGGCTTTCGTAGACGAATTTGGCTAGCGAATTATAGTGATTACTCGTGCTACAATATTTCAGTCAGTGGTTGCGAAGGCATTGGGTATGACACGCTGAAAGATTGTTTCTGGTCGTGCTTTAGTGAATAGGGCAGAAGTGTTGAAGCATTCGAACTCTCCTAATTAAAACTGACCTGCTGATGCCCTGCTCTGCATGTGTTTATTTTAGGGGCGAAGCTCCTTGTGGCGAGACCTGGTCGGTTGTCGATCGTCGATCCATCCTCTGTACCCCGTAGTGTTCCCTTATCGTACAATAGAGGGAGCTGTCCCATAGAGATGCATGCAAACTGCAGTTGGGTGACGATATACTAGATGGCGCTGTACGCATTCTGTGTCGTCATCTCCATTTCTCGTCTCGTTTCCGAGAGGGCGCTGTCCCATAGACATGCGTACAATATGGCGGTTGGGTGAAGGTACGCTAGATGGCGTTGGCGGTGCAGCTGCTCTCCGGTTGGCTGCTGCGCGGGGTTGCGCCGGGCGGCGAGCGCCCGCTATCTCTCATTCCCCGGATCGTTGCCATACGAGTGCGCTTGCCGGATCAGTGCGCTTGCCGGATCGTGCTGTTTGGCGGACCATGGACGACGAGGAGCGCCGGGTGCGGAAGGCCGCTGCGGCTCGTGCTCGTCGGCAGGATCCCGAGGTGCGAGCTCGACAGGCCGCCGCGACGCGAGCGCGGCGCCAGGTGGATCTCACACACACTATCGCTTTCATTACTGCTGGGCGAAACCACTGAAGATTTCATGGTGTAACCATGTTTGCTTCACGAGCTTCGCCCCAACTCTTCATCATTCACCCCGTGGATATGCTGTGATTTTTTTAGTCAAGTAGTTCCATACTTCGTGAAAATGTATATGAAATGTTTTCTTATTCTTTATTCTTTATGTCCGGGCGAATATCCTAGCTGAATTTGTGCTTGACAGTGTATTTGCTTTTACATGGCCTTCTGCGCACTCATCTACTCAACCGCACAGATCAAGATGCGTCTGCTTTTCTCTCGGAGATGTCCAAGAGTCCTTGTTGTCGTCTTTGACGAAGCAGGCAACTTGTTGTGCAGGACTGTGGAAACCCAGTACAAAGCTGCAGGTAGCGCTTCCCGTTTCAATCCAATTAGCTCTGAACAACGCATTATGAAGCAACTGAAGTGGGTAGTTGTACTTTGTCTTTCATTAACCTCTAACATGTTTTGAAAAGTCCACCTCACTCTCTCTTTACACCTCTTTACACCAGAGCATCACTGATTGTCCGCAGAACTTGGGCTGAGGTCGCACTAGAGAGAAACACAACATGCGTCAAGTCTACTCCCTTGCCCGTCCACGATTTTTTTCGGTGCGAGCGTAAGCACGGTACCCTACGTTACCCCCAGGTGAGGTCGGTGCACGTCGTAGAGCTATTTTTGTTATTGCCACATCCACTCTCCTATTTCTGTTTTCATGTTAACACCACATTATAATGTAGATGCTGCCTTGCGCGGACAATGCCCCAATGACTGGGAACTTTCTAGATTATCTTAGAACCTTACGACGCGATTAGGTGCTCAACGCGAACACTACAGTTAGTTCTGGAACTTATGCCACCGCTAGCGATAACTCTGGAATCTTCGATGATACATGTATAACAGCCGACGCGCTTGACCGCTTGTCAGTTTATCGACGAACGACGCTCTGTGCGCCGATATCAGTGTACTTGCTTGCTGTCATCGGAGTTTCCATTTCGCGGCCACAAGTTCGGCCAAATGAAGAGTTTCATCTTGCATACGTCGACTGCCGCCTTCGTCAACGTCACGACTCCGTGACATCTGGTGGAGGTGCTGCCTCTTTCATGTTCCGGACGCCCCCGTGAAGCCTTGAACCCAGCTCAAGTGGCAAAGAATACATCGACGCCAACTCCAAACAGCGAATAAGCCGCAGGAAGAAGAGACTGCAGCCAGAGTACGGGCAGATCCAGATCCCGACATCGACTGCAGCAACGATGACCGACCCCGTGCAGCCTACCCCGATCGTTCTCCGGCAACCAATGGAGCCGCCAACCTTCCGCAGATCGTCATTCGAAGACCCGTAAAGCTGGCTCGAAGCATGCGACCGAGTCGCCGTTTTCAATGCCTCGACCAGCGAAAACAAACTTCGACATGTGCCCTTTGCCTTCGAAGACGCCGCTCGTACCTGATTCGAGAACCGAGAGCGAACCTTGACAACGTGGGAGATATTTTGCACCCGGTTCCTCGCTACATTCACGAGAGTCATCCGCATAGAGAGGGCTGAGGCTCTGCTCGAGACCCGCGTGCAGATGCCGAAAGAAAACGTGGCGATTTTTAAGGAAGAGATGATCAGGCTGTTCCGTCATGCAGGCCCTGTCATGCCCGAAGATAAGAAAGTTCGCTTTCTTATGTGAGGAGCCAAGCATGAGCTCTTCGCCGGGCTGATGCGGAATCCACTCAAGACCGTCCAAGAATTCCTGTCGGAGGCGAACGACGATCGAGAAGAAGCTGGAAAGGCGCATCGGACAGTGCAATCGCCGCTCAATTCAAGACAGCGTGGCTGTTCATGCCCTCAACACCAACGACTCTGCGCGAGACCATCCGAGCGATCGTGCGGAAGGAGCTGCGCAAGCTGTTACCTTCGCCCCAGTCTCAAGTGGATTCGATCGCCGACATTGTCCGCGAGGAAGTTTGGCAATCGCTTGTAATTTCCGAAGCAGCGCAGCCTCAGCTCGAATCTATGAGCTACGCCGCTGCAGTCCGCCGCAACGCTCCTCTACGTCCGCGTCAGGGCGCTGCATCACCGCAGTTCCGCTACCAGACTCCGCCGCCACCGTCACGGATGCCATACCGCCCACCTGCCGGCTAGCGCTACGCTCCGAGGAAGACCGACATTTGGCGTGCCCCCGACCACCGCCCACTATGCTACAACTGCGGAGAAGGCAGCCACACGTACCGACGCTGCCAATACCGAGAGATGGGACTGCGTGGCTTCGCCGTAAACGCGCCGCGTCCACAGCCACGCGAACGGTCACGTGACACCGCCGACCATCTCAAAGGAGCGCAGTGGACACCCCGACAACCTTCTCGCTCGCCGTTGCCAGGCCGCTACACCTCACCGCATCGCAGGCAGCACGCCAGCCCTGCTCGGGGCCGTACTCCAACCCTAACCCGGAAAACTAAATGCAGCAACCGATGGAGGTGCGGATGCTGTACAACGAACTTCCGAAGAACCTCCGCCGACGCCGACAACGACGCCACGACAATATCTGAAGAACACGCCGGAAGCAGGACGGAGCCCTGAAGTCGGAACTTCGCGATGTGGAAGCAGCGGAGCAAACGAACGTAGCCGTGAGCCGACGCCGCCACCCAATCACAACGCAAGACGACGAACTAGCGACCTCCACGTTCTCATCGACGGCCGCAGCGTCACAGCTCTTGCCGACACCGGAGCCGACTATTCTGTCATCAGTGGGCCGTTCGTCACGAAGTTGAAGAACGTCAAGACCGCATGGGGAGGCCCCGAAATCCGGACAGCTGGAGGTCACCTAGTAACGTCGGAGGGAACCTGCACAGCGAGAGTCTCCATTAACAACCGGATTTATCCCGCAAGCTTCGTGGTACTACAGCGGTGCTCGACAGATGTCATCCATGGAATGGACTTCTTAGGCCTTCATGGGGCAGTCATCGATCTGCGATCCGAGTCGATAACGCTATCCGCAGAAAAATCACTACCGCCGCACACGCCGCCAGGAAAGCACGCCTTGAATTTGCTGGAAGACCAAGCCATCATTCCCCTCGCTCCAGCGTCAGCATTTCCGTCGGCACTCAGAAATAAACAGAGCATCACGGCGTCGTCCGACTAGCACCTGTTGATCAACCGCGAAATTTGCGTCGCCAGAGGAATAGCCTAGCTGCAAGGAGGGAAAGCAAGGTGATGCTCACGAAGTTCAGCAACGAGTACAAGCGCGTGAGCAAAGGCACGGCGTTGCATACATCGAAAAAATTGTGGAAGCCAGCAACGCTTTCGCCCTCGCCGAATCTATCGAAACTGCTACGACGAACCAAACTGATCAAGTAGCTTTCGACTTTAACGTGAGCCTTCCGACGCATAAGCAAGAACAGCTCAAAACCCTGCTCCTGCAATACAAGGACTCCTTTTCATCGTCGTCAAGAATTCGGCACACACCGGCCGCAAGACATCGCATCGTAACAGAAGAAAGTTCCAGGCCACTTCGTCAGAGCCCGTACAGAGTTTCGACGCGAGAACGCGAGGTCATAAAGAAACAAGTCGACGAAATGCAACGCGACGACATCATACAGCCTTCAGAGTCCGTGGCCGTCACCCGTGGTGTTATGAAGAAGTAGGGGACCCTACCTTTCTGCATCGATTATCGTCGCCTAAACAAAATCACGACGATGGACGTGTACCCTCTCCCACGAATCGACGACGCCCTAGATCGACTCCACAAGGAAGACTCCACAAGGAAGACGCCCTAGAAGACTCCACTTCGATGGACCTCAAGACCGGCTACTGGCAAATCGAAGTCGACGAGAGAGACCGAGAGAAGACTGCCTTTATAACACTAGACGGCCTGTTCGAGTTCAAGGTCATGCCCTTTGCTCTTCGCTCGGCACCTGCGACTTTCCAACGAGTCATGGATACAGTACTGGCTGCTTGAAGGGGCAAACTTGCCTCGTTTACTTGGACGACGTAGTTGTGTTTTCCTCGAACTTCGACGAACACCTCCGGCGCCTTGAATCCGTACTTGAAGCAATCAAGAGCTCCGGACTCACCCTTAAGCCATAAAAGTGCCGCTTCGCGCGCGAGGAGCTCCTGTTTTTCGGTCACATTATCAGTAAGACTGCAGAGCGCCCAGACCCGCAGAAAACAGCTGTCATCGCCGCCTTCCTGCCACCCACCGACAAGAAAGCCGTGCGCCGATTGCTCGGCTTGTGCACCTATACAGACGCGTCGTCAAGGCATTTCACGGATTGCCGAGCCACTAACGCAGCTCGCGAAGGCTTACGTCGAAATCCGGAGGGAAACGGTGCAAGTTGAAGCACTTCAAGAATTGAAACGACGCCTGCAGACGCCTCCAATACTTGCGCATTTCGACGAACACGCCGACACAGAAATCCACACCGACGCAAGCAGCCTAGGACTCGGCGCCGTTCTTGTGCAGAAGACTAACGAAGAAGAAAGGGTTATGACTTATGCTAGCCTGTCGCTATCCAAGGCAGAAGGCAACTATTCCACAACAGAAAAAGAGTGCCTTACCATCATCTGGGCTACGTCAAGGTTTCACCCCTACCTCTGTGGCAGACCCTTCAATTTTGTGAGTGACCACAACGCCTTGTGGTGGCTAGCTAACTTTAAGGAGCCTTCAGGTCATCTCACACGATGGAGTCTGAGGCTTCAAGAACTCTACATTACAGTTGTTCACAAGTACGGCCGATAGCACTCTGACGCTGACTGCCTGTCCCGTGATCCCGTTGACCACCGCCGCAGGACGACGAGGATGGCTACTACTTCTTGGGAACCTTAAGCGCTGATGACTTCGCCGAACAATAGCAAGCCGATCCGGAACTCAAGGGCCTTGTGGAATACCTCGTGGGCAAGGCCACAGTTGTTCCAAAGGTATTCAGACCAGGACTGGAGTCGTGTTTCTTGCGGAACGGCGTTCCCCTATAGAAAAACTTCTCATCTCGTGGATCGCCCGGCAGCTTAAGCTCCTCAGGACCTTTCAATAAAGTTCTTGACTGACTGACTGACTGACTGACTGACTGACTGACTGACTGACTGACTGACTGACTGACTGACTGACTGACTGACTGACTGACCTCTTCGGGCTAACTACCTTCTCGTAGTACCTTCAGCGTCACGTCTAGGAGTTCTGGATGCTCTGCATGACGACCCAATTGCTGGACACCTTGGATTTTCCCGTACGCTCGCGACAATACAAGAAAAGTACTACCGGCCTCGCCTCACTGCCGACGTAACTCACTACGTGAAGACTTGCCGAGATTATCAGCGGTGGAAGACACCACCGACTAGGCCAGCCGGACTTCTGCAGCCCATCGAGCCACCTCGCCGGCCGTTCCAGCTAATCGGCATGGACTTACTGAGGCCGTTCTCGACGTCGAATTCCGGAAACAAATGGATCGTCGTAGGTATACTGACTACCTCACTCACTACGCTGAAAGAACGGCCCTGCCCAAAGGCACTGCCGCCGGGGTAGCAAAGTTCTCCGTCGAGAACATCGTACTGCGTCATGGCGCCCCAGAGGTCCTCATTACCGACAGAGGTACGGTCTTTACTGCGGACCCAACTCAGGTGATCCTGAGGTACAGCCAGACAAGTCATCGCCGCACCACCGCCTACCACCCACTGGCCTCACCGAGCGTCTAAATAAGACCATCGCCGATATGCTGGCCATGTTCGTCGATGTCAAGCACAAGACGTGGGAGGTCATCCTTCCATATGTGACCTTTGCATACAACACGGCCGTACAAGAAACGACGCCGATGACGCCCTATAGATTTGTCTACCGAAGTACCCCGGCAACGACGCTCGACGCCATGTTGCCCAATGTATCCGACGAGGAAAACATCGACGTACCTTCAGCGCGCCAGGACGCCGACGGGGACTTAGCGATAAGCTTATTCGACGATACTTCGCACCGTGCAGGGTACTTCGATGTCTCGGCGCACTCGACTACGACCTTGTCCCTGATGGCGTTACGAACTCTCAGTGGCGCCGTGTTCGATTAGAAATCGTCCATGTCTTGCACCTCAAGCCGTATTACGCGCCTTAGAGAACCTGAGGACTGTACTTTTTACTTTAATAGTGTACTTTCTTGCTTGTATTTATTGCTGATCGTACTTTCTTGCTTTATTACTGTACGTCTATATTCTGTTATAGCATCGGGACGATGCCTTTTCAGAGGGGGGGCAATCCTGTTTTCATGTTATCACCCCATTGCAATGAAGCTGCTGCCTTGCGCGGAGCACGCCCAAATGACTGGGAACTATCTAAATAATCTTAGAACCTTCCGACGCGATTACGTGCTCGACGCGAACATTACAGTTAGTTCTGGAACTTACGCCACCGCTAGGGATTACGCGATAACGCTGGAATCTTCGATGATACATGTATAAAAGCTGATGCCCTTGACCGCTTGTCAGTTTATCGACGACCGACGCTCTGTGCGCCGCTATCAGTGTACATCGTGCATTGCTTGCTGTAGTTTGAGTTTGCGTTCTGCCGCCACAAGTTCGACCAAATAAAGAGTTTGATCTTGCATACGTCGAACTGCCTGCCTTAGTCAGCATCGCGACCCCGTGACAATATGAATGTATTCTACGATTGACCTCAAATAGGGTTACACGTGTGACCTATGTTTGTAAATTGCAAGCTATGCTATTCTAATTTTGTACAGCATTGCCAATACGCCAACTTTTTAACACCAAAGTGTTTTACGCCTGGGTCCACCAAGATTTTAGTGACGTATTATCGTCACGGATATGACGTTGATGAAATGGGCGCCACCAAATGAGAAAGAAAAAACTGTAAGGAAAACTTCCAGCGCCGGGAATCGAACCTCCGACTCCTTGGCCAGCGACGGTAAGCGTAGGATGCTGAACCGACTGAGCTATCGTGGCTTTTATGTTTTTCTTCCTCACTTTCACTTGCACATCATACAGTAATAATACAGTGCATAAACAGCAGCGACAGACGTAAGAATCAGTATAGTTTACATAGCCACTATAATTGATTTATGCCCCTAAGTGACTCAAGTTAGCCAAGCCACTGTGGTACTGGGTCTCTAATTTTACAATCTTCAACAAAGTTCGAGATGATTTAGCGGAAATATTCACGAATAGGCAGTGTATTGATATCGGCATAACGAACTGCCATGTATTTAGAGGAGGGGTATTTCGATCTTCTCGCGGGCCACAGTAAGTAATCTTTTCCTTGTCTCCAAACTCTCACAATACTTAAAAAAAATGCCCCCACCTCCCCGAAGGGAATCGTGAGGAAATGCGAATGCATTTCTTGCGCCGACACCGACTTCTGCCATCGCCTTGAGAGGCGCCCAGCCAGCGAACGGTCGAGAGTAAGGCGCGAGCGGACGGGAGAGTGGGGCGCAGGGAGGAGAGAGAGCGAACGGCGAGAGAAGGAGCGGCGAAGCACTGCACCTACCCTCTCCTACACTCTCTCGCACCACATGCTCCGGTTGCTAGGGGGCGAAGATAAGCGCGCGCGCCCGCAGCTGTTGCTGTGGGAGATGGAGTGAGAGCGGAGAGATAACACCTGCCGGCGCGCGGACACCTCCTCAACCTATCCTCCTCCTCCTCCTCCTCCTCCGCGGACAACGCCGCCTGACATAGCCCGACTAAGAAATGCATTCGCATTTAAAAATTGAAGGACACTTTGTACATTCCAAAGTGTGTTCGGCGAAAGCGTGTGGCCATTCCACTGACTACGCCATGTCTTTTATCTTTTACACTCTCAGTGGGATAACACACAAACCGAATGTGTGTGTGTTTTCTTTTTTAATCTTTTACCGCGAATCGCACCGAGACCCGAAACTAATCTTCCTCTGTTCGCCTGCGTTAGTATTTTCTCGCGCTTTGCGCATCGTGCAAGCGCCATCCGCGTTCCAGCGCTTAAATTGACGCAAGATGGCAAGTTGGACCAGTTGGTTTTACGTTGTGTGTGTCTCGGTGCGCTTCGACGAAGTCATCAAATATGAACTTAAATTGACGGACCCTTTGTAAATTCGAAAGTGTATATATTCCGTGAACGCCCGTGTCCATTGAGACGGCGTCGGTCAGAATGATTGCAGACGCTTGGCACAGCGACGCTAATCAAGCAAAGCGCGAGCGCTGTAGAGTCCGACGCGACCGGCGTCTGTTTGCGCTTCCCGGCGGTCACCTGGCTCCGTGCCAGAGCTCGGACAGACGGACGGACGGACGGACGGACGGACGGACGGAGAGACGGACGGACGGACACCAGACGGACGGACGGACGGACGGACACCGGACGGATGGACGGACAGACGGACGGACGGACGGACACCGGACGGACAGACGGACGGACGGACACCGGCCGGACACCGGATGGACGTGAGCATAAGACATTAAAGGCTTTCGCCTTAACAAAACTTTTTGTTGGGCTAGTTGGTACATGCTTACTGGAATACAAATAGACGCAAAACCCTCGAGGAAGAAAATTAAAGACAGAACAGAAAGGGTGCCCTTTCTGTTTTGTGTAATTTTCTTCCTCGAGGGTTTGCGTCTATTTGTATTTCAGTCTCACAGTGCTCTCTGTTCGCGATCGGGGGGGCGGGGGGGGGGGGGGGCTTGCTGCGGCTTGTGGGCCGCGGCTTGTGGGCGGTGACGAGAAGTAATGCGGCATGACACCTAGCGCCGATAGAGAATGATCCGTCGACGACGAATCCTTCTCTATCGGCGCTCGAGGCGGCGTCCGAGATTGCACGCTGACTTGTAATCTCGGAGGCCATAGTTAAAACAACTCGATAGCAGCCAGAAAAAAAAAACCCCCACCTCCCCCGAAGGGAAATCGTGAGGAAATGCGAATGCATTTCGCGCGCGCTTCACTCCATTTATATATGGTGGTTGTGGTTTGAAGGAGGAAAAGGCGCCTAATTTCTGCAGCCCGGTCGGGAGCACGGCGCAGCGCCTTTTTATTTTGCTTTTTCTTGTTTTTTTTAATTCTTTTATTTATTTTTTAAATTTTTTTTTTCATATATAGCTCCGCCGAGCTCCGCCGCAGACCGCTTTTAGTTAACGCGCACGCTGCGAATTTTTATTGTTCAACAACGCACAGGAGAAATCTCCCACCGGCACCACCTTGGAGGTCAAGATTCATTGCCATATATACGGGGTGGCCAGTGAAACGGTTGTGCAGCGCGAGCAGTCGGTTTTTTCAACCAAGAAACTCGCTAGCAGACGCTGCCTGTGTCGGCGTCGCCAGGCGAGAGAGGGAGAGGGGGGGAGCGTAGGAGAGGAGAGAGAGGTGGGGTGCGCATGCGCAGTGGGAGTGTGGACGCTGCGGGCAGAGATGCCTAGAGAAGAGAGGGGGAGCGTAGGAGAGAAGAAGAGAGGTGGGACGCGCATGCGCAGTGGGAGTGTGGACGGCGCGGGCAGGGATGCCTAGAGGAGAGAGGGGGGGAGCGTAGCAGGGGAGAGAGGAGGGGAGGCGCATGCGCAGTGAGGGTGTGGTTGCCGCGGGGAGGGATGCCTAGGGGAGAGAGAGGGAGAGAGGAGGTTTTTTTATCTTTATTTTTTTTTTGAAAGGGTTTGCGCATGCGCAGTAAGGGCGGTCACGCCGTACACCACCACCACCGGATTAAGCTTCGCCATAAGATGCTTCACATCTAACACCTGCCGGCGCGCACACCTCCTCGAACCTATCCTCCTCCTCCTCCTCCGCGGACAACGCCAACGCCGCACAACGCCAACGCCGGATGCCTGACATAGCCCGACTATGAAATGCATTCGCATTTAAAAATTCGCCATCTACCGCTAAAGGGAAGCATGTGTGGATGCGAAGCAGCGGAGAGATGGATAGCTTGAGCGGGAATTTTATTGAAAGGATAAATGAGAATGTATAAGAGAAGAGGGAGAATGTGGTGGTTGCGTGTTTATTTAGGGAACATGTGCGATTCCTTGCGTCGGTGCACGGGGCGCTTTGAAGACGACGGCGTTGTGATCGGTGAAGTGTAGCGTCAGGGGTGCTTTTGAAGAGTTTTCATAGTGAAGTTTGCGAAGATGAGGTCTATGCACGTTCCCCTTATGGTTGCCGGTTGTATGTTGTCGTCGGAAATGCGTCGCAACGAGTACACGTCTATCATGTAGTGGACGAGCCAGTCGTTCGTGGTTATATCCACGTTGAAGTCACCCGCAAGCACGAAGGGCGTGTGGCTGTATGTCTGTGTTATTGCCTTTTCTAGGTAACGTTCGAGGTTCTCTCTAGAGTAGAGAATGGGGGGTGAGTGTAGGAGAGGATAGGGGAGGGTACGCGCATGCGCTGTAGGGGGGTGTGGGATGCGGGGGGCCGCTCCGTATAGTAGAGGATTCCTAGAGGAGACAAAGGGGGGTGAGCGTAGGAGAGAGAGGGGGGGGGGGACGCGCATGCGCTGTGGTGGTGTGAGACGTGGGAAGGAGGGACGGACTAAGCCCCCTCCAAAAACATGCAAGCAAGATCAAGGAATGGGGTCAACCTGGGCGACAGACATTACCTGCCTAGCCATTGCTAAGCAGCCTCTCTGTGCTCTCGGCCATGACTCTGATGACTGTAGTGGTTGACGGCCTTCATATTACTACAGTGTCCTGGTTCGCATAATGGGTGCTTCCCTACTTCATGAAAGTGGCCGGACGCGGGACGAGGGACGGGGGACGCGGGACGCGGGGAGGGACGGGGGACGCGGGACGCGGGAGGGACGGACAGAGCCCCGAGCATAAGATGCTTCGCATCTAAAACTGGCCGCGCTAGTATCGAGGAGTCGCCCTAGACGTAGTTATGTTCTTGGCCTTTCGCTTCGTGTTAGCGTGTGACGGCTCGTTGTCGGAGTAGTGCAGCTTCCACATGCACTAACGGCGTTTCGCCGCCGATAATAAACCTGCTGCAATAAGTGCTGCAGAAAGGCAACGATGTCCACGGACGAATGTCGTGCCTTGGAGGAGCGAGACATAGGCCAGCAGTACGTAAAACGCCTGCACGCGTTCGCGGCTCAGGCTAAGAACCTCTGCCTCCCGTGTTGCTGAAGCGCTGTGTGGTAGTGTATGCATGAGCGCAGGCGTTGGTAACGCTATTACTCGGGAGTTCACATCATGCCGTTTTTTTCCTTAATTGACGACGCTTTGAAGAAGTGCATATCAAGTACCAGTGTTTATGAAGTGCTTGTTGATGCCATCTTAGCAACTTCTGCTACCACAACGGTTAAATCATGATTATGAGTGCATAGTCCTCGCGATGGAGATGTGCCACTAGGCGTCAACGTGGGTTATCCACGTCAAACAATGCTATAGCAGCCAAGCACCAATTCGCAATGCCCACGAACTATAGGTGGCGCGCTGTACGATTCAAGATGGCGCCCGATGGAGGGTCAACCCATTTGTTAGCATAGGAGCAGATAGGACGTGCGGACGAACGGTCCGTGCCACTTTCACAGGATGGAGTCATGAGCTGCACTGAAATGGATATGAGACCGAAATACTTTCCCAAACCATGGAAGCTCGCCACCTCATTATTCGCCGCGGTGTGAAAGGTTATATTACAGCTCCGTTACCGTGCATAAGCGATGCTTTGCGAAATCCTGTGCATGTTACAGAAAACTTCTTGAACTAGAATTGACGTTTGCTCTGAACGTCACTCCGAGGTACTATGTACCGAGCCTGCCTGACGGCTTTGCCGCAGCAGTAGGTCCGCTACAGCAGGGAGTAGCGCCATCGCTGCTGCGCGGGACCGAATGTTTAACGTGGCTGTTGCGAAATGCCGCAGAACGGAGCAGCGAGGAGCGTGCGGAACTATCACGAAGACGAGAAGGTTGAGGAAGGCGGCACGTGCTGGAAGGGCAGTTTTGGTCTCCATGATCAATAAACGGGTAGTCTCCATCTAACGTCTGAAGAACCAGTTCTTTTTTACAGTGGTGATGGTTTGCAAACATACGACGTCATCATTACTTGCGCAATCAGGAACGCGGAGTTGCTTCTTCAACGGAACACAAGCATTTACCATCCCATTCTGTAGCGCTTCTGTCACAGCCATGCTCAGACTCCAGCCGTGCTCAATTCAGTGCCCATCGGATGTTGCAGGTTCGATCAGCACGATCCAATCATGAATGTACGTACGCTTTTCGTGACGACGAATTCTTCGACGTTACTATGCCGCTCGGAAGGTACCGGTGAAGTAGAGGAGAAGTTAGTGGAGAGTAGTGAATTGTGGCCGTGACTGCACGTTTCATCGCTCTTACCATTTCGCTTCGCTGGTCGAGATCGATCGTGTTGGCGGCATGCGGCGCTTCATAATATCTACAATAAATACGATACATGCAATGTACAAAAAAAACTATGCTTTTAGTTTGATCTCGCTCAAGGATATTATACATCAGATACAATCAAAGGGACTTACGAGCGTGAAGAAACTAACACACGAGGGGACGTGAGCTGCAACTGGCTCCTCTCGAGTTACCAGCTGATCGTTCATCGTCGCTGTCACTCTCGGTGCTTTCACAGCCTTCTACGTCCAGTGAAAAATCCTCGTCGTCGAGACGGCTTCTTTTAACATCCCAGCTGAAAGCAATCTGCAGAATTTCCTTCGCCGAGCGACTTCGACCAGTCCGCTGCTCCGCGTGACCACGTTTATCTGAGCGCGGAGAGCATTTTGCTCGCAAACCCGTCAACATGCAAATTGCTTGCAGTGTGCTGCCACCTATCAACAAACATACAAACACTAGCGGCGCAGCAGGGCACAGTCAGCACAGCGCTGGCAAATTTGAGATTGCTCAGTTGTAAAAGAGCAACTCGCGAGTCCGCGCGACTTCCCGCGTGCAATGTTATGCGATTCAGGCGGTACAAAAGCACTGACGAATGCTATATGCAAGTAAAACAAGGTGAGTTTCAACTGAATAGGTCAGACAGACGATGACATTTAACTAACCTACAAGGCTACAGAAAACCTCGCGAAGCTGATATTAGTACGCTGTGGGCTATCATTGAAAGCGCGAGTTGCACGCATTTTCACGAAGACTTCGCGTCTCGCAAGTACGTATCAGCTTATTTATCGTGTCACGGAGGGCCCGGTTTGTTCACTGATGCAGGAAACATGCAAAGTCGTAATGTTCGTTTCGTGCTAACGCGTTAACAACGAGGCTAGCACAGCCGAACAACGAAGAGTTTGCGTAGCGCTGCGTACTGACCCTCCATGAGAGGACGATCCTGATTTCCGCATGGTGGCGCGACAGTCTATGGGCATTGCGAATAGACGTTATACAAACTCTCATAATAACTACATCATAAGCAATACTTCTGTGAAGACAGCTTTCACTTTCGTGTTATACCGATTCCTATAATAGAGGGATCAGTCATGCTTTTTCTCTTTGCCCCCCCCCCTCCCCCCCCCCTCTGGTGGTTGGCGTGCGGCCACCGCTGTGTCGGCTTCATGCAAAGTGGCCCTTCGCCTGAAAATGTTGCCGACCCCTGTTCTAAGTCGATTAGGCCTTAGGTGATAATGTGAGTTGTTAGATAACGAAGATGTGGACAGGGTATGCGGGTCATGCAAAAATTGCCTATGTGTGTGCATAGCAAGTCTGAGTTGGAATTACTGATCTATTGTGAGTATGCTAAGCTTGGAAAAAGATGACGCTGTGTACCCATTTCGTATAAGGTTTTCTGCGCAACGCGCAGCTCTTTTTTGCACAATTAATAACCTATCAAAATTTGTCTTAGTAGTCGTAGCCCAGATTTGCAGACAGTAGGGCAAATGAGGATGGACAAGTGCATCATATAACTGTAGTTTCAACCATTTAGGCACCAAGGTTCTATTATTGTAGAGTATTGAAATGGACCTGCACCGATTTGCATGGAGCTTGTTTACATGAGGTGTCCAGTTCATGTTCTCGTCAAAAACAACAGCTGAGAATTTTAGTTAGGAAATCCGTTCGATAGTGCATTTGTTAAATCAAATACAGACAATATAGTCGTCAGACTTATTACGGCTTTTGAAAATAATATACGTGGTTTTTTTTTACATTCAGTTGAAGTTGATTTAGAAGCAAACAGTTTAAATGGTTCGGTTAGCCATCTGTTAGCTACCTTTTTCAAATTCGAGCAAGTATTTGCCTGTTAAAAAAATTGGCCGCGTATCTGCGTGCTTCGCTGCAAATGTCGTCGAAAGACGATAGTCTTGTGCCGGCCGTACTACTATGTTTTGCCTTGCCTGAGACAGCCTAAAAAACAACAGGGTCTTTAGAATTGCGTACCTATGTATTTTCTAATAAAGAACACACGTCCTGACACTTACATATTAATGTTGTGCCTCAGGAATGCGTAGTATTTGCTTTTTTGATCGAATATATTCACAAATATGAACGCGAACACCAGTTCAAGATGGCTGGGCGTTCAGAAAGAAGTTAAACTTTGGCCGAGAAGCTGAATCGGGTTACCGACAGACGAAACAGACAGGACAGACATACAGACCAAAATTTTTGCGTTTAAGTATCCCAAGAAAGACTATCGTCTTTAAAAGTACTTGTGTCATTTGCGTAGAGAATTATGTCAAGACTTAGCGGCATGTTCACAATATCATTCACATAAAGAGCAAAGAATAACGGTCTAAGGATGGAGCCCAGCGCAACGCTATATTTTATCGGTTGTGCTTGGGAACAATAACCGTTTAGACAAGTAAACTACACCCTGTCGGATAAATAACTGCGTGTCGGACTTAATATCATGCCTTTAATGCCTTAATAAGGGAGTTTGCGTAACAAAATGGAATTCTTTACGGAACCAAACACCATTTTAAAGTCTAAAAACACTGCGAGGGTATATTGCTTATTATGAAGATCATTTTTGGCAGCAGTGGTTGTGGCTAGAGGACGACGCTCTAATTCCCTGCTTCCGCATTATACAGGTTGGTAACAGCCAGTTCGTTTCAAGGACGATCACCTATCCGCCGGATCGCCAACGTTCAGTCAGTTGCCGGCTGATTGCAACTGCACAGTCACTACACGTGCCTGGGATACCTGCGTCATCGGCGCAGGGCTACCCTTACCACTGACGGAAAAGACGTCACTGAACTGCTTGGCCTGCCACCCATAGGCGACTACATAAGGATTCCCTCTAGTCCAGACTCGTCATTTTGGCAGCAGTGGTTGCGGCTAGAAGACGACGCTCTAATTCCCTGCTTCTGAATTATATAGGTTGGTTCTTTACTTATGGTTTTGTCTTGGAACCCCTTGCCGCTCCCACTGCTGCCAGCAGTTTTGTCTTTTTTGTAGTTTTGGCGTGGTCTTCATTGCGGTGTTTTTAGTGTTTCCTAGTGTTGCTGGTGATTATTTAAGTGTTCTTAGCATTGCATCATGCCAACCACGGTGGAGCTTTCGAAGCAAGTCGAGCTACTTCGTGCTGAACTTGCAGAAATTAAGGATAGCTTGCAAATGCACAGCCAACTCTACGAGTCCGTTAAGAGCAGAAATGAAGAATTGGCCAAAGAAAACAAACAGCTCAGGGACGAGAATAAACAACTGGGTAATCGACTAGCTTCGTTGGAGCAATACTCACGCTTAAACAATGTCGAGATAAATGGCATTCCTAACACGGAAGGTGAAAACTGTCTCGCTGTAGTGCAGGCGATTGGCGACAAAGTTGGGTGCCCCGTTGAACCCAAGGACATCGATGTCGTCCACCGTGTCCCGGCAAAAAGTGGATCAAACATTATTGCGAGATTTTGCCCCAGGGCAAAGAAAGCAGACTTTGCTTCCAAAGCACGGAAAGCACGAATTACGACAGGTGTCATTGGTTTTCACAAAGAGACGGACAGGCCCGTGTTTGTTAACGATCATCTAACCCCGGAAAACAAGAGGTTGTTTTCTCAGGCTTTGGAACTAAAAAAGGCTAAGAATTGGAAGCATCTATGGACGGATTCCTGCGTAATCAAGGCCAGGAAAAGTGACGACAGCCGCGTCTTTCGTATACGCGAAGCAGGCCATCTGTCTATCTTTCAATAGATAGTTGCCTCTAAGATATCTTGAACAGCCATGGATTCCTCTGTTTTTTTCTTATCAGCAGACTAAAACATTTCTCAAGGATAATCCCCCGGCTTTATCATTGATTCATTTCAATGTCCGTAGCCTAAGAAAGCATCATGATGACCTCATACACTTCCTATCAGCAATCGATCACACGTTTTCAGTCATATGCCTCTCTGAGACATGGTTAACAAATAGCGATGGTAATCTGTATGGCTTACCTAACTATACTTCTGAGTACTGCAACCGTGACTCAACCCGTGGTGGCGGTTCTGCCGTCTTTATTGATTCATCGCTGTCATATAGGCGCCGTCACGATCTTTGCTTTACTAACTTAAACTGTGAATCGGTGTGGCTTGAATTTGATCAAACGGTTTTTTCACTGAACGGCAGAAACACCATTTACCGCCCTACGTCATCATCAATTGTTCATTTTTGCTCGCAACTTGAATCCCTCTTAAACCTTCTCGTTTCTGAAAACAAAAACGTCATCATATGCGGCGACATTAACATTAACATACTTGACCTTTACAGTCATTCATGCTCTGATTATGTTCCGCGTTTTTCAAAGCTTTGGCTTCTCATCGTTAATCACAGCTCCTACTAGGTGCTATCCATCAGGTACGAATACATTAATTGACCACATCTTGTCCAATTTGACAACGAGCGCCTCTGCGGCGGTGATAGACTATCAATTTAGCGACCATTATCCTGTTTTTCTCAGAATAGGATCTGCTCCCTTGTCCCGTACCACAAACCATAAACAAGTCATGAAAGCGGTGTTTAACACAGATACATATGTTTCCTTGGTTAACCAATTAGATTGGTCTGAGGTCACACAAAATGAATCTCCTGAGCACGCCTACGACTTATTTGCTGCCCTAATAACAAACTGCATAACACAGAGCACATCGTGTGTCCCTACTTCTCGGTGGTTTAAAGAGCGAAGAAACCCATGGATCACTAACGGATTATTGCGCTCAATTTCCAAAAAAAAGATAGAATGCATAAGAAGCTAAAATGCCAACCATTTAACACAACGCTACAAATTCGCTATAAGAAATATTCCAATACGCTTGGTGCAATTTTGAAACGTGCTAAACGTGACTATTTTCAGAAGCGCATATTGCTTAACGGAACTGATACTAAACGAAACTGGCAGCTAATTAAAGAGTTCCTGAACAAAACCGATTCCCACACGCGATTAACTAAACTAAATACTGCATCCAGCACATGTACTGAGCCAATTGACATTGCCAACGCTTTCAATGACCATTTCGCCAACACCGAAAATAATCAACATAGACCATCGCTTTCCCACTTATCGCGCTGTCCGCAATCCTTTTACTTGTATCCTACTTCTAGCGCTGAAGTTCGCTCTGTCATACCATCGTTAAAAACAACCGGCGCGGGTTTAGATTCCATTCACCCTTCACGAGTAATGCTGATAAATGATAAATGACATAGTTTCACCTGTTCTTGCTAACATCATCAACAAAATGTTCAAAAACGGCATATTTCCAACTTCTCTAAAAATGGCAAGATAACTCCCGTTTTCAAGAAAGGTAATCGCGAATGTATTAACAATTACCGTCCTATTTGCATTCTTCCATTTTTTAGTAAAGTAATCGAGAAGATTTTGTACAAGCGCCTAATGTCATATTTAAAAAAGTTCGACTTACTCTCTCCTCATCAGTTTGGTTTCCGACCAGGTTTCTCAACTGAACTGGCGCTCATTACCTTCACGGACAAAATCAAACTAGCTATTGATGAAGGTTCACTATTTGGTGCAGTCTTCGTCGATCTTACTAAAGCTTTTGGACACTATTAATCATGCCATTTTTTTTCATAAACTCGCATCTTATGGCATTACTGGTCCAGCCTTGAGCCTTATAAAGAATTACTTAAAAAAACAGGTCACAAGTTGTCCAAATCGACGGTAGCGTTTCCAGTCCCAAGATTACTAACCAAGGAGTGCCTCAAGGGTCTATTCTAGGCCCTCTGCTTTTTCTTTTATTCATCAACGATTTGCCCCCAACACTACGCCATACTGACTGCTTGTTATATGCGGACGATACAACCATATATTCATCTCATAAAAGCATCCCCGTACTGTTAAATAAGTTAAATGTTGACGTAAATAATGTCAGTGATTGGTGTAGTAGTAACTGCCTGCACATTAACCCCACTAAAACTACATTTGTAATATGTCATTCTCCATTATCAAAAGTACCACCCGTGGTGCTCACGATAGGAGATAATGAAATACCGCTAACTAACAATGCCAGGTATCTGGGTGTGACATTAGATGAGCACCTAAAATATAATCTTCACGTTCATTCACTAATGCATAAAGTTTCTTTTGGCATACATGTAATCATTAAGTCACGTAATTATTTCCAAAAAGCACATTATTCGTTCGCTATATCACTCCTACATTCATAGTCATCTGTCTTACTGCGTATCATCTTGGGCTAATACTTACTACTGTCACCTAGATTCTCTTCAACGCCTTCAAAACCAAGCTGTACGGTTAATGACCTCCAGTAATGTTTTTACGCCCTCTAAACCGCTATACCAAAACCTAAATATTTTGCCACTAACAGAACTACTAAAACAAAAACTATCTCTATTTATTTTTAAGTTTAAGCAATGTGGCACTTACCTCCCTGCTTACTCAAATGAATTTCTTGTAAACACTAACATTACTAGGTTCTCTGCAAAGGACAATCTACTTCTTCCCCGCGTTCGCACAAATTACGGAAAACTAACAGCCCTCTTTTCAGGCATATCATTTTGGAACGCAATACCAATACGAAATTAAATCATCATCATCTGTACATACATTTCAAAGCCTTCATAAGAAATATTGTCTCGATAAATTATGTCAGCAGTCACACCAACTTACTCATCTCCGATTTTTATCTCTTATTTATTTTTAACACGACTTCGTCTTTCCTTTTTCTTTTTTTGTCATTGTGCATGCTTAATTCGCTATGATAACTGCTAAATATGTGATGCTGTTGTTTTTACACGAATTCATCTTGCTTTGGTTTCGCAGCCGCAATTGTTATATCACTTTGTATTCGTCGTTTTGTATACTACTGTTGTGTTCAATCTTATTGTATTCACTTTGTTTTGATGAATTCATGACTCCTGCATCTTGAATATTTTCACTGGAACTTTTTTTTAACTTATTCTAAGCATTGTATAATGATATATTTATATACTACACCAGTTTCGTTGCTGTTTGTTGCTTTCATTTTTCATTCATATTTTTGCTTTCATTTTTTTTCATGTACCTTCTTTAGCTTTACTGTAAATTTTTATTAATGTATTCTTTTTTCTCATGCTGCCCACGACATTTAACATACATGTGTTTTAGTATTGGGAGGTCCCCCCGTCAGTTCTCGTAACTATGGGACCACCGAATGTAATACATATCTCTAACGATGTTACACTGTACGCAAAGAAACTAAATAAAATTGAATTGAATTGAATTGAAACTATTTTTGTTTAATATCCAAAAGTGCCATTTCGGTTGATTTCTTTTCACGGAAACCAAATTGTTGCATCAAATCCTTGATAAGCATTTGATGGTCGCCAAGAAACTTCATTAATTGTCATTTTGGAGTGTATTCTAAAATTTTGAAAATAAAGGTAGAACAGTTACAGGCCGGTAGTTATTTCGAGTCATCGTGAGTGCCACTTTTGTGGATGACTACTACCATAGCTATCTTCATGCCTTCGGGAAAAGTACCCGTGGCGAAAGCTTGATTGCAGATATGCTGCAATGGGCCACATAGTAATTCATCGACATATGTAATTGGTTCCACCTTAATATCCTCATAACCAGCGGCAGTATTTTTATCTAACAACTTCAGGTATGAAACTATTTTTGATTCACTACATGGAGTCGACAAAATAGAGCTGGCAGGGGAGGAAGAAATGTAGTTTTGGCAGTCATTTGCTGTGTCACTTGTCTGACCTGCTGCACCTGAAGTTAAGAAACGATTACTGAATTTGTCCGCCAGACTGGCTTCATTGAACTAAACGCCGTCAATTGTTAGTGCTTTAGGAAGACAACCCTTTGTTCTTCCTGTGAGCGCATGCACAGAGTTCCAATGATTTCCTGGGATTATAAGCGACCTCTGTAAATCTTACCTGATAGTACTCAATACGAGCTTTCTTCACATCTGAGTTTAATTTGTATAGAATTTTTGTATTCATTTAATATAGACGCCTCTTAGTCTAATAAAGTTATGGTATAGTTTATCTCGTTCCCTAATTCTGTTGTAAAAACATCCGTTAATCCGTGTTTTTCTGGACTACTTATGCCTTTTATAGTGTTGGAGTGGGAAGGCAGCATCATAACAGCTCTTTACATGTTCCAAGAATAAATCATGCGATATGCTAGGGCATTGCTGACTGTAGACAACAGTCCTATTGATACTTTCAATACTAGCGTGCAATGTCGACAAGGCATTGGATCATCATTAACACATTTTTTTTCTTTCTTTGCTGCAGGGAAAAAAACGAAATATTGATATGGGGTAGCTGAGATCAGTTGTTTGCACACCAGCATTGACGTTGCTTCTATCATAATTAGTTATAAATAAATCTAGCAGTTTCATTTTCTGTTGTTATGCCAGTAGGTAATCTTATTAAGTTCCTGCACGAAAATGACTCGGTTACATCCGAAAATTGTTTACTCTGTAGGGTACGTAATAGCAAATCAATATTAATATCACCAACCGGAACAATAGGCAAATTCCTTAAGGATGCATATTCCGAAACCATAGTTATAACCATAGTTGGCGTCACATGCTACGAGACGCCAACAGGCACAAAGAGTGTTCCACACTCGCCGCAGTGGCAACAGACGGCGCTGACTGACGCTCCCACGTTTAAATGCACATATATACCCTATAAAGTGGACTGAGGGATGACCCCCATCGTAGCTCAGTGGTAGAGCATCGGACGTGTTATTTGAAGGTCGCAGGTTCGGTCCCTCATGGTGGTAAGTTATCTTTTCGTCCACTTTTCTGTCTTCATATTTACATTACAATTACTTCTAATAACATCCCCTATACTTTCCTTGGCATCCTTGCTTGTTAGTTCTCATTAATATTAAGTTATAAACAGAGAAATTCAAAACAGAGAAATTCATGGATATCACCTTAATGAGGGGCGATACACTGAGATAATCAGGGTCATTAAGCATTTAACAGCAATAGAATCATAATGTGTGCTAACACAACGAAATTCGGTAAACACCTCATATACTACATCTTTGTTTTATACATATAATGACACTCCACCACCTCTACGATTCGTTCTATACACACATTCATGTTTATATCCTTCGAAAAATACTACACCGAACGCGCATGAGTACCAGAGTACCAGGTCTTGCTCAATGTCAGAAAAATCAAGTGTATGACCTAAAGAATCGGACGAAAAAATTGGGGGACCCTGAAGCTTCGCCTTTAGGAGTTGAACGCGATAGCGATATCCTGTCCCTAGTGCGTACTTCAATCACTTAGTGCATACTATGTAATGAGTAGCATGCTTTTAACCACGAGCAATTATGAGCGGGAAATGTTTTCGAACTTTCTGTGCACCTACTACGTGGTCTTAAGTAAATACGCGCAGTAACGTGTGTGCCTTTTGTAATAGGTGGCCAGATTTGAACCACGATGGCATTATGATATTCACATGTTCTTACGCCCGATGGCAATGTACGCTTGTACCACGCAATAGTACTGCAATATTACATGTTGTGTTGTGACGCCTGTATACAGGACGTATGGGTTTGTAAAGCATGAAAGTTTTTCTCTGCATTTTCAAGCAGAGGAAGTTATTTCCAGAGACGTTGCAAGCACAAGCATGGCTGTGTGGTAGAACACCTGCTTGCCACGCAGACGGCCCGGGTTCGATCCTCACTCGGACCCGGAAATTTGTATTATTTATTTTCTTTGCATCTTTCTCGATTTTTCGGTCACGGACAAGATGATGATTTTTCGCTCATAACCAACGACGCCGTCGCCGACAACGACGCTGGAATATCGGCGAAACGAGCTCTTTAACGCTATCGCGTTAATACATCAGTTTGCTTGTTCCTCAGACTACGTATGTTTAAATGCAAAATCGACATTATGTCCGTGCTCTTAAAAGAAGAGCAATGCACGTAATATTTAAGAGTTCCAGTATCATCGTATACGGTTTCATGAAAGATAGCCATTGTGGGGGAAAACTAGCGACTGAAATAGTAAGTGATCAATGAAACATTTCAGCGAATCTTATCGAGGTCGCTTTCGCTGTTTATGCACCGTGCTCGATCACCAGGTCCCTTGCGCACGAAAAATTTGCCATTTCTATGCCATGCGAACTGATAATGGGGCTCCTCAGCCTTTGCCTTCATTAGCCAGAGAAATTTCTAGTTCTCTGGCGTCACGTTGTCAAGTAAATACACGTCAGAGATAGCAGTTCTTAATTCGACTTTTTTTAGCCACCCACTGATCTCGTGTTGCGCGTGACACTAAACGTACGAGCTCGACAGGAAGTTAGCCTTTTTTTCGGCGGAAATCTGTGCATGCCTTGGACTTCAGAGCACATCAGTTCAGGAAGGGTAAGCTTTGCTGCTCAATTATTCATCTTCCCGAGAAAAGTTTCATTACAGCTGATAGGCATGCCATGAATTTCCATATTTGGCCGTCTTCTGTATTGTCCTAGAGCATTAACTTGCTTGTGTAACTCAAGAGGGTGATTCCACGAGAGATCGACACGGGTTCTTGATATGGCGTCAAAAAAAAGTGGGAGTAGGCGTAGATTGTAAACACACTTTGGCCAGGGGCTGCAAAGCCAGAAAGAAGCAAATAGTGACCGAGCCACTGTTTCCGTTGCCACCACCGCCAAGCAAATAGTTTACAATAGTGTTTTGTTTGCTCTGCACCATAGGGTCGGCAAAACTTGTGGAGCTCACTCAGACCCACTCATGAAATATATTTTACGTTAGGGCTCACGCGGGCTCAGACTCACCAAATTTTTCTCAGCCGGACTCACTCGGACTCACACTCAGAAAAACATTTTCTTCAACCGGACTCACTCGGACTCAGACTCACCAAAATATTACCCACTCAGACTCACTCAGACTGAGACTCACGGCTCGATCGGAGTCTGAGTGAGTCCGAGTGAGTCGACTCATGAGTCCGTTAGCGTAGAATTAGCTTTTTCGACCATGGTGTCAATGCACTTTAACACGAATATCACGCGTAATTTGTGCTCTTCTTGGCGGCTTTTGATAAAATATCTTCGAATACGAGTTATGAGTGCTCGAAAACCAGTAAGGTCATTTTTCTTGAAAGAGATGGCAACATAAGATATATTTATCAAGAACTTCCCGGGAAGAGTTGGTGGAGGTTGTGGTGGGGGGGAGGTCAAGGCACCTCCCAAGTAATTCGCGCCTCTGATGAATAAAAATTGAAATGGTGTATGAAGGGCACTGCTTTCGATGCCTGTGAGTAGACGCGAGTATAAATGTGAATCTAGGTAAGGATGATAGTAATGCTGAAGATGAGTAGATAGGACCATAGGTAGGCAAAAGAAAGTGGAACTCACTCAGACTCACCCAAGAAATATATCTTGGGCTTTGGACTCACTCAGACTCAGACTCACCAAAATTTTCCTCAGCCGAACTCACTCGGACTCACACTCACGAAAATTTTCCTTCAACCGGACTCACTCGGACTCACACTCACCAAAATATTACTCACCCGAACTCACTCGGACTCAGACTCATGACTCGATCTGAGTCTGAGTGAGTCCGAGTGAGTCGACTCATGAGTGAGTTCGCCGACCTATGCTCTGCACAGACTAACGGTTGGCTCAACATCTCAGCTGTCGAAAAACGCCAGGCCTACGCAGAACATGCAGCACAGCCACAGGGAAGGCTAAAAGAGCCATACTTTAAATACGAGTGCGTAACGTAAACAGGGATTTAGCAAAACAAGGAATGCAGTGACCAGGAATGCGCTCGTCCTTGTCTTTATAAGTCCCTGTTTACGTTACGCGCACGTATACGGAGTGGAATGAATCACCAACTCGCCCAATCAGCCATTTTGGCAAATCTAAAATAGCAGCCCAGAGGCCGTTGTAAACTTTCTCGGGGCGACTAATACAAGTACCCTTGCAAAGTAACCAGTGGGTCATAAATCATGAAAATTTTTGGGAAGTAGGGAAGCACCCACTGTGTTCGTCATTCTGAGCAGAAGCAAGGTACCTGCTGCACATCTGTAAGGCATTGTCTGTATTTTGTCGATGCTTTGGCTGATGACGATGAATAACTCTGGGTGTGCGCCTGTATAGGCACCGGGTGCGGGGCGAGTTTGGACTGGTGGCGCCTCTTTCGGTGGCAACGGGGAACTAATGGCATGTGGTGCCGGAACGGGTGCAGGCGCTTTGCTGCGGGGGCGCGAGGGCTGGATGTTGGTTTCGCTTCATTGTGCTCTCGTCGCTTGTGTTGTGCGCTGCTGAAATCTACGTGAAATGCACGAATACTGAAGATTACAATATCTGTTCAAATATTAGGGTCGGGCGAATGTTCAAAAACAGATGTAAAAGAGAACGGGAACGGGGGCGTTCAAGAACTACAATTGAGGAACAAGTGCAGTCGGCGAAGCATCCAGTAAAGACGAAAAGGGAATGGGCGACGTACGCTCTTTTTTTTTTTTAATGTTAGGAGACAATGTTAACATATAGACAGAATAAAAAAAAGATTACGAAAAATTGGGCAGATCACACGTATTGTGGGAATCGATTTTATGCGAATCAGCGAGTCTATGCTGCGTTTTTTTTTAAACGTTTGAGACAAGCGTAACGAGGTAGATCGACGTGTTTTTGTAAATGTAGTAGTGTGCACATAGTGGGCTTACCAGGCATGCCGACTACACTGACGTTTAAAGGGTAACTTATGGTCTGACGTAATGTCAGCATTCATGTTAGAGAACAGACGTCAGTGTTACTGAAACTAAGCGCACGCTACGGTGCGATTCACATTTCGCGTCGATGCTGGGAATATCATACGCGTAGCGTTTGTCAGAGTATTGTTGCTGGGTCGAGCAACGCTTGAATATAGCTTGCAGAGTCACAGGAGCACATATGTAATGTTTATCTGACGGTTATAAAAGCGGAGCCAACACTGAAGCCAAAGGGATACATAGTAGCGCGAATTTAGAAAATAAAGACACGAGAAAAGAAGTAGGAGGGAACGACCGACCTTTCTGCTCCCACCTACTTCTTTTCTCGTGTCTTAATTTTCTAAGTTGGCGCTACTATGTACCCCTTTGATGTTAACCAACTCGCCCAACAACAAGTCTTACTGAAACCAAAATTGGCGTTAAGCCGACGCAACGTCTGTTTCATATAAGTACGTGAGTAATGTTTATTACCTTGTCATAAAATTAGATAGCACTGCAACCACAATTGACGTTGGTTGCACCGACATTTTTCTTGCGCATAGGATCCTTTCAAAAGTAATTTCAAGTCCTGGCTTGGCTCTGTGGCAGAATACTTGATATCCACTCAGAGTACCTGGGTTCGACACCTGCTGGGATCCGGATTTCTATTCTTTGCATACGTCGGGTCCACGCGGCTGATGCCGGATTTTTTTTTACGTGCACCCGCTTAAATTATCAATGTCTGTTCTCGCCGTTCCTGGGTAGATATACACTGTGAATCACCTGTGGCTCATACCAGCATCCCGCGACCCGTGGTATACGCCTGGTATGTGCCGCACGTGACGGTTGGAAAGGGTTTCATGACGTATACACGCCAAGATTTTCGCGCTACTCACGTCACAACCAGACAGCCATGTTCGTCTTATTTTCGTGCCCACCTATGCCAATTTTGATTAATGTCAACTTAAGGAGGTGACACGAGAGCGCCCTGACGGTAGGCGGCTAGATAGAAAGGTAGGCGGATAGAGACATTTATAGGTAGAGCTACTCGTCTGCGCTGTGCACTTGCAACGCAATGTGCACTCGTTGTCGCCTTTATATTCCGTGATGTCAAGCACGTGGCCTGCTTCGTGCAAGCGGTGACCCTTCTCTACAGCAGACACACGAAAACGCGTACGCCAACTCGTCAAACCTTGAAAGCCGCAGCGCAATGTAACTGGCATCGCCATTGGTGCACTTGCGCTGCCAGTACTCGCCTTCCCGCCAGGAGCCCTACAGTGAGGAGCAATGAGTTTGGCAGTTAAAATACAAAGATGTTTATTTTACAACATTTCGCCAATCGGGCCTGTCTCATTTGCAGTTCCGAAAGGGAGGAGGCCTCCTCTGGTCCGATTCCAAACGAAAGCAAACGCCTAAAAGCACAGCACCAGGCAAAGAAGCCGAGTTGTTTGACGTTCCGACAGGTGCTTCTGGGTGTGAAGACATGAAAGGAACACGTGTCATCCTTTCTTGATGAGTTGGCGACTACTCTGCCACGACCGCAAACGACCGCGCGGGAGTCTCCCTGAAGCCCGATGACGGGCCCCGTTATCTGAACACATGTCCGACAGTCGAACGCTTCGTGCTTTGTTCAAAAAACACTGTTGCTGCCGCTTCCCTTTGCCTTGGGCGACAAACGAAACAGCGAAAAGCTTGCGATTGTCCAAAAAAAAAAAAAACGCCGCCGCCACTTTTTGAATACAACGCCGAAAGTAGTAGAGCCTTATCTGCGTCGTCTGCTTCGCATGCCAGTGCTGTCCCTGCCGCCGCTTGGGGCGCTTTTCGGGAGGGGCGCCACTGGCGCCGTACGACGGCCGCCCGGTGCCTATAGGGTTTTCTGGCGAAGGAGTTTCGAGCTCCAGCGTGGCTCCTGCCCGAAAGTCCTTCTTTTTTAGGCTTTATATAAGCTCATTGCATGCTAAGGTTTTTCTAGAAGGGCGTATTTGTCTTTCGTAACTTGGGGATCAGGTTGTCTCATCTGTAATAAGCCATAAACTATTCAGCAAGTTTTTTTTGGTTTTTTTTTACATTACTGGGAAGGTGTGTATTTTTGGGATGTACTAGAGACGACAATCAAAAAGCAATTCCTCTCGGATCCATATGGTGTCAGTTTTCTCCCAATAGATAATGAGGATGAATTGCTGTTTGACCTAATAATGTTAACGGGCCTCGCCTGCTTATGGCGGGCCCGAATGGCCTAATTTCACTGCAATCCAGATGCAAGGCCCGCAAAAGTGTACTTTCGAGAGTGCACGTTGAAATTTGCGGAATTTCATAAAACACAGGAGTTTCTACGTGAGCGGGTGCCAAGGGTGGAACTCTTGAGAGCGCTAAATGAATCTTAAAATTGGTGTCTGCCTAGCATGACTGACACTATATGCTGTTGTCGCCTATATGAGCTTGTTGATGTACATCATGTCTCGAAACAGGCAATAAAGAAAAAAAATTGGGGAGGGGCGAAGCATGTAGGGAAGGGTGTTTGAGATCGACTAACGTGAAACCTGGGCAGGGGCAAAGCATGTAGTGTGCGCCGGTGTTTCCCGCAGTAAAATCGCTGCTAATGGGTCATGAGAAACAGAAGAAAAAAACGAAGGGCCTGACCGAGGTAATTGGCCACATTGTTTTGAGAGAGATTTCTTTGATGAGGCACCAGTGCTGCCAAGCCAGGAACCGGACATTTGCGGAAGGGTGTTTCAGCTCCACTGATAGCGGCGAAATGCAGCTTACCCTAAGGTGCTTCTTCCTTTTTAACACGGAAGTGTTTTATGCCGGTGTCCACCACGGCTCCTCTGACGTGTTTCCGTCACGGATATGACGCGTTAAAATATAAACTAACATATTAAGATCAAAGAAAAAACGAGAAGAAAAAGTTCCGTCACTGGGCGTCGAACCCACCGAGCTCAGGCTCCGCAGCGCGCGGCGCGAAACCACTCGGCCACGGGTGCGCACGTACCTTAGCCGGCTGACGGCAGGCTATTTATAGGGTGCGCAGCAGTGCACTGCACCTGTGCGCCACCAGCGCCGCGAGTGGCGACTTGCGGCCACTTCAGTTTCAACTGGCGTGCTACGAATCGTCGCCTCTCCGTCAGCTACGCCCGCGAGTTGTATGCCAGTGCGTGTGCGCGAAGGTGACAGGTTTGATAAAATGGGTGGGCTTCCAGAAAGTTAACAATGCATCCTTCTTTTGGGGCCCCAAACGAAGAGAAATGACATAAATTTACGGAATCAATCATGTTTTCGATGTGACGTAGCACAGACGCGCGACAGTGTTTGAAAGGGCGATTTGCGCGACCGGCCGGCGTTGAGCTCGAAGAATAGACCGTCACCATCGTTGTTTTTAAGCATTATTTCTTGCCATTTTGTTTGCTTATTGTTGAGTAAACAATGACATTTGTGTCTGACGTGTTCGACAATCCGTTGCTATGCACGCAAGTAATACGCGGTCAACGAATTGCACGTGTTGCATTTAGTAATGCGTGGCAATTTGCGCGAAGTTTACGGTGCAGTAGTTCTGCTCCGTTTGTAGGCGTTGCTCGGGCTGTTTGAGTCCTTGAGTAAATTTTTCACGTGCCAGCTTTGCACGCGATATCTCAGCTGTCACGTAGCGCGATAGAAAGGCGTGGCCCGGCTTCACTTGCACGCACAGTGCTGTTAAGGGCTATGGCAGTACATGGGAAATAAATTTTGAAATTCTCGCGGTCTGCGACGCATTTCGCCTGGCATGCGGGACTTCTTGCTTAATGTTACTGTTTACGAACTGCGATACGGCGGGAAAACAGCAGCTGCGTACAAGGGAGAATTGCTGGATCTGTCGATAGCTTTACGCCACCGAAATGTGGACTGCAGACTCGAGATCACTTTTCCGGCTGCCCCTCGGTTCCTTCAGCACGTTAAAAATATCAGTTAACTTGCGTGGAGAGTAAATTCAGAGCGAACTAGCTACAGCATGCACGTACTTCATAAATGAGCCCGCGGGATCACTTGCTTTACGCGGCGTACACCAGTCCAGTGTTCTCGCCGGTTTCTGAAGCACAGTCACGGCGGAAAACCGAAAAACTTTGTTCCAGGTGAGTAGTTCTTAAAGTTATCGGCACAGTTTACGACACAGCAATTCATACGCGACATTGCGAAGCACCGCTAACAACCTGACACGGCTGCGCTCACGGGATCGGCTGCTGCACGGAACACGCCAATTCCTTTCGTTCACTCCCGCACCGCGGCGCCACCGGCTCAGTGCACGTTCCCCATATACACCATATACCGTTAGCAGTCTTCAGAGCTCGTTGACTTCAGTGCGTTTTTGTCATCACTAGCGAGATGGCGCGAATGTGGCACGGAGTGCGTGCTGTAAAGGTCGTCGAGGTCGTCGCGCCTCTCGCTGCGATGAGCGCGCGCCTCCACGGGGAGTGGTCGCTCGCGCGCGCGCGCGCTCATCTCGTGATCGGGGCATTGGGGCGCTTAGTACGTCTTCTGCTTTCACCGCAAGTTACAGTGCTGCTTTGAAGTTACAGTGGTTAAAGGGTGCACGAAGGTCACTTCGCTCGCCGCAGCGGCCGCGTTTACGAAAAGAGCGCGCTGCTCACACACGAAGTACCAATTGTGACGGTTGTTCGCGCTCATCCTGTGTATATTTGTGCGTTTGTTTCGTGCGTCTTTCCTTGTTTTAGAGCAGCGCGCTTTAGGCGTCGAGCTGTGACAGTCCGTGCTCGTCCTGTGTATGCTCATTTCGTGCGTCCCTTTCTGCTTGAGGGGCGCGCAGCAAGTTTCGAGCGGCTTGCCGTTCTTCACGGGACATTACAATTTCGTGCTGTATCATTCATTCATTCGCCCTTGTGGCAAAACAATGCTCAATAAACGCTCAACTACCTCTGTGAAGACACGTTTCACTATCGTGTTATACCGATTCCTTTGATAGAGGGATCAGCCATGTTTTTTTGTTATGCTTCGTCTTCCATATACATATGCCCGGTTTCAGTTCCCCACAGCATGTAGGGAAGGGTGTTTCAGCTCCACTAATGTCGTCGGAAAACTGCGTCGGAACTACTGGTATTTCCTCAACAAATGACCGACAAGCCCCACCAGCCTTTGATGACCGTCTTGATGTCATGTTCACGGTGCAAAAACTAGATGCCGCATTTGCTTCTACTCGACGTTCATCGGCACCGGTACCAGACGGCATCACGTACGCTGCGCTCCATTCTCTGGGGAAGAAGCACGCACTCTTCCTCTATCCATTCTATCCATGTTCCAATGTGTCGTGGAGCACAGGTACTGTGCTGGACAAATGGAAAACCAGCCGTGTTGTCGCGCTTCTGAAGCCTGAAAAAACACCTCATGCCTTATCATCCTACAGAACCAATTGTCCTGGCAAGTTGCGTAGGCAAGGTCATGGAGAGAATGGTGTTTACGAGGCTGGAATGGTGTCTGGAGAAGAACAACCTCTACCCAGACATGATCACCGGTTTTCGCAAAGGGAGGTCTTCTATCGACAGCGTGATCGATCTGGTATGAACTGTCAAACAGAAAAAGAAGCGTTGACGCTTGACAGGAGCACTTTTTTTATGTCAAAGGCGCATATGATGATGTGTTACATGACGCCATCCTCGACACACTTGAGGAGATAGAGATTGAAGGCAGGATAGATGCTTCTGTGTTTCTGTGGACCTTACAGGCCGGACCGTATTTATGACGACGACAGATGGAGAGTCGAGTCATCATGAAATCCTTTTCAGTGTTCCTCAGGGCGGCACTCTCAGCCCGACGCTGTTCAACATAACTCTCATTGGACTCGCCGATGTAGTACCAAAGACCGCCAGGATGAGCCTGTAAGCTGACGATATGTGCATATGGGCTTCTGGTGTTTCGCGGTCATAGCTTCGTGCAAGATGACAACGTGCAGCATCGGTCACCTTTAAATATTTGCGCTCGCGAGGCCTACAATAGGCGACTGCGAAGTGTGCGGCCCTTAAGTTTACGCTCAAAGCGATGCACCATTACCAGATTACAATTGATGGCGCTTTCGCACCATATCTAACGCATCACCGATTCCTAAAAGTGATGACTGATCGAAACTTGTCCTGGTCGAAGCATGTGTCGATGCTAAGGTTGAAACTAGGCAGCTTTATAGACATGCTCAGATATATAGCAGGCACGAAATGGGGCCGATCAGAAAGGTCATTTCTGCAACTGTATGAGGCACTTTTCGTAGGCTACCTGCGAAACAGCTTACCTATTATGACCAGTCTTCACCCGTCCTGCCTGCGCACATTGCAAAGCTAGCAAGCTCAGGCATCGAGAACATGTCGTGGGCTACCACGCTGTAGTTTAACGATATGAATTATTGCGGAAGCACGCATAACTTCCGTAGATAGTTATATTTATGCAAACCTTTAAGGGTATATCTCCAACTGGTGACCCGTCATGACCATCATCCTCTGTTGACTATCCACACCGACCGACTGGACAGCACTTTCGCAGAGTCAATTTCACGCCATGAGAGCATCATTTCCTCAGCGTTCCTGCGGCGAAAGTTGTAGAGGTACGAGCATGGACAAGACGTGAGGGGCGCCTATCCATTCCCAGGTGGGTAAAAAATCGCCTATACCATCATGTGGCCTGAAACAATTAACGTTATCGTATATATCCACAGAATATGCCTCTTCCATACATGTCCTTATTGACGGGTCTGTGTTACCCACTGCTTCAACCGCGGCGTTCGTCATACCAAGTTTGAAGACCAGCGAACGCTTCCGTCTAGACCATCGAACAACATCGACGGCGCCAGAGATTGTGGCCATCCGTGAGGTAATTCGTTGTATATCCACGCAGCCTCCTCGCAACTGGGCTATATTTTGTTACTCTAAATCAGCACTTCAGGTAAAAAAATTCGGCGCTTAAACTGGGGTCCTGTTATCTTCTTGCTCAAGAAGTGGCCGAATAACATGATGTAGCCCTAAAAACTGGCCATAGTATAAGGTATCAGTGGATTACAGGGCACTGCGGCCTACATGAAAACGAGCAAGCCAATGCGGAGGCAAAGATGGCTCACGATAAGGCCGCGTTTTTGTCCACTCTATTTTCACAACCGGATACTAACACCGTTGTGTATACACTTCCTCCGAGAAACTAATTCAGCATATTGGTATTTACCAAATCAACGTCACCGCCATGTTCACGAACTCGACTCAGATATGCATGTTAGAATACCGCCAACCATGAAAAGGTGCAGTATACAAGCTTACTGCTCCGATTATGAATAGGTGTGGCGTTCACTCGTCGTTACCGACACCTTATCGGCCGCGCAGGCAGTCCGAAATGCGTGGCCAGTGGCACTCCTGAGACTACTGAACATATCTTGTGCGTCTGCCCGCGATATATCACGCAAAGAAATTCGACGGCCACCGTCTTGTTCAAATCCACGAAGCAAGAAGTTCCTGAAAAAGTTTTATTGAGACCACCACCTCGTCATCAGCGCGATATTCTGAAAACGCTGAACAAGTATTTACGCGAGACAGAACTCGACAACAGACTGTAAATTGTTTTACAGCGAAAGATGTTATGAGATCGCAACAAGGGCCGTTTTGGCGCCGTAGTCGTCCGCCGCCGCCGGTGTCCGTAACCACTATCACTCGAAATAAGAAAAAAAACTAACTAAATAAAAAAACACCTAGGACCGGATGGGAATCGAACCCGGGACGTCTGCGTGGCAGCCCAGTACTCTACCACTGTCATTTTGTAACGCAGTTTCAAGCACCGGCGCAGCTCCGTTCATTGCACTGAGCTACGCCGGTGCTTGAAACTGCGTTGCAAACTGACCCTATGCAGGCTTTGATGTCGGGTAAGGAATCGCGTTAACATGTGTAATAAAGCATTTTAGAACAGTAAAGTAACAACCAGACCAGTAACAACCACAGTGCGAATTGCGTAACGAGTGGGTCGTTCAATGCTCCAATCCATTACAAACGCCTCAGGCATAATTCTTCATCGTCGTCAGCCACAACATCAACCAAGTGCACATAATGCGTAACAAGTGTGTAGCGGGTAACACGCTTTTCCGAATAATTGACGAATAATGGCACAGTGGACTCTTCACCACTACACAAAAGTTATGATGATTTATGGCGTAGTGGGTACCACGCAAGTTTCCTGTAGTAGTTGCCCCAAGAGTGTTTAAAAAGACTCTAGAAAGACCGCCCTTCCAGCTTTCGCTGTGACTGTGCTGCGCGTTCCGCGCAGGCCTTGGCGGTTTCTTTTTGTTTTTTTTTCTTTTTTTTTTGAACATGCAAGGCGCAATCTGAATGCTTTGTGTGCGTGTTGTTCCGTGATTTAGAAACGCGTTGCCATGTGCCTGTGAGTGCATTTGTTTTGCTGATCCGTGTTTTGAGATTCACTGAACGTATACCTCGACGCTGCATATGACGCCGAGCACCCGTTAGAGGCCTTGTCGCAGGCTGCGCCTCGAAAGGGCCAAAAGGTGTTTTGTCCCGCATTGCAAGTCGGGGTATAGCATTTGTATGGAGAGTGTGTCGCTTTTCAAGGCTCCGCGTGAACCAGAGCGCTTAGATAAGTGGCGATGGGCGATTCCGAGAGCAGACATTCTTGGAGCCTACTGACAATGTGTGTACGAAGCATTTCCCAGAAGAAGGGATCATGCAGAATACAAGGGAAACGCCCTGTTTCTGCACACCCAAAAGAAACATGTGCTCTCTTCTGATTCTGTGCATAGCATTTTCCCGGGCTGTCAAAAATACCTGACCGTGCAGCAACAAACCAGAAAACCTCCGCGAAAACGGCAGGCTCTACTGCCGACTTCACGGAAGCGAGGGGTGCCAAAAGGTTCAACTGCTTCTGAAATGCCTCACCCGACCGCTGAAAGTGCGCCATATCTATTGCGCGTAGAAACAGCGAGTCCAGGGCATGGCGATGCTGAATCAACAGGCACGCTACGCAAGGGGCCGCGCTTCGACTTCAGCAGCGACGGGCCTCTCCACGTGAAGAGGAGGATGCTTCTCAACACCGCACTGACAGTGTGAGTGGCCTATGCGCTTCCGACTCACTTCATCATCGAGCCGGAAAGGTAATTGCTTGTTTTAAACTTAGATGCCTTTTTTCGAACTGCCTCATCTATGCTTCTTAGGACCAAGAAACATTAAATGTTGTAGAACAACCGGAGAAGAGAACACACACGCGCGCACACACACACACACACGCAAACGCGCGCCCACACACGCAAACACAAACACGCACGCACACACGCAAACACAAACACGCACGCACACACGCAAACACACACTGACACTTACACGCACACAAACATGAACGCGCGCACACACACGCAAACACATGCACACACACGCACACGCACGCACAATATCGCCTTTCCAATCGCTAGCGTGCCTTGGCTTTTTCGTTGGAGACTGCCGTAAAGGTAGGCCAAACCGCAAACGTCCTCCACATGCCATCCTTATTGCAACTACCTTGAATTTTCGCTCGCAGCCAACGCTGCTTTTTTGCTCAGAACAAAAGACGCTGACGCAGACACTGTCGACACCGGAAATTCAGCGAAACGAGCTCTTTAACGCTATCGCGTCAAAATGCTACCGCTCTCCAGACTAACGTTTGCTGCTGTCGGAGCATTTATATGAGAAAAGCGCTGTTGGGAAATGAGCTGAATATACAATGAGACATTCAATTTCGTTACTGCAGGAATTCCAGTGTATTAATTTATTGACATCCATGTACATATGCATATCGAGCATGGTAAACAAGCAAAGGGAAAGGCGCCGATCCGCGCTCAGCCTTTCCCCAGTGAGGAGGAGGAGGAATGAACTTTATTATTCAGAAATGACCACTTGAGCCATCGTCTGTTAGCGCCACCTGTCGCCGCCAAAAGGAAACAGCCAAGGCGGTGAACACATTCTGGACGCGGCGCCGGCCGCAGAGTCATCACCTAAAATATTCTTACACCATGATTCTGGCCGACCTCCCACCTTTTCTGCAACCACAAACGTTTCTCTCTCTCTCAGGTTACCGTAAGGCATAAAGTTTTTTACACTTACTAAGAGGGAAAACTGGTGCTGCGAGAGCTTTTGTACGCATGGGAAAGCTGGGATATGTTAGATTCGGACTTGGTTCGAATTGGCATCGTTCATGAAGAGCCCGGACAGCTCGACGGCGCGTCTGGCTTGAACACGCTCTTTGCGCCAAAATGTTTTTTTTTTTTCAGTTCAGTTCAGCTGTTTATTTCAGACAAAAGTGCCTTAGATACAGGGGCAAAAGGCAGATGTGCTCTGCCTGATGGGACTCTAGCACCCGAATGCACACTCAGAGCATGGACAAACAGATAACATTATACATTGTTAATATATACAAACGCAGTTTCATACAAGGTGAACAAAATGCATAGTTCTACAAATATCAAGAAAAATCATTAAAAAACAAATAACGAATGCTAAGGAACATATAACTACTGCATACACAACTTGTTCATCTTGTGGACAGGAGAGGAGGTAAGCTCCAGGTTTTTTTTTTTCGTAGATTTCGTACTGAAGGAGCACATAGTAAGCTTATGTTTTTTTTTTTTTTTAACACGAAAGTGTTTTACGCCAGGGTCCACCACGGCTCCACTGATGTATTTCCGTCACGGAAATGAGGTTGTAAATTATATATAAAGAGATGGCAACGAAAAACTAGAAGCAAAAGTTCCGTCCACTGGAGTCGAACCTACGACCTCTCGCTCCGCAGCGCCCACGAAGCGAACCGACTCGGCCACAAAGCATACGTTCTCCATTTTGCTAACGGCGGGCTTTTTATATACACCATATACCGCTCAGAGCTCAGTGATTTCAGCGTGTTCTTGTTATCAGTGGCGAGATGGCGTGAAGGGTCCGGAGGGTGCACTTTCGAGGATCGTCGCCCCGCGCATTGCGAGCCGCGCGCGCCTCCACAGGGCATGGTCGCTCGTGCGTCCGCGCTTTTCTCCTGATCGGGGCGCTCTGTACGTCGTGCGCTTTCACCGCAAGTGTGCGTTGAAGTTACAGAGAGCGCGAAAGTCACTTCACTAGCTGCAGCGGCGGCGCTTTGGATGGAGCGCGCTGATCACACGCAAGTAATAGTTGCGACGGTTGTTAGTTCGCGCTCGTCTTGTGTATGTTCTATTCGTGCGTCCTACCCATAGAGTTAATATACTCACTCTAGAGGAAAAGCTCCCCATAGGGCCCATGCATTAAAACCTATAACCGCTCGGGAGCCGCCATGATGGAACGGTACTCAGCTTTCGGGTGACGTTCACTCGCACTCGCTGGCATTTTTTCTTGTTTCATGGCTCTCTATTGCATCGCAGTAAGAGACTGTCACATTAGGTCGAGTTTTTAGCTCGTGGCGACAAAAAACACGTACGAGGAGACACTGTATACGTCTCAACCGACGCGCAAGCAAGCCGGCGCAATCGGCCGCACGCTGCGCGGCGGCAACGCTCGGGAATGTTGACACGATACAAGGATGGTGGCGCCATCTAGTAAACAAACCTGCAAACGCTCCTTTCCGCGTGCAGTAAATTGCATAAATAGCTGTTGTATCTTTCCTAAAAGTAGTTGATATGAACATCAAACAATTTTCGTTCGTTTACAATACGTAAACACGCTTGTTTACTATTTTTATTGCGAGAATTTGAGTGTTTTCAAAAGCCCTATTTAGCGCTTCTGTAAATTACTGTAATGGCAACAGTGACAACGTTCCAAGATGTCGCCGCTCGTGTGGTTATAGCTTTAGCGGCCCAGCTTTTCCTCTAGAGTCTGTTATATTAACTCTATGGTCCTACCTGCTTGGGGAACGTGCTGCAAGTTTCGAGTGGCTTGCCGTTCATCGCGTGACATTACAATTTGTTGCTACAGCATTCATTCCTTCGACCTTGTGGCGAAAGAATGCACAATAAACGCTCAACTACCTCTGTGAAGACATGTTTCACTTTCGTGTCATACCGATTCCTATGACAGGGATAAGTCATGTTTTTTTTTTATAATTACACAGACGAATTTTATTTGAACTCTGGGAACTTCTGCGTCGATGTACATTTGTATTGAGCGTAAAAATGTAATGAATGACCGGTGAACTTGGAAGGCATACGACAAGGTGTTCACTGCACGATTTCATGTCGTCAGTTTCTTTCTTTCGCTGATTGTTATTCCGTACAGGTGAGTGTACTTTTATTATTCTAGAATGTAATACGCGTGAATGAGATACGTTTATACAAGCCTTCGTTTTAGAGAAGCTTAATTTGCGCAGTTGTGCCCGTTTTTCAGCTGAAGCCTCGCTCTACACCAGCCAACACAAGCCTCGCAGACACATATACCATCATTCCCATCGTGGCAAAGACACCTGTTAAAGGGCCCTTCACCAGGTATGACAATTTTGAGCTAGCGAGAGCAATGCATACACTGAGCGTTCGCCATAACGTCTGCCAAAATTTGCAAGGCTACTCGCTGCGGAAGGGGGTCAAATTTCAAGCTGAACGCAGCTTGCTCTTCTTTTCGCGGGCGGGCGCCCAGAGAATGAGGGGATGACGTACACTATGGAATGGCCCTACGTAGTGGGTAGTGCTGTGACGTCGCTTCTCTACATAGACGCCAGAGCTCTGACGTCGCCAACTGTAAACCGTGACACTGCGATAATTATTACGAGCGAAGCTCCTTAGGCCCGCACCCCGCCGGCACCGTCGCCGCCGTCGAAGCTCCCCGCCGCATCAGCGCTCGCAGCCCTCTCGCAGCTGTCTCCCTCTTTCTTCATCTCTACCCTCTCCCCTCAAACCGGCGAACGCGGGTTCCCGCCACTGAGCGCAGCGGACGCTCTCCGCGCGTGCGGCGCAAACAAGGTGCGTGGCGCAAAACACACTTCGCGTTAATAAACGACAGTAAAATTTTCACTTCAGAAAATTTTGGGCTGCTCACAGGACATGGATAGTCAATGAAACGCCGCGTGCGCCGAACACCGCGCGCGGCGTTCCGTAACCGTCGTCGAAGCTCCCCGCCGCATCACCGCTCGCACCCCTCTCCCACCTCTCTCGCTCTCCCTGCGCTGCGCGCACCGCACACTCACTCGCTCAGTCGTTCCCGCCACCGAGCGCAGCAGGCGCTTTCCCCACCCGCTTCCCACCCTACCGCCTTCATGAAAACCAGTAGCGAGATCAGGCGCATAGTCGTTTGCGGTCCCATTTCTAAGGAGCTTCGCTCATCGGTTGTCTTCGTACACGGAACTGCTAGTTTTAAGGCGGAAGCCTTTAATGTCTCATGCTCACATCCGTCCGGTGTCCGTCCGTCCGTCCATCCGTCCACACCCCCACTGCACATGCGCAAACCCATTAAAACAAATAAAAATAAAAAACCTCCTCTCCACCTCTCTCTCCTCTAGGCATCCCTCCCCGCGGAGGCCACACCCCTCACTGCGCATGCGCGTCTTCCCCTCTCTCTCCTCTCCTACGCTCCCCCCCTCTCTCGCCTCGCGACGCCGACGAGGGCAGCGTCTGTTAGCGAGTTTCTGGTCGGAAGAAAACCGACTGCTCTTGCTGCAAGACCGTTCACTGGCCACCCAGTATATATGGCACTGGATCTTGACCTGCAAGGTAGTGCCGGTGGGAGATTTCTCCTGTGCGTTGTCGAACGATAAAAATTCGCAGCGTGCGCGTTAACTAAAAGCGGACTGCGGGTCTCTGTGTCCAGTCCGAGTCTTCTGTCTCTCATTGCCCATTAGCAGCGATTGGGATGTTCCAGTAGGAAACACCGGTCTATCACTGCGTGCTTTGCGCCCCCCATGTTTCTCTCCTGTGCAACGCTGCGATGAGCGCCAGCGTCAACGCCGCCGCCAGTGTAAGCGTTAGCGCCCGCTGCTTCGCATCTGCACATGGTTCCCTTTAGCGGGAGATGGTGTAATTTCAAGGCGAAAGCCTTTAATGTCTCATGCTCACGTCCGTCCGTCCGTCCGTCTGTCTGTCTGTCTGTCTGTCTGTCTGTCCGTCCGTCCATCCATCCGCCTGTCCGTCCATCCGTCCGTCTGTCCATCCGTCCATGTCCGTCCATCCGTCCGTCCATCCGTCCGTCCATCCGAGCGCAGGCACGGAGCCAGGTGGCCGCCGGGATGCGCAAACGGACGCCGGTCGCGTCGGACTCTATAGACCAGAGCACGCCTATCTCGCACCCAGGCACCTAGGCTCCCCGGCGGCATACTCTCGCACCCAGACGCCATGTTTGTATAGAACTGCCAAGGCGTGTATCTGTTACATGGTAAGCGGCGTGTCCGGGACCTTAAAATACGAGAAAGCGCCTATCCACGCCGCTCCCGCTTACAAGAAGTCGTCTGGGCACCACTGCGCTGTCTTTGGATGCGAAAACAATCAGCGCAAGAGGAAGATATCACTCAGCACTGTCTGTGAAAATGACAACACAACATGGGAGTCGTGCCGGTGCGGTGTTTTCAGATTGCACAGATTTCCATCCGCAACGAAAAACGACGAGCTCCGCCGCCAGTGGATAATTGCAATCAACAGTAAAAACTACAAGCCCCAGTAAAAGTGTACGAGTAAGTACACTTACTACGTGTATTCAAACGTGACGCCAGCTATTTCGCTTTACAGCAGTAATTTGGGTGCAGTATGCCTGTAGTATGCGGCACCAAATCATTGTCGTACTCTTTCGCAGGCCGCATGCCAATAATAGGAGGTATTAGGACTCACGCGTGCACGCACACTGCGCACGTTTAGTACAAATGTAACGGCGTACTGTCGCGATGCAAAGAAACGTGAACAGCGGAAAGCGTGGCTTTCGACTCGGTCGAACTGCGACATGCCTTGACTGTCGCTAGGCGAATCTGTGCTTTCAGCCGACGTAGCACTACATCTTGCTCTGGCTGGCACTTTCGCACGGCGTGCACCGCGTGTGTGGGTTCCGAGTGCCAGGCATGACTGGCACATGATATACATATGCACTGCATGAGCGCAAGCCGGAGGCGGGATTCTAGCGCTACGGTGACACCGGCTGAACGCACAAGTTTTGCTTAGCGACAGTCAAGGCATGTCGCAGTTCGACCGAGTCGAAAGCCACGCTTTCCGCCGTTCACGTTTCTTTGCATCGCGATAGTACGTACCTGATAAAGTTGCTTCCGCAGTCAGCAATGAACGTGCTGTAGACATTCCGGACCGTCGAGGAAGGTCTTCTCAACGTTTCACAAGAAAACAGCACAAATTTCCAGGCGAGGAAAAGCGCGAGACATGCTTACAGCCATACTCGGGCTGGGAGGTTTCGCGTTTGAACTGCGGAGCGTCTGCTAGCCTGGCAGTTCCAGGTGTTGCTTCGCCGCGCATGCAACAGGTGGCGCGACGTGCTGCCTATTATGGCGGCACACACCGAACTCGCTGTGTTCTGGTGTATAGCGCTCGCGCTTTGCTTGCGTAGCGTCGCTGTGCCCAGAGTTTGCAATCATTCTGACCGACGCCGTCTCAATGGACCCAGGCGTTCACGGAATACACTTTCCAATTTACAAAGGGTCCGTCAATTTGAGAGCTGGAAAGCGGATGGCGTTAGCACGATGCGCAAAGCGCGAGAAAATAGGAACGCATGCGAACAGAGGAAGATGCGTCTCGCTGCGATTCGCGGTAAAATATTAAAAAAAGAAAATCGCTTAGAGAGAGGGTAGCCCCAGATTTCCCCCTAGGTATTATTGTGAGAGACTCTATGCCCTACGTTGCTTCTTCTTCTTCTTCTTCTTCTTCTCCTCCCTCCTCCTCCCCCTTTTTCTTCTCCTTCTCCTTCCTCTTCTTCTTTTGTCTCTTTTGTCTCTCATTGCCCAGCAGTAATTTTGCCGTAAGCTGTCTTCGTGGGACACATCGAAACATGCTACGAAGTAAACTTTACAGGAGAGAACTTGGTGTTTGAAACCAATTTTGAGAATGAATTGAGCGAATTTCAGTAAATAACGTAATTAAATCCTGTTACGTCATCAGCTGTTTGTAAGGCTAACTGTTACATTCTTCATTTTTAGTTGATCGGGGGTGAGTAGTGGGATTTACTCCTTCTTTGTGGCGCATACCCGCTTATGATGGACCGTGAGGATGACATGACACGCCGACACCTTAGGGTGCCTCGCCCCTAAAAAAAAAAAAAAAAACACTGGGCAGGAAAGAAGCAGGTAGGAAAGGGCTTTTCAGCTCCACAAACGTGCAACTTGTGGAGGGGGCGAAGCACGCAGTGTGCGTCGGTGTTCCCCCCGCAAAAAATCACTGCTAATGGGCAATGAAAGACAGAAGAAGCAGAGACAGAAGAGCGTGAACGAGCTAATTTGCCACATTGTTTTGAGAGAAATCTCTTGAATGAGGCACTAGTTTTGCCAAGCCTGAAACAGGGCGTGTACGGAAGGGTGTTTTAGCTCCGCTAACTGCGTCGGAATGCAGCTTACCCTAGGTGTTTCTTTTTTAACACGAAAGTGTTTTATGTCGGGGTCCACCAAGAATTAAGTGACGTATTTCCGTCACGGAAATGACATCAAGAAAATACACATGATCAGAAGACAAAGAAAAAAAGTTCCGTCAACGGGAGTCGAACCTATGACTTCTAGGTCCGCGACAACAGATGCCGGGCACGCTATCCACTGCGCCACGGTCACATACTTTGCAGGCTTTAAAAACAAGCCTTTTATATCTACCACTATCCTCTCACAGTGCTCTTGCTAAGAGAAGTAATGCATTATGACCGTGAAATGCACGATTACTTTTTTCAAGGCGTTGTTTCTCCGCGTCCGTCCCATTCGGCGTGTTTCGAATAGTAAACGTGCAATTTTGCCGACGCATTAACACACTGCCAAGTGGCGACCTTACCCCTAGCACGGCCGCTGGATCAAAGCGCACAAGGTGCGGCCTGCTTCGTGCGCCGAAAACCGCGGGAGAGGCGAAGCGGTGCGTGTCCGGCGCTCGCAGGGCTGGCTGCGTCGGCTTCGCAGCGCTGCAACCGGACACGTCGAGTTTGGTGTCCACTCAACTAGTGCATTTTTTTATGCCACAACAGGACCTTTTCTCCGATTAAAATGGCTTCCCCTTTTATACGGGGATACGGATCTGTTTTGACTAAGCGTGCCCGTCTCGTCTACACACAACTTTGATCACGTGTTTGAAAAGTAGAAAGCGTTAATCAAAAAGCATGCCCTGTCTTCGCGTCACTATAATAGTATCTTGGATTTGACGTCCCAAAAACCACGATATGATTATGAAGGACGCTGTTGTGCAGGGCTTGGGAAATTTCGACCATCTGGTGTTCGTTAACGTGCACATAGTTCGCACAGTACACGGGCCTTTAGCATTTCGCCTCCATCGAAATGCGACCGCCGGCGGCGGCCGGGATCGCACCTTCGACCTTCGGATCAGCAGCCGAGCACCGTAACAGCTACACCACCGCAGCGGACTCTTCGCGTCACAGGATTAATAATTGTGTTCTAAGTACTTTTACAAATGTCCTGAACGTGCTATTGCGGGCTTTTGGGCTGTTTGAATATTGCACAATGTTTTCAGCAATCGAATGGCAAAGCTGTTTCTGTACTATTTGAATCTTGCACAACGTGCATGCTGAAGAAAGAAAGATAAATACAAGGTTCTATGCGTAAAATGACTCATACCTTTATCAAGCACAAAAATCTCCACTCGCTGAACCGCCAGTATGCATGTGTTTTCTAACGCAGCAGAATAATTTTTAATTGCGAAATAAATGAAACATTGGAGTTAGTGACATGCCGTCATGGCCTCAAAGACACAGCACCTTTCTGAAGAGGGGCTTGTGTGCCAGCCTTACGAGACGCTGCACAGTCGCGTGGACGTTCCCTGTCCAGTTGGCTAGCAGTGGTCGAAGCAGCCGTTTCAGAAAAACATCACAGATGTGGTTCGTGTGCTGAGGGCTGCCCGCACCACACCGTGCAGGGAACGTTACAAAATGTGGGAGCAAGGCCGAGTGAAGAAGTTTGCATAGACTTCCGCTTCTCCGGACTTCAGTGTGCTTCATCGCTTCACTGAAAAGGGGCTAGTCATTTTTTTTTTCGCTTGTTCCATTGTGCGCTTCAAATCAAGGTCTGTTTGAGACATTTTATCGGTAGCTGAGCTTGTCTGGTGCTCACTATCAGCAGGCGGCGCAGAGTCGGATGTAGCCTCCGAAAATCCGACAGGTGCAACATATTCTTGTTCTCTATGGAGCTCACACTCGACATTTCCATGCACGGTTTCATCTGAGCCACAATTGCTCGCGTTAACTGATGAACTGCCATCTGCTATTTCTCTTCGAGGCCGCTTCCTTATACTATAGGAGCGCTTACCTTTTGCATATACGACGGGTAATTGGGGAACACCGTTGCAATGGCAGTTGGCAAGAGTATCCGCAGTTTAGCGCCTTTCTTGTAGTCATTTTCGGTGAAGTGCAGGGAACAAATCAAAGAATGGTCGCTGGGTACCCACCTCGTTTCTTTTCCTCCAGTACCCTGTCTGGAGATGTTTTTGAGCCAAGCTTGTCGGCGTTCAGCATCTGACGGAAATCTGTGGTAGGCCAAATCGCGGTTTTTCTCTGCGTTCGACGAGCACAGTGGGACGGAGCAGTTCTGCGGCATGTTGCCGCTATTACTACCCAGATGGCCTACGTTTCAGTTTGTAGGAGGCACAACACATCAGATTAAATACGACTATCGTTGTTACAAGCTCCTAACTTCACTCCGCTGTTCAAAAATAAAAAAAGGCGCGCGACTATCGTTGTTAGAAGCCCGTAACCTCGTTCTGCGGTGCTAAAAAAACAAAGAAAAAAGGCGCGCTCCCAGTAGCGCGCCTCGTCGGAGGATCACCCACTACTAGCGCCCCCCTCGAAAGTTGCGGACGGAACTGTCAACAACGCTCTCCCTTTCTCGCCAACGCTCGGTGGCTCCACGCAACAGGCCGCACCGTGTGCGCTTTGATCCAGCGGCCGTGCCCCTAGCATCCACACTCGTAGCATCCGTCCATACCGAAAATAGCTGTGCGACGCGCGAGTGCGTCGCGTGGCCGTAACTCCGCTTCCCTAGCCATGTTCCTAGCTCGCCCCGCGAAAGATTCGCTCGCTGGATTCCGTGCCTGACGGTTGTCCCGTCCGCGATGCCCGCTACGTGCCGACCTCTCGCCGATCGGGGCCCCGTCCTCGGACTTCAGTAACCGTATCCCTCTCTCGCTGGATTCCGTGTCTGGTCGTCTGGTCCGCGATGCCCGCTTCGTGCCGACCTCTCGCCGATCACGGCCCCTTCCACGGATTCCAGCATCCTTTCTCCCAATCTTTTACTTTTCTCCATCTTTACTTTTCTCTCTATCTCTTTTAATCCCTCCTTATCCCTTCCCTCCTGGGCCACTGCTGAGGTGTCGCACCCTGATGCAGACAATTGCGGGGCCCACTTTTCTTTTCATTCTTCTAACTTTAAAATCACTTCCCCCCCCCCCCCCCCCCCTGCGAAAAATCGCAGCCGGCCAACGGGGAAGACACGACGCGCGTTGCGTTTCCCTCTGGTCGGGTAGCGTTGTTCAATAACTCTAACATACCGCGAGTAGGCGACCTTAGTCCAAATTCGGCGCCCAATCATTGACGCTCTTCTGGCTGTCACACCGCTTTCAATGACTCCGCTCTCGCCGTACAGCTACCACAAGCATCTATAACCACCAGGTTTCTTTAATCATTCGTCATAGACCTTAGTCGTCGGGATACAGATGTACCATCAAGCGTCAACGTGGATGGATCCACGTTAAAGGGTGATATAACTGTCAACACACCAATATACATTGTGCAAGCTCTCTTATATCAATGTGCAGTAAACATTCGACTACTCCTGTAAGGAGACGTTTCACTTTAGTGTTATACCGATTCCTATGACGGGGGGATCAACCATGTTTCTTCTTGTTCTTCCCTACATGCTTGGTTTCAGTTCCTTATGGCATGTAGGGAACGGTGTTTCAGCTCCATTAACGTCGTCGGCTTTTTGTTAAAGTAACACTAAAGGCAAATAACAATTTGCGTCAGAGGAAAGATCAATGTTTGGGAATGTCTAAAACGACAATATTATCAACAGCAGTGCTCTACTAATCGAGAAATTAAGGTAAATGTACGACGCCACATGCGCTACGAGTGGGACATTTTGGAAATGATCCTAATGACGCCACAGCGTCCGACTACAATTAATCACTGGTGATCAAAGCAGCTACAGTTAAAAAAAGCATCTTCCGTGCATGAAAACACGTAATAAAAGTCTGCTTGTCCGTTTTTGTTTGATTCATAAAAAAAAGAACCGCCTAGCGTTACTATAGGGAATGGCGTGAGTGGTTCAAAAGTTCCGTTTTAGCCTGGTTAAGCTGGATAACTGGCGCCATCTAGCGGCGCCCAGTTTCACCAAGCAAGCAGAAAATTGTTCAATGGCCGTTGTTCTTGCTGTGGCACCCGCTACTTTCGCTCTGCTGCTGCCAGTGTCGGCAGCCGCGCAGTAAAGGCGGGCAACGTTAGGCAAGGCAACCGCTACGTCAGGAGGTTCGTTTTCAGGCGGGATGATTTGAAGTGCGCTAACGCCATGCGGACCACTAAAACGGTATTTCATTTCAAAATAAGCATTTCCTTGGCACGAACGTAGCACTACGAGGTTTCTGGACCGCTATTTCAGCAATCAACGTCGACTTAATATTTGCCTTTCGTGTCCCTTTAAGCTAGTTGTTGCCGTCTTCATTTTTTGGGGACTGATGGCGAGTAAAGCACCATCACTTTGCAGATCTGTTTCAAGATGTGATGTTTTAAATTGATGGCATTACCATTATGGTTTTCCACGTTTCGTTTGCGTCTTGTTTTAGATAGGAAACTTGAGCGCCTTGGTAAATTTTCTCTAGGATTGTGACACCACCGATAATCCAAACAATGTTTTATGCAGTAACGATCAACCTTTAACTCATAAATTATGTATGCACAGTATGGACCGGTGGCGAGTAGTAGAACTTACCGAATTCCTGTGGCGCATACCGATTTATGATGGACCGCGACGACGACATGATACGCCGACAAGCCAAGACTTGGTGTGTAAACAGCATTGCGACGCTGTTTTCCAACATTATTGGCGATGAAACACCCTTCCCTACATGCCCAGTTTTAGGCTTGGAACCACTAGTGCCTCATCAAAGAAATTTATCTCAAAACAATGTGGCCAATTAGCTCGGTTAGGCCCTTCTTCCTCTTCTACTGTCTCTTTTTTTCTTCTGCTGTATCTCATAGCGCATTAGCAGCAATTGTGCTGTGGGAAACACCGGTGCACACTAGATGCTTCGCCCCTCCTCAGGTTTCACGTTCTCTTCTTTCTGTTGTGTCCTGTACCGTTGCAGTCAGGGAAAGAAGGCAGCCTAGCACTTGAGATAGCGAACAAAGAACTTAGGGGTTTAATACATGATAGTATGACTACATGATGTGAATGTTCCCGGCTAAGTGACGCTTGGGCGTGGTCGCGTAGCTTCTTATATACCGCTCAATAGGTGGCGTAGTGAGCGGCCATGGTTGCTCGATGATGCTATCAGATAAGTCCAAGTTCAGCCAGACAGAGACACCTTTCCCCCCTTTTTGGTGGAGAGGACAAAGCAGTCCTTGCACTGAGTCACTTCAGACCTCTGCGGAGGCTGGCGCTTTCGTTGCGGATATCGTCGCCCTTCTTCAGTGTGGCAGGGTGGTGGTGACTGTGCTGGTGCAGCCACTGCTTGTTGTTCAGGCGTTTGTTGACTGATTAAACTTTCCTGGGTAGCTAATTCATCCGGACGGTTAGCGATCTCAAAACCAATGTCCGTTTCTCGAGGAAGCAGCTGGTTGCGGTGCCCCCGCCATCTGAAAAATCCCCGTGCTGTGGTCACATCCACGTTGTAGGACACAGGTCCGGTTTGTCTTGCGATGACACCTTGGACCCAACGTGGCGATCCTCGATAATTTCGAAAGAGAACAGGGTCACCAACGGCAAACGTGCAGGCATGACTCGGTCGTCTGGCCATCTGCTTGAATTGTTCTTGGTGAACCCTGAGGAACTACGACACGCATGCCATACAATAAGCAGCCCTGGTGGATCGTCAGTTCCGTCTTTCTGTCAAAATAGGGTTTCCATCGCCCATCTGGCACAGATGACGGCCAACCATTCCGACTCCACTGCAACACTTGGCTGAGTGTCGTATCCTTGCGTGTAGCACGTGCAATGTCAGCGCTTGTTACCGGCAGTGATTCAAGACGCAGGGCGTAGAACTGCTCAGTATCCTCTGCCGACTGCTCTTGCTGTGCATCAACTGGCAATCTCGAAAAGCAATCTGCCTCAGCATTATCGCCAGACTTCCTGAATATCAGCGTGTAACGATAAGCGGACAGCGTAACAGCCCAACGTTGCAGGCGAGGTGCTGCGATTGGTGGAATTCCGGTCTTTGGTCCGGAAATTGTTTGCAGCGGCTTGCGGTCTGTCACAAGCGAGAAGTGTCGCCCATAAATGTACTGGTGAAATTTTTTTCACTCCAAATACTAGTGCGAGACCTTCTTTCTCAAGTTGACTGTAGTTTTTCTCAGCCTCTGACAATGTGCGCGAAGCATACGCCACTGGCTTTACAGTTCCATCTGTTAGAACATGTGACAGAACGGCTCCTACCCCGTATTTGGACGCGTCGCAGGCTAGTTGCAACGGCTTCTCTGGGTCGTAGTGCGTCAGAATTGGTGAACTTGCCATGGCAGTTTTTATGGCACGAAAAGAGCTTCGGCAGGCTTCATCCCGGCACCAAGGCGTGCCTTGTTTCCGCAGCTTGTAGAAGGGGTGAGCGAGAGTAGACAGGCCTGGCACGAACTTTCCATAGTAGTTCACTATGCCCAACAATGACTGCAGCTGCTGGTTGTTGTTTGGTTCAGGCGCTTCCATGAGCGCAGCCGTCTTCTCAGGTGAAGTTTGGATGCCGCTGGCGGAAATCACGTGTCCCAGGTAATGCAGCTTCTCTTGGAAGAAAGAACATTTGTCCCGCCGTACTCTGACACCGCGTTCCAATAGGCGCTTTAGGACGGCCTCGAGGTTTTCAAAATGCTCGTCCTTCGTTTTTCCGGCGATGAGAATATCATCCAGGTAACAGCTGGCTCATTTCAAACCCTTTAGCATCGTGTCCATATTGCGTTGAAAAATACCAGGTGCCGAAGACACTCCAAAAGCCAATCGGTTGACGGTGTAAAGACCTTTCTGAGTGTTTAGCGTGAGGTATTTCTTGGAATCCTCTGACATCAGCACTTGTTGGTAGGCTCTATTCAAGTCAATTTTTGAGAATTGCTGGCCTCCTGCAAGAGTGGCAAGTAGATCTTCAATCCTTGGAACGGGGTACCGGTCAGTGTCAAGACAAGGGTTGATGGTCGTCTTGTAGTCACCACATAAGCGAATGCCACCATCCTTCTTCACCACTGGTACCACCGGTGTCGCGAACTCACTCGTTGTCACAGGCGTTATAATGCCAAGTTTCTCGAGCTTTTGCAGTTCGGCTTCAACAGCTGGTTGAATAGCGAACGGTACGCTCTTCGCTTTAAGGAACCTTGGGTGCGCATCTGCTCGCAGGAAAAGTTCTGCGCGCTCGCCTGATATCGTTCCGAGTTCGTCCCTGAAAAGGTCTCCGTACCTTTGCAAAATCGATTCCAACCGGACCTTGTCATGGGGTTGACAGCATTTCGCAGGAGCCAGCTTGTTCACGGCCAAGATGTTGTTCTAATTTAGATGAATTGTCCGAAGCCAATCTCGGCCGACAAGGGGAGGTCCACTTCCGTCTACGACGTACAGTGGCAGGATCTTAACCTGATCTTCGTGGCGGACCTCCACGTCAACCACACCTTTTGGCACGACGAGTGCTCCCGTATACGTGCGGAGCTTTAGGGAAGTCCGTAAAAGCTTCTTATTTCCATGCAGTTGTTTCAACTGTTGCAGTGGAATGACGGACACCGCGGCACCGGTGTCTATTTCCATTAACAGAGGCTTCTTGTCCACCGTCACTTCCATGGTAATTGGGTTGTGGTCACGACTCTGCACGGCATTCATATTGACAACGCCACCGTCGTCCACCTTCGCGAGTACATGCACTTTCTTCCGGAATTTTCCCTTGTTCTGTGCAGTGCTACAGCAAGCTCGTTGAATGTGCCCTTTTTTCTGGCACTTGAAGCACGTATCCGCCGGGTACGGGCAGTTTCTGCTCAAATGACTCGGGGAGCCGCAGCATAAACATACGGCCGTCGACGCGCTCTTGGCTGCATCGCGTTTGGAGGTATCCGACACCCCTGGCTTCGTCGCTCCTCTGTTTACGTGAACTTTGTACACCCCTCCTTCTTGCGCGTGCGCTGCGGCGGTGCTCCTCAGTGCGGCCTCCATGGCGAGCGCTTTCTCGACGGCACGTTGGAATGTCAGCCGCTTTCCTTCTGTAAACTGGACGCGCTGGATATCTTCACGCATGAGGCCGCACACAAAGCGATCACGCAATGCCTGGTCAAGGAAGGTTTCGAAATCGCACGTTTGTGCCAGGTTCCGCAGTTCAGCGACAAACTCCGCAATGGTCTCAGTGTCTCGTTGGGACCGCTTGTAGAACTTCGCCCGTTCTGCGATGATGGAGGTTTGTGGTGCCAGATGTCCTCTCAGCAAGCTCCTTAGTGCGTCGAACGTCTTGGCCGACGGCAGCTCCGGTGCTGACAGTGACTTCAGGAGAGCGTATGTCTTGGGACCGATAAGGCTCAGAAAAGCGCGAACCTTATCAACCTCGGCGACCTAATTTACTTGCAAGTACGAGGTGAGTCTTTCTTCCATATTTTACAGCGCGAGAAGACACCACAGAAAGCTCTTCCTTTCTGTGGTGTCTTCTCGCGCTGTAAAATATGGAAGCTAAAAACCAACTCGCCCAACATATCGCCTTGTGAGTCTTTCTTCATACGAAGGCCAGTCGTTGGTCGACTCGTCGAATGGATCCAGGTGTCCCAGACGGCTCATGGTCCTTCTTCCCGGGGCGGCGTTCGCTGTGCTACTTGAGGCCTCTTGTCTCGACTCACTGTCGTTTCCCGATGCTGCTTTTCTGGATTCCATGCTTGGTCAATCCCATCTTCGTCGCCAGTGTTGTGTCCTGTACCGTTGCAGTCAGGGAAAGAAGGCAGCCTAGCACTTGAGATAGCGAACAAAGAACTTAGGGGTTTAATACATGACGGTAGGACTACATGATGTGAATGCTCCCGGCTAAGTGACGCTTGGGCGTGGTCGCGTAGCTTCTTATATACCGCTCAATAGGTGGCGTAGTGAGCGGCCATGGTTGCTCGATGATGCTATCAGATAAGTCCAAGTTCAGCCAGATATGACACTTTCTTTCTCCCTTTCTCTCTCTACACCCTCTTTTTTCCTTCTATTTACTCATGCCAGTGCAGGGTAGCAAACCGGATGCTAAAATCTGGTTAGCCTACGGGCCTTCTTGTTCATCTCTCTCTCTCTCTAGTTTTGCGGAATCCTGAAGATGATGGCGGTTGGGTCAAGGAAGAGAAATTAACACCGACCCGGAAAGGCGGTGGACCCGGCTTCGATCCCTGGACCAGGATAAATTTTTCGGCCACTAAGAAGCGCTCTTTCAGAGAAACCCGTGTGGGTTACCTTGTGGCTTCCTGCTAGGAACGGTGCTTGTCCACTTCCCTTATTCATTCGACCACATTGCGGGATTCCGCAAAACTAATTAGCAACCCATACATTATTCACGTGGTGCAAACCACTATGCAGCCGCCGCTCCTACAGCTTTTCTTTTTTCGTATACTACGACCATAGCTGCTCGGTGCACACGATGGCTGCGCCATGACTCCACAATCATAATGTTGCAAAATACCAGTTCCTCAATCAAAGCGCATATAAAACTCGAACCTGGGGAGACACCCGATTTATGGGAGTTTGAGAGAGTGGAAGAAAGGAATACCTGTCCAACCAGGAAAAAAATATTTTTGTGCAGTCCGCCAGGCCTCTGGCGTAAATACTGAACCAGTACTCACGAATTGAAACCCGAAGATACAGTGCAAAGTCTGGGGGAAAGGAGGTGAAACCCCACCCGAAATTTTTTGCACATGATGCCGAGAATCAGCATTGAAACTAAAGCACTCTTACAACATGAAATATTTGTAGAAGAAGTTAAGCTCCCATTAGAAAAAAAAATGAACGCTGGGAAATCGCCTGGGCCGGGTGGCTTCACGGCGGAGTTTTTACAAAACATTTAAGCACGCTATTGCGCCGTTTCTAACAGAAGTGTACTATGAAGGCGTTGGACCTTAACTTCTTGCCACCGTCATTTTCTAAACCGCAGACTATTCTAATTCTATGATAAGAAGAACCAATGGGTATCCGTGGAGCGTCGGCATACTGCCCCATATGTTTAATGAACTGTGATTATAAAATGTTTATGAGAATATTTGCGAAACTTCTGCTTACTGTCATTACAGAATGAGCAGGGCCGCATCAAACATGTGATATTAATGGTCAGTCGATTTTAACGAATATGCATACAGCATGCAGTGTACTAGACTGCTGCGACGCAATGGGAACAGCAGTGGCAATGCCGCAAATCGACTTAAAAAGGCTTTTGACAAAGTCACCCGCGAAATACTATTCTAACAAAATACTAACATGCCACCGGCAGGTTCGGTCCCGGCCGGTGGCATGTTATCTTTTCGTCCACTTTTCTTTCTTCACACTTACATTACAATTACTTCTCATAACATCCCCTATACATTGCTTGGCATCCTTGTCTGTTAGTTCTCATTATTATTGTGTTTAACAAAGCAAACGAGCCCTTAAATTTACACTTCTTTTCTTCATTCATAGCGAGGGTCCCATTCTGTCAGACTTGATGCCTTCAGGTAGTATGCATGGGATTATTAGTCAGCTGCCAGCTCATATTAAGATCGCGTGCTACGTTACGCCAACAGGCAAAAAGAGTGTTCCACACTCACCTGTTAGCGTAGGCTTTAACGCTAAACTAGATGATGGCCGCAACAATTTACAACATAGGCATGAAACGCAAGTAAGGCACTAAACGCAATAAACACACGACACACTGGATAAAAAGGTATAAAAAGGTTGATTACATTTAATTATGAAAAACTTGGTTAAAAACTTACATTACTCAAAAACACTAAGACTCAACGCACATGCACAATCGCTCAACATCGCATCGCTAACACTCACAACCGCTCAGTTCGCTCGCTCTTTTCACACTTGTCGACGCCCGCTCTTCTCGCATCTGTGTCTCTGTTTCCCGCGCTTTTCGCACTGCCTCCGGCCACAGGTCCGGGCACACACACACACACACACACGTTGACACAAAACACGCACTCAGAAACCACTGAGAAACACACACGCACGAAATGGTTTCTCGAAGTCGGTGGGGACGGTCCTTGTCTTCGCTTCTTGGCACCCCGCAGCGGAGGGAAACCGGGCGGTCTCCCCAGCCCATAGATAAGGAGGAGGCCTCCTTTCTAGCGGCCGACGAACAAACGCATGACAGATGGGGAAAAAAAAGTTTTGAAGAAAACAAAACTCAATGGGAGCAGCGGCGTACACTCGGTCGTCCTGACAGTCATTAACACCCTCGTTAATGGAAGAAAAAAATTGATAAAAGCAAGAACGCGCACGCCGATGCACAAAGGATCGCTTCCTTCGGTGGGAATAACAAAAAAATAACGCTTGCTTAGAATGTCACAGTTCGCTCGTGAAATCAGTAATTTCACCGCGAATTGAGGTTCTCAACGGAACGTCTGCATATCTACGGTGCGCTCGCGTAAGGGTGAGTCTTTGCACAGCTACGGGCCGAACGTCTCAGTTGCTCCACCTCATCTTCGGAAGCGTTCGACTCCTCCGCCGATTCTCCGTCGTCCTCAAGGTGTGAACGCCGGTTAGTCGTTGTCCAGCACTTCAGCTGCGACACGTGTGCGGTAGTCGCAAACCACAATTACATTACCATTACTTCTAATAACATCCCCTATACTTTCCTTGGTATCATTGTCTGTTAGTTCTCATTAATATTTCACGTCGCTTCAGAGGTCCAGGCAAGGTTTATTTGAACGCTGAGCAACAGGGCTCTTACCAAGCGCGTCGGTTGGGCTTGCTTGCTTGCTTGTTCCTGTATACTTGGCTCTTACCCACTTCGGGGGATTGGCCATGAAGCCGGCGGTTAATATAAGGGGGAAATATTTAATTTTGAAAAGGGATGTGAAAGAAATCGATCGACACTGCTCGCAAGAGCGAGATCGCGCGCGCACTTCTTTCTTTTGTGGTCTGTGCCTTTGCCTTTGCATATCACCCGCTACTGCAGGTGGCATTATTCCCTCCTTGAAAAAACGAGAGCATCGTCTCGATGCTGCAACGTAATTGTAAGAAAAAAAACAAAGCAGCCTAGACAATGCGAAAGGACACGAATGGTGAAATGTTGCGCGCACAGTCAATGAAGAATGAGGCAATGTCAGTAGTACAAATAAAAGGGAGTAAGAAAAATGAATGAACAGTAGGAGAAATTATAAACGCTCAAAATAAGGCGTCATGCGCACGACACGAACGATGTCGGTGCTCGGTTGTCTTCGTTGTGTTCGTGCTGAAGACGCAGTGTCCGGAACCACTTCGTAGTTTACATCACTCACGCGGCGTAACACTTATACGGACCGAAGTATCTGCTTAGCAACATTTCGGAGAGTCCACGGCGACGAACAGGGGTCCAAACCCAAACACGGTCTCCTGGACTGTAAGATTCGTCTCTGTGGCGGATGTTGTAGCGTCGTGCATCGACCTGTTGCTGCAGACCAATGTGTAGCCGCGCGAGCTGGCGAGCTTCCGCGGCACGCTCTCAAAATTCTTCGGCTTCAGTTGTTAACTGATCGGCGTCTTCACAAGGAAGCATAGCGTCCAACATCGTCTGAACTTCGCGGCCGTAGAAAAGGCGAAATGGTGTGAATCGCGTTGTCTCTTGAACGGCGGTATTATAAGCGAACGTCACGTAAGGTAAAATCCGATCCCATATCTTGTGTTGGACGTCAATGTACATGGAGATCATGTCTGTGACTGTCTTAGTCGCTCGGTAAGTCCGTTGCTCTGCGGATGGTAAGCAGTCGTCTTTCGATGCTTGGTGTTGCTTACTCGAAAAACTTCGTCCATAAGCTGCGCAGTGAAAGCTGTCCTTCTGTCGGTTGTTACTGTGGAGGGAGCACCGTGACGCCGAACGATGTGGCACATGAAGAACTGCGCTACCTCGGAAGCCGTGGCTCGTGGGATCGCCTCTCTCTGTCTTGGCATAGCGTGTGAGATAGTCAGTTGCGACAATCGCCCATTTGTTGCCGTTGGTCGACAGAGGAAAGGGGCTGAGAATGTCCATGCCGACTTGGTCAAACGGCTTATGAGGAGGGTCATTTGGTTCAAGTAACCCAGCCGTCTTATGAGATGGTGTCTTCCGGCGTTGGCGTTCACGACAGCATTTGACGTACTGCTTCACGCTTGCCGAAAGTCCGGGCCAGTAGTACGTTTCGCCTACTCTGGCGAGTGCTCGTGAGTTGCCTAGGTGGCCAGATCTGGGCTCGTCATGACAAGCGAAGAGGTCGTCGTCCCGCATGTCTCTCGGAACCACGAGGAGGTAAGCGCGGCTCGTAGAACAGGTGTTTTTCTTGTATAGAACATGGTCTCGGAGGCAGAAGGATGTCAACCCGCGGGATAGGTAGCGTGGTAAAACGGCGCTACGTCCCTCTAAATCAGGGGTCTCAAACACGCGGCCCGCGAGGCTCTAGGTTGCGGCCCGCGGCCCGCACATGACTGCATTCGCCCCACATTAAAAAAAATTCTTTTAAGTGTGTGACCTAAACAGGCGTGACTGCTTTAAGGCATTCTCGCCGTCAGGCATCCCATGTGTACCCCTTGTTTTCAAATATAACCGTGAAACAAAAAATTATGTTTCTAAACCAGCGTCCAGATTTGAATCATTTTGGAGATCGGTATGGACAGTTTGTTGGAATCCTGGCACTAAATCTCCTTCAGAAATGACCTGTATGTCAACCCCCCCCCCTCGCTCCTACCTCCTTCACTGCACCGGCCCTTGCGGAAATAAATTGCGTTACTGTGGTCCGCTGGCTGAGGTGAGTTTGAGACCACTGCTCTAAATAATCGATTACCGGTCGAATCTATTCATTGTCTCGCTGCCGTCTGCTCAAGTCTGATGACCTCAGAGCGCCCAAGAAACCGTCATCGTCCTCTGCGGCCTGACTTCCGCGATGAATGGGTGCACGCGACAGTGTATCAGCGTCTTCGTGCTTCCACCCAGACTTATAGACAGTGGTCACATCAAATTCCTGTAGGCGCAAGCTCCACCGGGGCAAGTCGTCCTGAGGGATCACGTATGTTTGCCAACCAATATATGGTATGGTGGTCCGTCACCACTTTCAATGTACGACCATAGAGGTAAGGGCGAAACTTGGTGATCGCCCATACGACTGCGAGACATTCTTTCTCTGTGGTCGTGTAATTCGCCTCGGCACGAGACAGTGAGCGACTGGCATAGGCTATTACTCGTTCCTTTTCCGTGTTGATGCTAGACGAGCACTGCGCCGAGGCCGATGTTACTGGCGTCAGTATGCACCTCTGTGTCAGCATCATCGTCAAAATGTGCAAGCATGGGTGCTGACTGCATGCGCTGTCGTAGTTGGGCAAAAGCAGCCTGTTGCTCATCAGCCCCGACAAACGGCGTGTCGTCTCGTGTGAGGCGGGTCAAGGGCTCCGCTATTTTCGAAAATCCTTTAATAAATCGTCGATAATAGCCGCACAAGCCCAGAAAGCGCCGGACAGCCTTCTTCTCGGTAGGAGCTGGAAATGCGGCCACAGCGGTAAGCGTGTCATGATCGGGTCGGACTCCTCTGGCGCTCACTACATGACCGAGGAACTTGAGCTCTTCATAACCGAAGTGGCACTTTTCTAGTTTGAGTGTAAGATCTGCCGATCGAATAGCTTCGAGTACACTCCGCAGGCAGTAAAGATGTTGCTGGAACGTTTCAGAAAAGACGACTACATCATCGAGGTACACGAGACAAGCCTGCCACTTCAGGCCAGTTAGTACAGTGTTCATCATTCGCTGGAAAGTTGCCGGAGCTGAACACAAGCCGAAAGGAAGTACTCGAAATTCATAGAGGCCGTCGGGGGTCACAAACGCCGTGTTCTCGCGGTCTCGTTCGTCTACCTCGATCTGCCAGTACCCGCTTTTTTAAATCCAGAGAGCAAAAAAGTTAGGCAGATCCCAAGTACCATGGGAATCGATGTTATGCGAAGCATCCGGAGGTAAAGTGACTGGGTCGTAGTTTTTTTTTTTGTTTGTTTGTTTGTTGAGCGAAACGTTATGAAATGAGGCTGAAGATATGTACAAATGTTGCACGTACAGACATGTTCAACAGTCGCATATGTTTCATATAACCAGTTGTTTACAGTTGTGTAACGATGCCAACAGAAACATGGGTATTGCCAATACCAGAAGCCGTAAGCTGATATGTAGAGCCTATGCTTGCAAGGATGGTAGCCCTGGATAGTGCTACGTAAACCAACTACAGTGAATGGCGCATGAGTATACAACTAACGTTAACCCGACATGACTCCTTCGTCATAGGAGTAGTATGTTATGTTTATAAAATTAGATAGCCAGCACTGCAACCACAGTATACGTTTCAGCAACATTACGCCTGCATAGGGTGTTCTGCCAAAGCAGTTTCGAGACCTGACGTGGCTCTGTGGTAGAATGCTTGATTGCCACGCAGAATGCTTGGGTTCGATCCCTGCTGGGACTCTGATTTCTATTCCTTGTATTCCTGGCGTCAACGCCGCTGATGTCCGTTTTTCTTAACGCTGTCGCCTTTAAATTACCAGTGTCCACGCCACCGATGTCAGTTTCTCTTAACGCTCTCGCATTTAAGTTACCAATGGCTGTTCTCGCCGTCCCTGGGTAGATATAAATTGTCAAAGTCCTGTGGCGCATACCCGCATTCCGCGGCCCGTGGTATACGGGTGTGAGCCACACGTGTTCGGAGAAATGAGTTTGACGAGGTACGCGACGGGATTTTCACGTTACTCATGTCATGACCAGCCAGACATATTTGTCAATATATCTTACCCTCCCATACAAATTTTGGTCTACCCAAAGTTAAGCAGGCCATCATGAGAGCACCCAGACGTAGGCGGCTAGATAGATAGATAGATAGAAACGCAAAAGTGCTTACAGTACGCAAAGAAATGCTTCGCATTTAAAATACTGGGCGCGGCGTAGCCTATCCAACGAGTCGTCGATGCATGGCAGCGGGTACACATCCCTTTAAGCCGAAAGCCTTTACCTAATGTCTAATGCTCACGTCCGTCCGGCGTCCGTCCGTCCGTCCGTCCGTCCGTCCATCTGTCCGTCCGTCCGTCTCTCCGTCCATCCGTCCGTCCGTACGCCCGTCCGTCCGTCCGTCTGTCTGTCTGTCTGTCTGTCTGTCTGTCCGTCCGTCCGTCCATCCGAGCTCTGGCACGGAGCCAGGTGGCCGCCGGGTTGCGCAAACGGACGTCGGTCGCGTCGGACTCTACAGCGCTTGCGCTTTGCTTGCGTAGCGTCGCTGTGCCCAGCGTTTGCAATCATTCTGATTGACGCCGTCTCAATGGACACAGGCGTTCACGGAATACACTTTCGAATTTGCAAAGGGTCCGTCAATTTAACCCTCTATTGCATGGCGTCCCATATTTGGCACATACCGATTAACATTTTTTATAGCGGGCGCAAGAGGACCAGTGGAGAATGTGACACAGTTAGAGTAATCCTTATAGTTACGCGCACTAAATATAAAAAAAGCGCTGCCATCCCTAGAGCAGTATGAAATCTAGACATGAAATAGATTGGACGGTGCACGTGCAAGCTCGGATCACGAACGACAGTGACTGCTATATTTTTCTTGCAACCAATTTCTCGTTGCAGAAGCAAGAACAAATTATTTTGGCATATCTCGTTGCTTTGAAAATTCATGCTCATTAAGGCTCTTCTCAATTCCGTTTTCCACTACGGTATATAGTCGGAAATCGGTATGTGCCATATTTGGCACAGTATGCATGTGAGTGATCAAATGTGCAATATGATGCCATCTATGTTTTGTTGCACAGTGCAAATACAAACGAAAAGAAATCATCTGAGATCATGCAGCACAGCTTGTTTTTGCCAGATTTCAGTTGTGGCGGTAGATTTTGAGATACTTCACGAAAATATCGAGTGTCAGCACCAGTACCTGGCAATTTTTTGTTACATTATTGGCGTGGGTGCACGAAAAAATTATGTGAAGTCTAACCAGTGCACGGCGATATTTAGCTTTTACGATCTGTCGGGAACTGACGCTCACAATCACAAGTCAGCGGTTGGAAATTCGGGCAGGAAAGTACAGCAAGGCGGCACCATGCGAAGAGCCAAACGTGTAAGCGGCCATCTTGCACGTAGATGTCGGCAGTCAGATGTACTAACCAAAATGTTAAATTATGCCTGAACACAGGAAGCAATTGCTTTGCTTTATTCCACAAATCAAGCTAAAAAGACCGCAATCAGTGAGATTTTGTCTTTCAGCCATGGCAGCAAGTTTGCTCGCCCACGTGCATAGTGTGCCATATTTGGCACAAACCTTTATTTTCATTAATACAGTCACAATAAATCTGAAAATTTTTGTACATGTTATTCTTCATGTAGTTAATGATAAAAAATGATCAAATAATTTTTCTATTGATTTTCTCATAATTCATGCAATAGAGGGTTAAGCGCTAGAACGCGGATGGCGCTTGCACGATGCGCATAGCGCGAGAAAATACTAACGCATGCGAACGGAGGAAGATGAGTCTCGCGTCTCGCTGCGATTCGCGGTAAAAAAATTTTAAAAAAAACACGCAAACATTCGGTTTGTGTGTTATCCCACTGAGAGTGTAAAAGAAAAAAAGACATGACATAGTCAGTGGAATAGCCACACGCTTTCACCGAACACACTTTGGAATGTACAAAGTGTCCTTCAAATTTTTGTAGTCACGTTGTTCAGCTTCCGGTAATCGATGCAGAAGCGTAGCGTCCCGTCTTCCTTTTAGATGTGAAGCATCTTATGGCGAAGCTTAATCCGGCGGTGGTGGTGGTGGTGGTGGTGGTGTGCCGCGTGCCCACCCTTACTGCGCATGCGCAAACAGTTAAAAAAAATAAAAATAAAAAACCTCCTCTCCCCCTCTCTCTCCTCTAGGCATCCCTCCCCGCGGCAACCACACCCACACTGCGCATGCGCCTCCCTTCCTCTCTCCTCTCTTACACTCCCCCCCTCTCTCCATCCCCTGCCCGCGGCGTCTAACTCCCCCCTGCGCATGCGCGTCCCCCTCTCTCTCCTCTCCTACGCTCCCCCCCCTCTCTCCTCTATGCATCCCTGCCCACGGCGTTCACACTCCCACTGCGCATGCGTGTCACCCCCCTCTCTCTCCTCTCCTACGCTCCTCCCCTCTCTCGCCTCGCGACGCCGACGCAGGCAGCGTCTGCTAGCGAGTTTCTTGGTTGAAAAAACCGACTGCTCGCGCTGCACAACCGTTCACTGGCCATCCCGTATATATAGCAATGGATCTTGACCTCCAAGGTGGTGCCGGTGGAAGATTTCTCCTGTGCGTTGTTGAACAATAAAAATTCGCAGCGTGCGCGTTAACTAAAAGCGGAGTGCGGGTCTCTGTGTCCAGTCGGAGTCTTCTGTCTCTCATTGCCCATTAGCAGCGATTGGCATGTTCTAGTAGGAAAAACTGCTCCATCACTGCCTGCTTTGCGCCTCCCCAGTTTTCTCTCCTGCTCAACGCTGCGATGAGCGCCAGCGTCAACGCCGCCGCCAGTGTAAGCGTTAGCGCCCGCTGCTTCACATCTACACATGGTTCCCTTTAGCGGGAGATGGTGTAATTTTTTTGACTAGGACGACAGGAGACGACCACGCACTGTTGGAAGGTTCGATGATGCCGTCGTCAAGCATCTCTCGTACTTGCGTACGAATCGCTTCGCGTTCTTTTGTTGACACGCGGTAAGGCTGCTGGTGTGTCGGGCGGGCGTCGTCGTAAGGGATGATCCTGTCCCTAGTGATAGAAGTCTGGCGCACCTTAGAGGAACTGGCGAAGCATGACTTGAATTCAAGCAAGAGCTTCCGCAGTGCTGTTTGGTTATCGGATGACAGGTCAGAATTTATGTCGCTATTGTCCAGTGACGTATCTGCGGTCTCCACTGCTTGAGATGTGAAGCAGTTCGGAACGTTTCCTAGTTCGTCTGCAAACGCTAACGAAGTGCCGCGGAGAAGCTGTCGATGCTCGTTACTGAAATTCGTAACCAGAAGCTGAGATTGGCCATCGTGAAGCTGTATGATACTCCGAGCCGCGCAAACACCTTGCGTCAGCAGGTGTTCCAAGTTACCTTCTGCAGTCGCTTCACCATTTCGCAATCCATTGCATGTGACGTCTACTATAACGCTGGCTCGCGGAGGCAGAGTTACACAGTCCGCGGAAACACGAAGAACATCGGCACGCCGTTGATCGTCCTGCCCGTCGATAGCTCGGTCGGCTGAGAAGGTGATGCGATGCTCTTGAAGATCAATAACAGCTCCATACTCCTGCAGGAAGTCGACACCAAGAATAACGTCGCGGGAACATTCACGTAGCACAAGGCAACTTGCTACGAAGGTACAACCGCAAATCCGTACTCTACTCGTGCAGGTTCCAAGCGGAGAGACGACGTGGCCACCAGCCGTTCGAATCTGGGAGCCATGCCAGGGCATGATTACCTTCTTCAGAAGTGTGGCCATTTTCCCGCTTAATATCGAATAGTCAGCCCTGGTATCCACTAAAGCACTAAACGTATAACGATCAACACCGGTATATAGAGAGAAAGCCGGTCATCTCGTTCAGTCGAATCTGCACCCTTTCTTGCTTGCGTCGATCGGAGGTCTTCAGCACGTCGACAGCCAGCGACTTCGCCTCCAAAGGTCGCTTGAGTTAGTTTTCCCGGCGGGGACTGGGGGGACCGTGCGCCAGCATACCGCTGGGGCGGAGGTGAAAATCACCTCGGTGACGGTGAGCGTGACTGCCGCCCGGCAGGTGGTGGCATGCGCTGCTGAGCCAGGTAGTCCACAATATCCTGGGGTCGCTGGCCATACCGGGGAGGCGCTGAATAGGCAGAAAAGCCCCGCAGCCCGAGGCGCCGGTATGGGCACTGGCGGGACAAATGATCCGCTTCACCGCAGTGGAAGCATAGAGCCGGTGATCAAGAGTGCGCCAAACATCAGATTTCCTGGGGGACGTGCGTCTGTCGTAAGGTAATGTGCTGGCTGCTCTGAACGATGTGCAGCAGTACCGGCGTAAACGAAAGGTGGCGACGTAATTGTATCTTCGTAGTACTGAAGCGGCTGCGCCGACTGAAGTGAAACCGTAGGAGGCGCCTGAAGGAAGGGCGGGGGAGAGGAAGCAGGGCGCTTCAAGGCTTCCGCATAGGTCGTGCGACGGTATTCAATCGGTACTGGCGTGGTGTTATCAGGACTCACGGGGTCGCGAAAGACCTGGTGCAGCTCGTCTTTCATGATAGTTGCGATGCAGCTCACTGTAGGGAGTGGTGGTACGGCAGCCTTTTGCAGTTCCTCGTGTACTATAGAGCGGATAAGGTCTCGCAGAAACTCGGTGTTGCTCCCAATAGCCGTGAGAACTTGAGCAGCGGACGCACTGTTCACTTGCCGCTCATACAGGGTTAACCGATGCTGAAGCATCTTTTCATTGTGACGGCCTCAGATAGGAACTCGGAGACCGTCTTCGGAGGGCTCCGTACAAGACCAGCAAAAAGCTGCTCCATGACTCGGCGCATCAGATGACCCAACTTCTTCTCCTCAGCCATTCCTGGATCAGCTCGTCTGAAAAGGCGCGTCATATCCTCGACGTAGGTCGCCACAGTTTCATTGGGCATCTGGAAGCGGGCCTGAATCACTCGTTCCGCTCGTTCTTGGCGATCAGCGCTGGTGTAAGTGTCTAGCAGCCGACGGAAAAATTCGCGCCACGACGTCAGCTGTTCCTCACAGTTCTGGTACCACGTACGTGCTCCGTCCTCCAAGTAGAAGTACACACGTCGTAGTTTGGCCGCGTCGTCCCATTCTTTCAAGGAAGCCACGCGCTCGAAGTCCACCAACCAGTCCTCGACGTCTTCGAGCACGTACCATGAAACGGCGTCGGAGCCTGTGGGCTCTCAAGCATGTAGCGATTCATCATCGTACTTTCCGTGTCTGTTGGGGTGGTTTGAACGGACGTACTGGTCATACCGGTAAGAACCGTGACGTTGGCTTCGGCTTCGGGAGGTAATCCCCTGATTCTTCGGCTGGCCCGATGCACGGGAGTGTTGACTCGCACTGGGCTTGAGGTGCGGCCATAGGAGGGTCTTGAAACGTCCGTGAGGGCTACCCCGCACCTCCACCAGTCGCCACATCGCTTCAGAGGTCCAGGCAAGGTTTATTTGAACGCTGAGCAACGGGGCTCTTACCAAGCGCGTCGGTTGGTTTGGTTGGTTGGTTGATCCTGTTACCTGGCGCAACCCACCGCGGGGGGATTGGCCATAAAACGGGCGGTACCTTATTTTAGAGATAAAAATGTTTTACAGTCCGAATATATTTAGGAATGGATGGTTTAAAAAGAAATTCACTGGTACAATCCAGATTTAAAAAAAATAATAATAATAATAATAAATAAAAAAAGAATAATTAAAAAAAGTAAAAAATTAAGAAGCCAATAGGTTGAAACAGTGAAATTGTACATAAACTTAGCATTGTATTCGTTTTGCCCCACGTAAAAAATCGCATACGGCTTCGCAAACGTTCCTGTGGCTGAAGCCCATTTCAGTGGCACCAAAGGAAAGAACCACCGGAAGGGATAAATTTAAGCCCATCCTTCGGAGAGGTTGATCTAGCAATCGTTTTCTTTGATTTGTGAACAATCTGCATGTCAAAAAGAAATGTTGCAGAGATTCACTCTCGTTGCAGTGGAGGCATAAGGAAGGAAAAAAGAGGAGGGAAAGGAAAGGCAGGGATGTTAACCGGTCTAGTAGGACCGATATGCTACCCTACACTGGGGAAAGGGGTGGGGGAGATTTAAAGATGGAGAAAGAGAGAGAGAGAGAGGAGAGAGCACGCACACACAAAGTTTCACTTCACAGTCATCACAGCCATAAGCCTATAAACGTCGGTGCAAGTCCGTTGCCTTTAAGAAGTTTAGCACTGCCTTCGGTGACTGTACCAGACCAGACCTGTGTAGGTAAAAGTTCAGTGGGGGAACTCGGCTTCGTAACCTGGTAATTGATATTTCTTCCCTTCTAGTGCAGCACCAACGATTTTTCCATGGATATTTAAGGTGGGGAAACTCAGATGTTGCTAAAGCCGATTTCTCAAAGGTATCTGACCTGGCAAACTTTTCAAATCGCGCCGCTGAGACAAACGCCAGCGTCGGCAATATAGAGATTGGACTTGCTCGCAAGAGCGAGATCGCGCGCGCACTTCTTTCTTTTGTGGTCTGTGCCTTTGCCTTTGCATATGACCCTCTACTGCAGGTGGCAATATTGTGTTTAACAAAGCAAACTAGCCCTTAAATTCACACTTCTTACCTTCATACATTATTCAAGTACTTTTGAAAAATGTCTAAATATGCGATATTTTATTCTAATTCTGTAGTGACGAGGAATGTCCTGCGCTGCCGCCACATCGCCAGCTATGCACGAGGCACCAGCTGGAGCTGCCTAGCCTGTGGTTGCTGCAACGCTGCCTGCGCCTGACCAGCTCTTGCAGCTACTGCTCGGACGAAACCACTGCTTTCGGCACAGTGTTTTCATTATATTTTGGTGGAGGCTGCTGTGGTTTTCCCCGGTCCTGGAATTACGTAGCCGAACGTTGCCGCCCGTAATGCCTGACGACGCCAACTCAACACTCCAACAGGCTTCGCCGCCCATGGGATGCCCCGGTGCCCAACTTCTTCGAGAACCAGAAATCTTCAGCGGCACCGATGAGAAAGACGTTGAGGATTGGATTGAATCCGACCAGAGAGCCAGCACTACCAACAAATGGGACCATCCATATATGAAGCTCGGAACCGTAATGTTCTATTTAACGGATGTCGCCAAGATGTGGTATGAAAACCACGAGGCCGATCTCCCCACTTAGGCGACCTTCAAAACCAGCATAGCAGCAGTTTTTGTACGCCCTGGTGTGCGCAAACTTCGGGCATAAAAACGCCTACGAAGCCGGTCCCAGCAAACTGGTGAAACGTTCACCAGCTACATCGAGGACATTCTCGACCTCTGCCGCCGCGTCAACCCAACGATGACGCAAGCGGACAAGGTGCGCCACATCATGAAGGGCATTTCTGATGATGCATTTCAAACGCTTCTCTCTAAGAACCCTGGCACTGTCTCTGAGTTTTGCCAGAGTTTTGACGAGCTCCGACGACAGCGTCTTCTCACGCGCCGCCAACACGTGTCTGAAGAAACCATCTCGAACCTAGCATTCCTCTTCACTACAATTGTTACATAATAGTTGCTACAAAGTTGATAAGACTTATCAACCTTGTTTTGGAAACAAATTTTGCTTCTTTCTCTCTGTGACGGGAGCTACGTTTTTGGTTATTGATCTTACTACTACAAAACTGCACGTCTATGTTGCTAGTACAAGCGGGCATGCCTCATCGGCGCGCCCGCGTGGATGAGGCACGCGCATGATTTTTGGTGGCCAAAACGCGACAGCAGGTGAGGAACAAGGGACATATGGTGTCACAAACGTGCAAATGCCCCCCGCCCCCCCCCCCTCCCCCCCACTTCCCCCCCCCCAAAAAAAAGGCGCCCATGCAGGCCTCCGCGACTGCCTACTGGCGCGGCCCTGCAATTTCGGAGGCCAAGGACCCCCACTTTCCATTTCGACGATCTCCACTAGAGGCGCTGTTCGGACCAGGAAAAGGCCGATCACTGTAAATTTCTTTAGAGTTCCGTGATGCTTTCTTTGCGGATGGCGTGGATGATTGAATCTCATATTGTGTATAATGTCACATTGACAATAATGGTTTCACCATGTGCCACAGAGTCAGAAGCCATCACGTGTAACTCTACAGGCATCTTTGAGCTACTATAACATTGCTAAGGTCCGGTACATTTGTACAAATAATTCTCGTTAAATGAGCATTTTGGGTATAATCCTTGTTGGGTTAGAAGCTTTATTTGCAACATAAATTTGAGATTTGATGAATTCTTATTCTGGGTTCCTGCAGCAATGACACATTGGTTAAAACTTATGATTGCGGAGTAACGGCAGAGGTAACGTCCGTTACTTTTTTTTCGGTAATGGTAACGCGTTACCTTTTAGGGGCGAATCTCCTAAGGGTGTGGGTCTGTCCCTCCTCTGTAGTTGTCGTAGTAGTAGTAGTAGTAGTAGTAGTAGTAGTAGATAGGTAGGTAGACAGCCACGTGTAGTGGAATTTACCCACTCCGCGTGATAAAGATGACGATGACGCAGTATAGTGGAATGTACCCACTACACGTGATAACGATGAATTATCAGCGCGTTCCAATATAGTGGAATGTACCCACTACACGTGATAACGATGACGATGACGCTGATGATCATGAAGTATAAGCGCGTTCCAGACCACACATTCTCTTTCTGCCATGGATGAAAACGATCGAGCTTCGCCCACTCATCATCATTCACTTCGTGGATATGGCGTGATTTTTTTTTTGAGGTAAGGTAGGGCGGTAACGCGTTCCTTTTTTTTTAGAGTAACAAGTAACGTATTTAGTTACTTTTTTTTCGGTAAAGCATACAACACTGCATAGAATCACTATATAAAGACACGTTCTTTTTCCGAGCTCCGTCACGGCTCCCAGTGATCATGTGGCGCGACTTGGAGAGGCACAGCCTGCTTTGTGTGCCCACATTGTTAACGTCCGAGTTTTCGTCGTGTTCCGCCATATGGTGCGAGAGCTACATGATACTGCCGCAACAGCGTTAGAACGTGCAGGAATAGCATAGATCCGTTAAACAAGGTGTTGGGCATAATATGTATATTCCCTTGATGATATATCTGGCCTGGCAAAAAAGACACTTACGAATTCCACAGTGAGTATGTCCCCCTTACCTCCAACCATATGCATTCAATGAGTAAGCGTCGAGAAGCTTGTTCACGCCTTTATTACCAAACGGGAACCGAACCTGAAAACGTGGAGTGGGTACATTCCATTATACGTGGCTATCTACCTACCTACCTACTACTACTACTACTACTACTACTACTACTACTACTACTACTACTACTACTACTACTACTACTACTACTACTACTAGAGGAGGGACAGACCCACACCCTTAGGAGCTTCGCCCCTAAAATGTTTAGTCCAATTCCTGCCACTCCAACTCGCGTAGTCCAATCGCTACCTTCAACTGGTACAACATTGTTAGCAATGCATACATATTATAATATGAACAAACGGAGCATAGTACAAACCATGCGTAATATACACTCCTGAAACCCACAAGGAGAAGCCCTCAAAGAGGAGTTTTATAGATTCTATTGAAGAGTGTCACGACGTTCGGGAACAATAGAAATGAAGCGATGAGCTGGAAGGCTATGTTCATTCTTCAGAAGTCCGCAGAGACGTCCGAAATTTGCTCCAGTGGGGGGAGGTCGGAGAACTACGGGAGCCGACGCCTTCACTATTCGCAAGGAAGACAAGCCCCTGCGGCTAGCGCAAGGAGTTCAAGAAACTGTAGCGCGGCAGGATATCTGATGCAACAGATCATGGCCTGCTTACAGCCGAAATCTTTTGATAATTTGACTTTCTGCACAATGACTTGTAAAGATGTGAACTGTGAACTATGTCACAAAGGCATTACAGAGGGAAGTCATTACAGGCCAAAGGCATTACAGAGGGAAGTGAGCAGAAAATTATAAGTGAAAGCAAACAAGAAACGCCGCAAACAATAAATTAATACGCAAGTTCTTCGGCCCTGTAGACTGGACTAGCAGTGGTGCGATATATGGAAATAATACTATAATAAATATTTTTTCTGTCCTTTTGGCTGCTTCTCCATATTTCGAAAAGTACAAGTGGTGCGCGGAGTTCTTTCTAACTTTGATCTAGGTTAGCGTATTTAGATCAAAGGTAAGTAAATTTGTCGTCTTTTTCTCTATTTCTCTTGCCGGTGCAAGGTGCTACTATGCTGAAGACAGGTGCCACATGTCCAGAAGGGTGCATGATTGGGTTTGATGTAAAGCATGCTTTAAATTTCTATAGAGAGCGTAATGAAAACAAAGTAAAGAGAACGTTCTGTTCTCTGTCTCCTCCGTTCTCATTGTGTTCCCTGCTGAAACTGAACTCACGCAGCAAATCACTTTTTTTTTTTGCTGCAATATCTGCCACCATGGGCCAATGGCAGGAGCGTGCAAAAGCCAAGCTCATTAACACTTGCTCCCTACTAAATTCTGCCGATGGTCATGTCCGCTACCAAACGCAGTTGATGATCCCCATTGTATTTGTTGAAAAATTATGCACAGTATACCGCTGCTGAATAGCCGTTCATAGTACCCAGTATGTCCAGTCAACAGTTGAGTAGTAGCACTGACAATTGAGAGAGTTGGTACGGATGCATGGATTTAGAGCAGCGCAACAAAGCAGACGAAAAGACAAAAGATCACACTAACACAACCGCCGTGTTCGTGGGATCTTTTGTCTTTTAGTCTGCTTTGTTGGGCCGTTCTAAATCCATGCGGTCAACTGTTACCACAGTGAGGCCCTTCTGTACAGGGGATTACCGTAAAATACATGTTACCGTAGCATATATGTTAGCGTGGCGTGCGCCAAAAAAAGAAAAAAAAACTAGACATTTGCTACTTAAAACGCCTCGTTGTCGATTCTATGATCGGGCAACACCACCTAGATTCATGGCTC
>JALIZH010012873.1:0-19469 GCA_030522465.1 Rhipicephalus appendiculatus | reverse complement strand
TTGCAACGTAAAAGCAAGCTGAAACTCCCAGGCCCTCATGCCTTGAAAAATCTCATTCCTCAGTCTATGGTTGCTGCCTTGTCCGACTCGCTTTGAAGATTGGAATAGCTATGCGTGGTACGGAGAAAACACTTAAGAACAGTAAAACACCAAAAAACAGTTAAGTACTTTTACAATATCCCATAAGAATAAAGTTTTTTTGGTGCCGTGACGCATTTTTTTTTACTTTTTTATACAGTTTTGCCTTGAAAATGTGGTGCTTTTTGCGTTCCTTTTTAAAGAAGCACCAAGAATTGTACAACAAGCCTTAAAAAAATGTGTATCTCACCAAAGCAATTCCAACGACAACACACAACTGGGGGTTTTATACGCTGAGAAAAAAAATCAGTGCTTAGCAGGAGCATATAAAAAATTTACAATATTTTTGACGGCGGAGATGCGAAGTGGTACAAAAGCTCGCAAACTGTATAGCATCTGCTAACTCGGTGCTGCATGAGCTCAAGATATCTCGTAAGAGGATGTGCCAGATTCGAATAGCTCAATAATCCCTGGTGATCTCAAGGAGGGTTCAGAAACTTGGTAGGGAACAAAAAACTGATTAGCCATTCCACTCTTTTTAGGTGGATGAGTAGCAGAGCTGTACATCACGCAGCATTGAGGTGAGGCATAATTTGGATGAACGGTAAATAAATGCACAGAGGAGGACTAGACGGTTTTCAGTTCTCACAAGAGGGACTGACCTGCAGAAAGTTCACTAGCAAGATCGGCTATTACTAGTAATTTCGTCCTGTATTGCTTACCGAAGAAGTTGATCACAGGAAATGGCTACAAAGGTATCGGCAACACGACCTTCTTTGTCGTTCCACTTCCTTTCGCTAGGAACGAGAATGCGTAGGTTCACCGGCAGTATTCTGCCCATCATGTGTGCACCATGTGCGTGCACCATGTGTATGGAACCACAACCTCGACAAGAAGCTGTATATTGACTCAAACTACTTTCCCCTTCCAGAATTTGGCTTGAGGTCTCAGAAAAGTAAAAGCTTAAAGCTAACCATTAAAATATATTCGTTCCAACACTTCCTATAGTACACCATGCTCCCGTGCTCACTGAACATGAAATGCGAAAGTTACGGTGAAGGTCACCATTTTATGCCTAAATATGCCTAACATATAAGAGTTGCAATCACTGGAATACTTGGATCAGATGAAAGCCGAAAGTTTCCATATATGGGCAAGAAAAAAAAATTTTAATGATGTCATCGCTACTAAATCCGTTTATACCAGGAGGTTTCCATTTGGGAAAGAGTCATGCGAAGTTTCCCCAGCCCGTTTTTGCTAGTTTCCCTTTCTGCGAAATAAGACAAACGTTAGGGTGTTTCTTTGGTCTTAAAAACAAAATACTTCAAACAACTGCTAAGTAATAAAGCACAAGAGGACAAGGATGTCATAAAAAGACGGAACGTGCACCTTACGAGCAAGCATATTCTGACCCCCATAAAGACTCCTCCGGGTGCATATTGAACCATTTGTGGAAGGTCATGGTTGTAAAAAGTTTTACGGTAGGTTGTTTACGAAGAAATTTTCAAAAATTATTTTACGACCGTGAAGGAGTTCTGCCGGCTCAGTTTCTAAGCACTTCCAACGTTATTATCTCCCAAGTCGTGGGTCCTGTTGAAGTTAGCGTGAATTGAGTTTGGCGAAGTTTCTTTCTAATGCACCTCAAAACTAAGAGAAAGATGTGCTTGAGTATTCATCGTGCAAACAATATGAGCTATGTATACCGTGATTGTGCGCATTTTCCATCACAATGGTTTGCTAGGTGATATAAAGGTCGAAGACTTGTCGAACTGCGTGACATTTGACGAGTGCATTCCAAATTTGTGGTAGTATTCAAAGATGCTTCTCAAAACTTTTGAAGAATCATTTATAGCGTTATTCACAAATCACACTGCACTAGCCAATTAATGTTTCCCAATTGTCATGAGTTTCCTTTGTATTTTACCAATCTGAAGATAAAACCTCTACGGGAATCAAGAAAAGCCAGACTTCCCACTTGGTGTCTGGTAAAGAGACATGAAGGCTCTTAGAAGAAGTTCAGCATTAGTAGATGACACCCGCCGCTTCCCGCGTTCGGAGCCACCACGAATGTATATAAAAGTGGTCAAAGGACGGAACCTTGAGGGACGCCTGGTGTTAGAGGGACACGGCTAGACAGTTTGTCGTTTTCATTGACAGACTGTGGACAGGTATGAAACAAATCTGTTATTGCTTTAACGACAGCAGGGGTGCAAATTAAATCTGAAAATTGTAAGTAGCAGTCGCTTATGAGGTACCTTGTCGAAATCATTATAATAGCCTAGGAAAATTGTGTCAGTTTGTGTGTTGAGAACTAGGTTAAGATGTATACATCAAGCGATAATATTGTTGGCTGTCCGATTGTGTGTCGCATGAGAGGCGCTTTCGTATGCCATGCTGTGCCCGACGAAAGAGATTATTAGAATCAAGGAAATTTATGATGCAGGAGTAGATGACGTGTTCCATGATTTTACGGGAAATATTGGTTAGGAAGATGGGAGGGTGATTTATGGAGAGTTTTAACGCGATAGCGTTAAAGAGCTCGTTTCGCAGAAATTCCGGCGTCGGCGTCGGTGTCGGCGTCGGCGTCGTTGGTTGCGAGCGAAACATCATCGTCTTGTCCGTGACCGAAAAATCATCATCTTGTCCGTGACCGAAAAAATCGAGGAAGATGCAAATAAAATAAATAATAAAAATTTCCGGGTCCGAGTGAGGATCGAACACGGGTCGTCTGCATGGCAAGCAGGTGTTCTACCACACATCCATGCCTCTGCTTGGATATACTGTGAGAATAACTTCCTCTGCTTGGAAATGCAGTGAAAATAACTGCCATGCTTCGCAAAAGCAAGCGTCCTTTATATAGGCGTCGCAATATAGCATGTAATATCCCAGGAATATTGCGTGGTACAAGCCTAAATTGCCATCGGACGTAAGAATATGTGACTGTCATAACGATTCCATAGTTTAAAGCCAGCCACCCATTACAAACGGCACACACCTTACTGCGCGTATTCCCTTAACACCACGTAATGGGTGCATAGCAAGTTCGAAAACATTTCCCACATTTGCCGCGCATAATTTCTCCTGGTTTAAACCATACTACCCATTACATAGTATGCACTAAGTGATTGAAGTACGCAGTAGGGACGGGATATCGCTATCGCGTTGAACTCTTAAAGGCGAAGCTTAAGGGTCCCCCAATTTTTCTGTGGCCGGATTTGTAGACTGGAACAACCTTACCGATTTTCCAGTCGTCTGGAATAGCTGATGTAGTGATTGCGAAAAAAATTATGGTATATAGCATGAAACTTCTTGTGTGGCGTTTTTCAGTACCTTTGTACTTATTTCATCGGTTCCAGTTAATGACATAAGCTTAAAGGGACACTAAATGCAAATAACAATATGCGTCAGAAGGAAAGATCAATGTTTGGGAATGTCCAAAATGGCAATATTATCAACAGCAGTGCTCTACTAATCGAGAAATTAAGGTAAATGTACGACACCACATGCGCTACGGGTGTGACATTTTGGAAATGATCCCGATGACGTCGCAGCGCCCGACTACAATTAATCACAGGTAATCAAACCAGCTGCAGTAAAAAGTAACCTTCCATACATTACAACAGGTAAAAAAAATGCGATTCTTTGTTTGATCCATTGTTTGAGCAATCAGAATTGAAGGACACTTTGTACATTCCAAAGTGTGTTCGGCGAAAGCTTGTGGCCATTCGACTGACTATGCCATGCCTTTTTTCTTAGACATTCTCAGTGGGATGGCACACAAACGGATTATGTGCGTGTTTTCTTTTTTAATTTTTTACCCCAATCGTATTTTTTGGCGCTTTGACGCCAACCGCGTTCCAGCTCTTAAATTGACGGACACTTTGTAAATTCCATAGTGTGTTCCGCGAACAACTGTGTTCATTTAAACGGGGTCGGTGTAGTGAGTGACGTGCGCGAGGGTTTAAAACGTGCGCGGCGCAGTCTGCGCAAACTGAAGAGGACGAGGAAGATGACGCGCGACTGCAGCGCGTGAGAGCGTCAACAATTTTGGGCCACTGAAGAGCCTCCACGAAGAGCGGAAAGAAAAGCCACGGGTGCAGAACGGCAGAGCGAGCAGACGTGGCTGAGACGGGACCGAGAGAAGAAGGTGGCCAGGGCGCGGGAGTGGCGGCCAGCAGAGATCCTGCATCAAGGCCGCTGCGGGCTCCCACCTGGACACAGACCCAGCTTCTTCTCGTCGTCTGGCGTTGGCCAGGCTTGTCCCCGTCGTCTGGCGTTGGCCCGGCAAGCCTTCGTCTCCGGCTTCGTGACCAAGCTGCGGGCTGGCGAACGCCGAAAGGTCGCTGACCTCGTCTCGCCGGACGCGTCTTTCCCTCTACCGCCTCTACAAGAGTCAGCGTCTGCACCGCTTCTCAGTCATCGCCATGCGTGTGAGTGCGTCTACTCCTTGCCACCAAAGCCTCCGCTGCAAGCTGCGCGTCCCGTAAATTGTTAAACTGCCTTTATCGTCTGAACATTCACTTCTAGGCACTGTCCGCGTCTTTTGAACTTTTACTAATCATTTCTGCTTACTTCTAGTTGTGCACGCTCTGTTCTTTTGTGTGTTAGTTGTTATCTTTTTGTCGTGTTTGAATATATTGAGTGTTGTGGGATTTTGTGGAAACAAATGGTCTCGTCTCTCATTTATTGATGACTTTTACGTCATCGCTGATTACACGAACCTACACGAGAGCTTATGGATTAAATAGCCTCGTGACAATTGGCGTCCGCGACGACAGGACCAGACCATTTGTGCCATATTTCCACACTAGGATAAAGATGAACAGGGCCGAGCCAGAAGAGTTGGCGAGGCGCATAGGTCTTGAAGGTGAGGAAATGGTGGCTTGGTGCGAGGAACGCGAGGCGCATTCGCAAAGAGAGAGATGAGGAAATTGAGTTCGAAAAAAGAAATGAGAAAGAAGGAAAGAGAGCTGGAAGAGTTAAGAGAAAGGACGTTTCAGTTGCGGCTTAAACTGGCGGAGGCCGAGAAGAGGCGACAAAAAGGTAGAGAGCGGGAGGTACAACTTTCATGTCATAGTGCCAAGGAGCAGGTCCTTGATGTGTATTCCGAGGGTAGGGCCTTCGCGAGCGAATTCTCTCTGTTGGGTGGCAGTCTTGAAGCCGCCAGCAGCCACACTTTAGGCACTAAGTCTCTCCAAGTAGACGACATGGTCGAGGCAGAGAGCGAGGGCGAGACCAACCGAGGTTTAGGGACAGTGAAAAATAGGGCTTCGCAGAAAGTCTCAGAGAAGGAACAGCCGAGTTCCTTGGATAGCAATGCGGCATTGCAAACTGGTGCAGCAGAATGCACATTGATCGAAGAGGCACATTGTACTCTAGACATCCCTAATGAAAGGGAAGTAGATGGTTCCAAGGGAGTGTATAATCAAAGATTTTGAGGTGATCTTTGGAAAAGACGCCAAGTCTCCAGTGAGTCAAAGAAGTGGCATAGCAACGTGCGTATGCCCGGTAGAGGACTCTAATGCGACAGTCGCAGAGTCTTCCTGTGTACCACTGGCAGTAGTGACCGAGTGCACAGGCACGGTCGAGGACCACACAGGTAGCTCGCCTCAAAATAGCGCGATGCTTACTTCAGCAGAAAGTAAAGCCAGTGGCGTTTCATGTGAGGAGCAAGAGACAGCTGCTAAAGCAGTCAAAGTAGAAAGCAGAAGTAACTTTGATTTAAGTGCAGATGATCAGTGCACTAACAGTGATCCCCAAAGTGGCAGCAGGGATGTAGTGCAGGGTTGTGTGAGCAACGGCGAAGCTCACGTGCATTCTGACGAATCATGTGACGCAGAAGCCATTCTCGCGGAGACGATAGATGCATGGTTGACTGATCAGCTTAGAAAAGGCGCTGACATAACTAAAGAGATCATTGGAGCGTTTCCCACCCGAAGTGCCTGGAGGATACACCTGCGGTTGCGATCTAGGCATTGCCGCACTGAGGCTGGCAAGTTGTCTGACCGTTGGAGTGTCCTGAGGCAGGATTACAGACAGACGTCTGAGAGGAAACGCTACAAGGTATCTCTTTCGCATTCAGATGAAGAGAGCAAATATGCGGTTCGTCTTGTGTGGGATGCGATCACCTGAGATAATTGAAGCTAACCGATAGCTGCATCTGGATTTTGACCACGAACATCGGAACTGCATCTATTGTAAATATATTCGGTTTTCAACTTGCAAGAGTACTCGTTTAGCATTCAGCATATAAAAGGATCGGAGAATACTGGCGCGGACTTCATGAGTAGATTGTGAGTCAAGAGGTCAGGTTTGAATGGACTAATATGTAGACAGTTTGATGCTCGAAGTGTGTCGATGTACGCGCCGGTGTTCTTCTGCATTTAGCGTTGGTTGGACATGGACATTTGAACTATACAGTGCACATGAACTATACAGTGCAGTGAATCGCAGACCGCGCACGTGTCAGCAGTTTTTTTTATACAAAAAAAAACTCATTGAAGGGGGGGGCTTTTGTAGTGAGTGACGTGCGCGAGGGTTTAAAAAGTGCGCGGCGCAGTCTGCGCAAACTGAAGAGGACGAGGAAGATGACGCGCGACTGCAGCGCGTGAGAGCGTCAACAATTTTGGGCCAATGAAGAGCCTCCACGAAGAGCGGAAAGAAAAGCCACGGGTGCAGAACGGCAGAGCGAGCAGACGTGGCTGAGACGGGACCGAGAGAAGAAGGTGGCCAGGGCGCGGGAGTGGCGGCCAGCAGAGATCCTGCATCAAGGCCGCTGCGGGCTCCCACCTGGACACAGACCCAGCTTCTTCTCGTCGTCTGGCGTTGGCCAGGCTTGTCCCCGTCGTCTGGCGTTGGCCCGGCAAGCCTTCGTCTCCGGCTTCGTGACCAAGCTGCGGGCTGGCGAACGCCGAAAGGTCGCTGACCTCGTCTCGCCGGACGCGTCTTTCCCTCTACCGCCTCTACAAGAGTCAGCGTCTGCACCGCTTCTCAGTCATCGCCATGCGTGTGAGTGCGTCTACTCCTTGCCACCAAAGCCTCCGCTGCAAGCTGCGCGTCCCGTAAATTGTTAAACTGCCTTTATCGTCTGAACATTCACTTCTAGGCACTGTCCGCGTCTTTTGAACTTTTACTAATCATTTCTGCTTACTTCTAGTTGTGCACGCTCTGTTCTTTTGTGTGTTAGTTGTTATCTTTTTGTCGTGTTTGAATATATTGAGTGTTGTGGGATTTTGTGGAAACAAATGGTCTCGTCTCTCATTTATTGATGACTTTTACGTCATCGCTGATTACACGAACCTACACGAGAGCTTATGGATTAAATAGCCTCGTGACAGTCGGTCAGAATGAATCGCTATGTCATTAATCCAATTTTTTTCCTTTAATGGAAGAACACCACATTTGCAGGATTCGGGGACAACCCTACGCGGCGCCATCTATCGATAGCAGCAAGGGCGCCCTCCACAATGAATGACAAGTAGGTGAAAGAAATTATATTTCACCAAAAAAAGCTACTTACCAGAAAAGACTCCCGGTTACATGCAGCAGGAACCCACTGGGTCGTTTTGGCAAAGTTTCAGAATCGCACTACGAAATTCGTGGCTGCCCAGGACGATTGAACACCACCCTTAAGAAACACATGGGTCCCCATTGTGAAATGTGAAACTCTCCGGCAACCCACATGGTGTCTGGTGCGACCCAATCATTTTACCAGAATGTTAAAGAAAGCCCCTCCTGTACAGAACAGGCAGTCGTTCTTGGTTACTAGCTTTTTTCGTCAGATATCATTGTTTTCACCTGTTTCCCTTGCAGTTAAGGAAGGTCAACGCTTTCTCCAACGAGAGATTGCGCGACGTGCACGTGTCCCCATATTCTGGCCGTGAACAGATTCGCTAGTCTACCATCTTCACATAGTGCAAGGGCTCTGAAATGTTTTTTGTGTTCTAGATGATCGTTTAGTTTTTAGTTGTTTTCAGTGTTTTATTAATAAAGTATTTTAATAAGCTATTTTTAGCGTCGTAACCGACGTATAATTTCATCTATTGCACTCTAATATTCCTGACCGCCCTACGGAGCGAAGTCAATGCGAAAACGGTGAAGCTATCAAAGCGTGCAGAGCTATCAAAGCGCGCAGACGCAGTTTCCTTACTGCAATTTTATTTCGATCCACTTAAGATGCGTCCAGAAGTGACAAGACATTCTTGAAAAAAAAAACACCACACAACTAAACAAGTAATATTACGCGTGACATAATATCAGGCGACATATACAGCCTATAGTGATTTATCTAAATGCATCCTTCAACGTGCGAAGCTCACACAAATTATGTTAATCACATCAATCATTTATCCACCTCTTCACGAAAGCACTTCGTCGTCGACCGTGCGCTTCCAGCACTACCTTTGCAGGGAATTCATGTTGAAACTTTTAACACTACGAATACTATCTTGGCTATCCATATAATGCAACCGCCATGACGCAGTCTATTATGTTACCAACGTACTTTGAAGCGACTTATCCGCGGCTTGTCGGAGGCGTGCACTCGTGTGTTGGGTAGGGCCCCTCGATGGGAGATAAACACGGGAAAACCAGCTCGATGTGTTTGCGGTTGGACACTGGCGCGAGTTAAGCTTGTATCTGTCCAGAGCGGTTCAGCGGGGCAAATAGTCCTGCCCGTCTACACAAGACACTAATGGGCCGTTTGTTGCGATACGTCGGTGCATTGGAGCTTCACACGGAAATGCTAAACAGACGCGGACACGCGTATACACACACACGCACGTCACTGCAAAAAGTGGTATTTAGAACTCCCACTGGGAGTTCGTGACCCTGTGAGCAGATACCCCTTGGGGAGCATAATGATGTCGTTTTTATACACCGTCACTTCGCAACGCGGGCATAATGACGACATATGGCCGTATTTATTCCGCTATGACGGAGTAAATGATTCGGACATGGGAGTCTTTGTGGCTGATAGGCTGATAAAACTCACATCTCGGCAAATTTTTGCTTACAGTGCGCTCCACTTCCACGGTGGCACACCGCGCCCGATCAAGTAGCTGAAGAAAACGTCAGGCCTCACGGTCCTACAAGCCGCGTCAGCGGTGTGACGGCCTGCACATCTGGGCAGCGACCGACTTATCGGACTGAAGAAAGGACTTCAAGGCATCTGAATGTGTCGCACGTCACGACGAATGACCGGACGACTTACGCAGCACATCGACTTCGGCGACAAACGGAGTCGGCGGAGCCAAAGCAAGCCCGACGTACCTGCGGTTGAGAGTTTCCAGGTAATCAAATGGCTTACGATAGGCTTAGTAGTTTATTCCTAGATCGTTTTTTTTTTGGCATTTGTAATTTATGTATGCTTGTATATTTTTCATGTGCTGTGCATTTTTGATGGTAAACGGTTTGTGATGTAACACCAGTTTCGGTTCAGTGCGCCATGCTGAAATTTCAATCTATAACCTGTCATTGGTACAGTACCCACCGTAGCAGGTTCCTAGTCGTGAATTACATGTAAGAAATTAGAACGACGCACACTGTCTCTTTCGCACATACCCACATACATATTCTATAACTTCTCACAACACCCGCGTTATACACGATATATAACACAACACTTGCGTCACACACAATAGGTAATATGTATTACCTGACCACTTCACAGTTCTGGTCAAAGAAGCGGTAAAAGTCGATTTCCGCACATCACTATTAGCACCTCTCTGCAGAAACCAGGAGCGCCCCAGAAGCGATGTTCCGAAATCGTTGCCACGTTGCTCCGAGTTCCACTGGGAGTCAAGTGGCCAGCTGGTGCGCCGCGAACGGATGCCGTAGGGTACACTGCAGGGTGACAGAAGTGAAGTTGCACAGTTGCACAACCCGCGAACTTGCGCCCACCGCTTAGAGCCATGAGCTCAGGGACCTAAAGCATCCGCAAGAGCCATGATGTCTTCTCTTCATGGCTGCTTCTTCCACCATCCTCCGTTCTACTTCCTCCACGCGCTGCTCCTGCGCTTCTTTTTTTTCCATGATGCTCGTGCCACGAGGGTTTCTCGCGTCGCTCCAACTTCTTCTTTTCGTGCTTTTTTCTGTCTTACGGCGGCTCAAAAGCATTGTCGTGTTTGTCGTCTTCGCTTTGCCAGTGTACTTACAGGCACCTCATGACAAACACATGTCTCATGCGAACAGACTTTTAAACTGAACGCCGGTCTGAAGATGATGGGGCAAAATTCGAAGTAATCGCTAGCGGCGCTTTTCATTCACTTGTACGGTGTTCGGGGAATAAAAAAAATGAAGTGAAGATGTGACGTGGCCACGCGAGCGGCGCATTACCGTCGTCTCTGCCGCCTTTGCATCACCAACAATAAATAAAAGTAGCCGCGTACGTGTGTTCTAATATACACGGCAAGTTAGCCACACCGGATGGCTATCGTCGTCGAATCGTCTTAGGGGAATTTATAAGGAATCTTGTGAGATAATTCTGCTAGGCATTTGAAGGATTTCAAAAAAGAAATACTAAAAAGTAGCTAGCTTACCAAAAACACGCATGGGTTCAGAGCAGTTATCAAACGCAAAAATACTTTAAGTATTCCAAATAGACTAACTTGAGCGGTGTAGGCACGATACGCATGAGTCTGAAAACATGGCACATGTTTCCACAGACAAACCCTTCATGCCACACTTCTTGAAGTTGTAAAACATGGTGGTACTGCGCCGTTGAGTTCTTTCATGCGAAATAGCTAAGCCACCTCTAGCTTTTCAACAGTCTTTGGTTTATAAGGTACATATCTATGCACGTGCTTGAATTGAGATAAGGTGCCCATGGGGACGCGCGTACGAGTGAAAGCAGTCGGTTTAACAGCGTTAGTCCCAAGCAATCACTGATTTATTTTGCTTCTTTTTCATCCGTCCTCTCAAAACTGGTGGAGCGGTTCTCGGCGGTTTCTGTACCGCTAAAGTACGGGCCATCTCGTAGCCACAACCTGCCAACGCGTAAATTCCACTAACGTGAAACCTGCGGGAGGGCGAAGCATGTACAGCTTTGCGAGGGAATTCTTTGATGAGGCACTGGTGGTGCCAAGGCCTGAAAACCGAGGATGTAGGAAAGAGTGTTTCCGCTCCACTAACGTCGCCGCAGAACTGCGTCGGAATACAGCGTACCCTAGTGTGCCTCTTCTTCTGCTGCTGCTGATTCTTCTTCCCTACATGCCCGGCTTCAGTTCCATACGGCATGTAGGTAAGCATGTTTCAGCTCCACTAACGTCGTCGGGTATTTGTTGGGCTAAATGTTGCCTTTTTAGTTTTAGTGGACTGGAGGCGAGTAATAGAATTGACCCAATTTTTGTGGCGCTTACCCGTTTTATGATGGACCGGGACTACATAACACACCGTGATCACATTAGACGCCGACAAGCCGAGCCCCTAAGATAGTATAATAATATCTGGGGTTTTACGTCCCCAAACCACGATATGAATATGAAAGACGCCTAGTGGAGGGCTCCGGGAATTCCGATAATCTGGTATTCTTTAACGTTCACTGACATCGCCCAGTACACGGGCCTCTACCTATTTCGTCCCTACCGAAATGCGACCGCCGCGGCCGGGATGGAACCGAGCGACCTTCGGGGCAGCAGCCGAGCACCTTTGCCGCTGATCCCACCGGGGCGGACGATCCCCTAAGGTGCTTCGCACCTAAATTGGATAGTTATTCTGACACTGGGTTTTTACTCATTTCTCTCACAGTTGATTTTATTTCGCCAATCACGTAACTGCTACAATATTGCTGGCAAAACATGGGATGACCATAAAGACTGCTTTCCATATCAGGTGCGAAGCACCTTAGGGGCTAGCCTTGCAGGCGCTTCCTGTTGTCACGGTGTGTCATGTAGTCCCGGTCCATCATAAAAATGGGTATGCGCCACAATGAACAAGTCCCACTACTCGCTACCGGTCCACTAAAAATGAAGAAGGCAACAGTTAGCCCAACAAACAGGCTACGACGTTAGTTGAGTAGAAACACCCTTCCTTAAATGCCGCAGGGGACTGAAACCGGGCATCTAGGCAAGACCGAAGAAGAACAACGACAACTACAATAATAAGAAGAATAAGCACCTTACGGTAAGCTGCATTCCGACGCAGTTTTCCAACGACGTTAGTGAAGCGGAAACACCCGTCCGTACATGGCTGGTTTCAGGCTTGGCACCACTAGTTCCTCATCAAAGAAATCTCCCCCAAAACACTGCACGCTTCGCCTCTCCCCTGGTTTCTCGTTAGTGGAGCTGAAACACCCATCCCTACATGATTCGCCCCTGCCCAGTTATTGCGTTTGTGGTCCATGCCATTCGGCAGCGTCGATCCTCGCGCGTGTACAGCACTAACCGATTCAGCCTAATCAACAACATAGCGGTGCATCAGCTTTTTCAGGGCCAGGCACGATAATAATAGAATATGTGCAGTAATAGAGTAAAGAACAGTCTGAATACACATGCCACCAAGCGGCGAAGTCATAGGGTTACTTTGGATTGAGGTCAACCGGGCATGTTGGAACGCGCTTTTCTAGCAATCGAAACAAACACGTGTAAGCGGCCTGCCCGAACTGGGCACATAGTTTCCACAAAAACAGTCTGAATCCTCGCTGTGTAAGCACTTCTACTGCTAAAACCGAACAAGCAATCGCACAGCCCACGATGTACACTACGAAATGCAAATGGAAAGGCTGCGCTACGTGTTCCTCGTTGAAAGTCTCTGGAACAATGATTTTTCGGTGAGCCGCTGCTAGTCCAGCCTCCCAAATAGCCAGAAGAAGACGTCTGTTCTGGTACCTGTAAATAAAAGTGACGCGCAATAGGTGATGCTTTCATAACCAGAAAATCATATTATCTAAACAATGCTGTTCCATTCCTACATGAAAATTACACTGTAGCAGAGCTGTACTGGGCGCCTGTGCTCATCTCTTTGTTTCAATGCGGAATCAGCTATTTACTTAAGCATTTGTTTAACTCACTCTGAAGAACCCTGAGCAAGTGCCGGTCACTTCACGAATATTAAAGGCTCGTAACTAAAAGTGTGGTAAGTCCACGCCAGAATGTATACTAAGCTCACTAAGATTCATTCAGGAAGTGCGTTTGTTCCCCACGGCGCGCGCAAACGGTTTCTACCGACTAGGGCTAACTCGAACTAAGACATTTCCTGAACATTGCTTAGCACTTTTTGATAAGCCGAGTTTACAAATCGTCAAAAAAGAAAAAAAAACGCCTCAAAGTTTTCTAAAACTAGGTCCATTCACACTGAGGCTCATGGTCACTTTGGGCTCGAACTTGGCGCGTGTTGTGTTGTGAAGATACAGAGAGGCACTGCCCCTGGTCGGGAGAAGGTCACAGTGAAACTGCTGGCCAACCTCCCTGATCGCCAGTATGAAATCCCTTCTTGAATACATTAATACGATATGGAAAGGGGAGACTCCTGTGCCGCTCGATTGGAAAACATCACTTGTCACTTTCATTCCAAAAGCTGCGAAGGAAATTAATATGGACAACCTGAGACCTGTCTCGCTCACATCGTATGTGGGAAAACTAGTGGAGGCGATGGTGCGAGATAGGCTCTCCGATTATTTGGAAGAACGTAGGACATGTGCAGACACAATGTTCGGCTTCCGTCCACACAAGTCGCCACAAGACATATTATTACAACTCAGTCATGACATACTACAACCAACGGAGCACCCTCACAACGACAAGGCTGTCCTGGCCTTAGATCAAAAGAGAGCCTTCGATAACATAAAGCACACCACATTATTAACAGATCTCAGTGAGACCCACTGTGGCACAAGCAGATTCAATTATATCAACGATTTCTTGGCGGATCGAGCCGCGCTCGTCAGAATCCAAGACAATCAATATGGACGTTACGAATTGGGTACTAGGGGGACGCCACAAGGCGCTGTGCTTTTACCCTCTACTCTTTAACCTTGCGATGGTAACACCTCCCGGCCCAGCTAAAGGGTATTGCAGGCGTGCAGCACGCGCTGTACGCCGACGATATCACCATCTGGGCCACGGAAGGAAACATCGGGCATATGGAGGAAAGTCTGCAAGCAGCCGCTCACGTAGTGGAGCGCTACGCAGAGCGCTGTGGACTCCAGTGCGCAACAAACAAATCAGAATTTGCGCATCTTAGACCATCGCCTAAGGACACCACAAAACTGCGCCACTCTCTGGCTAGTGGTCACATACGCGAGGCTAAGGAGATCCGAATTCTCGGACTCTTCATACACAATCGAAGGAGAGTCGACACAACACTAGAAAAGCTCCGCAAGGTTGAGGACCAAGTGGCCCGAATGGTTTGACGCGTCTCCAACAAGAAAGGGGGGATTACGAAGCTCATTCCTTCATAATCAGCCGAATATTATACTCGGTCCCCTATTTCTACCTGCGGAACCATGATATAGACAAAGTCGAGGTAATCATCCGCAAAGTGATTAAGAGGGTCAAGAGGGCCCTTGACCTCCCTGTCGCAACTTCTAACGCGAGACTTCTCGCTTTGTGAGTGGTGAACACCTTTCAGGAGCTCAAGGAAGCACACCTCACGAACCAATACACACGTCTAACACAGACAAAGTCGGGACGGCATTTGCTGGACCGGCTTCACTTCAAACACGACTTTCACACTCAAGAGCGCGTCCGAGTGCCCGAACTCTGGAGACGTGCCGTCAGAGTTCGACCCCTCATCACAAAGATGGATAGGGAAGGCCATAGAGGTCGGCGCCAGGCGAGGGCAGACGCCTTGGAACGTCACTATGGCAATAAACACTGAGTTTTCTAGGTGGACGTAGCTGGTCCTGACCGCGGGGGGTGGTATACGGCAGCGATCATTGACAAGGAAAAGCAAGTATATGGGCTCACTATTACTATTAAAGCCCCTGGTACAACAGAAGCGGAAGAAGTAGCAATTGCCCTGGCTGCCTCTCATCACCGGTCTCAGTGTATCATAACAGATTAGCGTGGGGCATGTCGAAATTATGAAGCTGGTTGGGTCACACCTCTACCGGAAAGAATATTGCAGAACTATAGCAACCGGGGAATCGACCCTACTCCCCATTGGCTAGTCTGGACTGTAGGCCACCAGGGCCTAATTGGGAATGAAGCCGCGAACCCGGCGGCCCGAGCACTCGTTCACCGGGCGTCCCGCTTAGATCATGAGTACCTGAAACCCAAAGGCGGATATCTCCTCACATTTAAAGACATTACGACCTCTTACAGGGATAAGCATCATCAATACCCCCCTCCTGCAAAGGGTCTGGGAAAGGCTAATGAACGCATCTTGCTGCGACTTTTCACTAATACTTTATTAGTGAAAAGTCGGATCAAGGCAATCTTGAAATATTTCAAGATTGCCAGGCAATCTTGAATTATTTTGATTCTTACTTCACTGGCAAGTGCCAACACTGCGCGGAGGTGGCTGACAGCTACCGCATCATTTGGGCTTGCCAGCACAACTCAGTTCTTCCCCCTCCAACCCTAACCCAACCCGAGAGGAGTGGGAGGCGGCCCTGCTGAGTTGCTCGGACCTTCAGGCCCAAAGGGCCTTGGTCCGGAGGGCTAAGCTAGCGGCTGTTACCAATGAGTTCCCGAAATAGGGACTCCACCCATTGCAGAGCCTCTTAAGAGCTGCACCTCTCTTTTGTTCTGAAATGAATATTTTCAATCAATCAATCAGCATTTCCTTTTGTCGGTCGTAATCGTCACTCTTGCAGGTAAGATACGAGCGCTTGCTGCAGTAATGGTAGTGAACGTGACGAGTTCAATCTTAGACATTTATTAAGGCGAAAGTCTTTATTGTATCATGCTCCCGTCTGTCCGTCCGTCCCTGCGTCCGGGCCCTGGCACGGTGCCGGGGCGCCGATCGCGTCGGTCACGCCTCCCGTCAGACTCTACAACGCTCGCGCTTTGCTTGCGTAGGCGTCGCTGTGCCCAGCGTGTCGAATCATGCAAGGAGGGAGACGCCCGCGTCTCGTTCCATTCTGACCGACCCCGTCTCAATGGGCACAGGCGTTCGCCCAACACACTTTGCAATTAACAAAAGTGTGCTTCAATTTTCGACCAGTGAGCTTTGACGCCCATAAATAAATCATATTGCATGCCAAGGGAGATAGACCATGGCTGAGGTAGCAATGGAAATATCAATCAGAGTTGAACGGAAGTTCCTTGCCGGCAGGGCGCCAGTTGATAAAGGGCGTTCACAAGGCGGACTTCATCAAATGTACCAAACCATGTAACATGAGAAGGACTGCTGAAACCGACGAACCGTACTTTTTATCTCTGCCTACTGTGATTCTCTACCCACAGATTTAGTTCAGGCTTACTGCGCATGCACCACGCTCAATCAAGCTCTCAGGTAATCTTGAAACTTGTCATTACTCAACTCTTTGAGTCGTAGGAACTCAACAGAAGATGCAGCAAAGGAGGGGAGGGTGTACGTCCGCCTCAGTGGATCAGTGGCTAGGGTGCTCGGCTGCTGAGTCCAGTGCTGGGCAGTATCGAAGATACATGTATCTTAGATACTATCTCAGATACTCTTTGGGTATCTTGTATCTGTATCGCGATACGTCTCGCAAAATGAGTATCTGTATCTGTATTTCCGATACATTCAATAATGTATCGTGTATCTTAAGATACAAGATACTGCTGTAGAAACGCCACCGTGCGAAACAATAAACGTCGACCTGAAATTCCGGTTCTCAAGCTGATATTGCTACCACTAAGCCACCTGAATAAAACTAACGACAGTCACATTCTTGTATACTTCCGTCAGAGCGCTTCAGCAAGCACAGGCGATGAGATAGGTGCGTCCCAACTGGTGGAGCAGAGTCATGTGATGGCGCTCGAGCCATATCGACAAATATGAGTGGGCGAACGTCTACATTTTATCGCTGTTTTCTTTCTTTTTATTTGTTTCGGTACCATGACACTTGCTCGTAGCCACGGTACTATGCTGCGTACTCTAATGCGTACGACGTCTTTCACTCAAATTTTGGGGCCGCTATGTGTGGTTATCAAAGTTTTTCTTCCGTGGTGCTTTGTTGCAAAGTCTCAATTAAGAATGCAAGAATGGGGCTGCTTTGCGTCTCGCGGATTTCATTCATCAGCGATTTCAAAGATCTTTCGTATGTAAGCATGACTTGCATACGATGCGGTTGACTTACTTGCGAATGAGATTCTAACAACCATCGAACTATCGGTGCTGATGTTAGATAATAATAATATGTGGGGTTTAACGTCCCAAAACCACGATATGATTATGAGAGACGCCGTAGTGGAGGGCCCCGGAAATTTCGACCATCTGGTGTTCTTTAACGTGCACTGACATCGCACAGTACACGGGCCTCGACCATTTCGCCTCCATCGAAATGCGACCGCCGCGGCCGGGATCGAACCCGCGACCTTCGGGTCAGCAGCCGAGCACCTTAACAACTGCTCCACTGCGGCGGACCGGTCTATAGCTTGAACGCAAACTTTGCGGTGAAAGCACAAGACGTACGAAACTCCTCCATAAGAGATAAGCGGGCCAGCCCGGTTGACCACGACCTGTACGTCAAAGGTGAAGTCGGAGGCGCACATCCTAACTCCGCCAAAACACTGCAGAGCTTTAGAGTCGGGGAGCCAAGAAAGCCGGCAGATACCACGCACTGTGGGAATCGATGTAATCCACCGAGGCGGACCTGATGTTAGATGCAATAGTACAAGCATTTACGGAACAGGAAATATTTTGACGTACTGTGTCTTAGTCCTTTCAGTTGTATTCCAGAAGTTTTTTGAATGATAATTTGAATGTGCGCGAAAGTGCTCTCTTTGATGTCCTCCGTTTGCATTCTATACGTTACCTGGACCTCTGTATAGTTATCGCCCGTCTATTTATTGTAATATGCGTTTTGTAACATGCTGCTAAAATACGTTCTCTGCTTTATTGTTATTTTTTAACTGTCTGCGAATATGGTTTTATCTCATATTGGGCGGGCTTTCTTTTAAAATCCCTGTAAATATTCATCACATAGCATATACGCTGCCAAACAAAAGTGAATCGGTCGTTTTTAAATGCGCTCTACGATGTGTCGAAGTGAAGTTGGCCCTAAAGTGAATGCGTGTTAAAAATGTCGCGTAATCGACCTTATTTAATTAACCAATTAAGCTCAACATAAAAAATTCCAAAACGAATTCGACATGACAGTAATTCACAAATCTTTTATTTCATTCAGTGGTGGTTAACCACCTTTTTTAAATATTTGTTCATACTTACGTGAAACAGCCTGTATACTTATTCACTTTGGTTGTTTAATACGAAGCCGCCTAGCTATTTGACTTCGATATATTCGTGTTCGTTTTCTTTAGGTCCCCGCAAAGTATTCTTATTGTAACAAATCTGTATGGAACCAGAGTTAAAAGTGGGAATAGTAAATAGCAGTGACATCCTGCTGGCGCTTTGTGTCACTACAATTCGTCTGAGGCGTTTATGGGCGGCGCAAGTTCCCTCGAAGAAGAAATAGTAAAAAATCGCGCGTCACTGAATGTGTTGCTAACGAACGCTTTACGCCAGCAGATAAGTACAATATGAAAAATCAGTGCAGTTGTATGTCCTCCATAAATTGTGAGTGCTGACTACGTAGTTCATCGTCTTCACACGATGCGTCACACACAATATCTCTACCAACGCTGTTGCTGCTCTACACATGTTGGTTGATACAGTATTAGAAAACGGTAATATGCTTGCGGACAAAGCAAGAGTGCGCACCGGTATTTGCATAATCGTGTGGAGGCATCTTAATAACCTTCTTGCAAATATATGGCAACCCGATATAGTTGGTCGCCAAGTAGAGCAGCGACACTCATCAATCACAAAAGTGTCAAGCAAAAGCCACTAACAGAGCAACGGTTAATGAGCTGTCATGTTAGGCAGTTAAGCAAATCCGAAAAAAGTTGTTTCGGAATCAAACTAATATACCTTGAGCAAGAAAGACAGAAATCGTGTGATACAAATAGGCATTTCGTTAAAATTAAACGAAGTTGATAGCTGTTAAGAAGTTTTCAAGTAAACACATTTGTATATAGGCCTGTGCTGCTCCGTTATATAGATCTATAATAGCTAATTCGCAAATGTATCGAAGTATCTTAAGACACAACTGGGAAGTATCGTATCGGATACAATTATTTCTCAAGTATCTTGTATCAGTATCTCAAATACTTTTTGCCTGAGTACCTTGTATCGTATCGCGATACAATTTCAAAGTATCTTTGCCCAGCCCTGGCTGAGTCGAAGGTCGCGGGTTCGATCCCAGCCGCCGCGGTCGCATTTAGATTGAGGAGAAATGGTAGAGGCCGTGTACTGTGCCATGTCAG
>JALIZH010012872.1:0-70846 GCA_030522465.1 Rhipicephalus appendiculatus | reverse complement strand
GACACTGTCGTGATTTAAAACCAAGTCTACGACATTCACAGCAGTAGCAAACAGGTTGATGGCACGGTGAGTGGCCGGAGACTACTATACAAGAAGCACGACACTACGAGAGGATACAAGAGAAGGCGATTGCCAAAAACACTGATTAGCGAAGCCTCCTGATCATAGCATGAAACCGACACAATGCTTAAATTCACGTGAAAAGGAACGACAGCACTGCCATCACGACAAACTTATTGGAGAGCCATTGCGGACATTAAGTGCAGATAGGTGCCTGTTACCTGAAGCGAAATTGAGCCTACCCTTGCAGATAACGAACGGAGCCTGTCTGCCTAGGCCTGCCTATGCGATACCCCGTTATTTAACGCGACACGGAGCCGGCAGATTACAGGAAGCGCGGGAAACATAATCCGTCGACTCGCTTGAGGGGCACAGCCGCGTGTACTGTTGTGTGATTACCAAGAAAGGAAATGATTCGCTAGTTTCTTATGTCCCCTTCTTCGGAACACTTCTCTTCGTGATTGCAAGCCCCTTCCTATAGAAAAGGATGGCGTTGCGAAAGCGTGCATTGAAGCCCGCACTGACGCAAACTGATGAGCTCAAAGCTTCCTGGCTTCGTTGCATCGTGAAGTTGACGTGCAAGGCTTTCGTCAGGTAGTGAACCGAACAGGTTACGAAACAGGCGTTATACAAGCAGTGTGTTATAAGAGACTGAAATTAGATCTACGGTGTTTATATCTTCAATACCTCATCGATGTTGACTTTAGTGCAGTGGGTCAGTCGAATTGGTTGGGAGCAGTATTTCAGGCTCACTAATAAAGAGTACCAGGTATTACATGACGCCCCTTTGAGTATATTTACGAAAAAGTTTAGGCGAACTTGGCTGCTAGCATTACACCCACTCCCCATCATGCTGGCAAGAAAAAAGATGTTCCACACTCGCCACCATGGCTGCGGATGGCGCTGGCTAACACTACCCGGGATTACACAAACATAAATGCCCAATAAACTGGATGGGAAAGTGACCTCCGCTGTAGCTCAATTGGTAGAGCATCGGACGCCTTATCTGAAGGTTGTAGGTTCGGTCCTTACCTGTAGTAATTCGATTTTTGATCCATTTTAACTCCTTTTCGTTTATGTCATTACTATACTACAGTTAAAGCATACAAGTTATCTCTCCTGTACTTGTCTTAGCTTGTCTGTCGGTTTCATTATGTTACTTCACTGTAGGTACCAAGTACAAGTAGTAAGTGTCATGCTACTCAAGTTACTAACTTGGCAGTTACTATCTCGAGTTACTATATAGGTAGTAACTGACTAGAGCTCACTACCTGAACGTTAGCAAGTGCACTTACTTTTTTGTACAAGAGTCTGGAGCATAAGCTTGCTGTTGCTAATTTGTGTAATGGAGGTTCGATTCTACTGGCACCGGATAAATCCCAGAGCCACTCTTTCCGATGGAAAGCAGGATGACTGACGCCACCCGAAAGAAGCTGCTCTGCTTTGAAGGAAATATAAATTGAAATTATCTGAACTGAACGCGCTTTGCTGTCTTCATAATAAGTTTACAGCAAGGGCAATGAACTAAATCTCGTTGCTTTATCTATTTATTTCGTTACGGCTTGTTTAACTTGACTTTTGAAAACAAGAGAAGTTTTGGAATTCGTAAAAATTGATATTAACAATCTGAAGAATGTCGCGACCGTACCGGATAACATGAAGTGACTCTAGGTTGAGTCAGCCATGATGCCTTCTTGATTCTCTGCGCACAACTTAATAAAAAAATAGGACAAAGCAAAGGGGAGAAGTGAAATTGAATGCTATTAGATAAATCCTCGCAGTGGCAGCATATTGCGGAAGCTATTACATCTTAACCTTCCTGCACGACATAAAGGAAACAGTGGCGACAAATATTAAATTGCTTTCCAAGATCATTACAGTGCAGTCTACGAAGCGCAGTATCGATGTAAGAAAGTGATATGGTAGCTGCCTTGCAGAACACTGTAAGAAGATCTCATGCGCCCCTTTATTTAACAATAACATTGTTACATACCTCTTCCACAGTGGCAAGCCTCATAGGTGCATTGCTTGTCGTAGGCAGTATGCTGTCGGGGATATTTTGGGCTCTCGGACCAAGTATTTCCACGTGGGAGCCGTTTCATGGATGTCGTCTCGGATTTCCGTAGGAAACCTTGGAGGTTTAGTAACTGCTGCGGCAAATAAAACGGTTGCTGTCCCGCAAATGAGATGAAATGAAAATGAAAAGAAAGGGTTGCTAGGGGCAGGAATTTGTTTCTGTAACTGGGGCGGCAGTAGGGGGGAGCAAAAAAAGAAAAAAGAAAAGACAAGAAAAATCTCGGACCGAAATGCGAGCTCTGCAAGACCATGCAATCTCTGTAGAGCAAAACAACTCTGTTACTGAGGAATACGAGAACTACGTTCGCGATATGTGCTCCGAAGACTGATCATTAGATAGATAGATAGATAGATAGATAGATAGATAGATAGATAGATAGATAGATAGATAGATAGATAGATAGATAGATAGATAGATAGATAGATAGATAGATAGATAGATAGATAGATAGATAGATAGATAGATAGATAGATAGATAGATAGATAGATAGATAGATAGATAGATAGATAGATAGATAGATAGATAGATAGATAGATAGATAGATAAAGTGTGAGAGAGGGAAAGAGAAATGGAAGAATGTATACGTTCTTCTCAAAAGCCTACACACTAGTCCGCTAGTCCGCCACAGGGGATCAGTGGTTCATGGTGCTCGGCTGTTGATCCGAAGGTGGCGGGTTCGAATCCCAGCCGCGGCGGCCGCATTTCGGTGGAGGCAAAATGGTAGAGGCTATTGTACTGTGCGATGTCAGGGGCACGTTAAACAACACCGGATGGTCGAAATTTCCGGAGCCCACCACTACGGCGTCCCTCATAATCGAATCGTTGGTTTTGGGACTCAAAACCCCATATATTATTATCAAGCCTACACACTACGTTAACGGGAAATACAGAGATTTAACATGTTCTAAATTCCTTGGAGTTTACATGAAACCTGGTTGGCAGTCACGTTTGTTTAATCAGCCGCGTTGGTGCCATCATAAAAATTTCGGCGCCTTGATTGTCACCCTGATTTAGATGCCTAGTAAGGAATATCCACGTCTTGCCGGCCTTTGAACTCTTACTCATGCAGCTTCATTAAGCTAGCCAGAGCCCGACACTTCTCAGGAAAATGGTCAAGGCACCGTCATCCTATATGCTGATCAGATAACAACGTATGTAGCCGAAGATATCAGCTACGTAATCCAATGGAGCCACGTAATACAATACAGCCACGTAATACATTAGAACTTCATCTGTGGGATGGGATACAGAAGGAACCCGCAAACCACATTAATTCTCTCGCGTGACGGGAACACGCGACAGGGAGTACTGGGAAGCTTGCACCACGTCGCGGTCTTGTTTTTATCTTGCCGGCCACCTCGCCTCCATGGCGTTTATCCAGTGTCTTCACTGCACTCGGACTGTGCAATCAGGCCCGTGCTTTTATTGTCTCGCGTTTCGAGGGTGTCTCATTCGGTCCACCGGGAGTCATTAACGTACAGCTTCGTGTGATCCTCTTGCGCTGCAAGAGCAGCGCCGGTGCACGTGGTACCAGAGCAATTTAACGGGAAACGGCTACCGCGCTCCCGAAAGAGCCATGCTACTGATGGCCGAAGCTACTGAAGTGTGCTTCCGAAGGTGGAGGGTCACACTCTTTGCCTTTGTGCTAGAAGTAGAGTTACTTCACTCGGAAGGTTTGCAGGGAAGGTGGTAGGTCTCGCGGGGATTCCCTTGAGGAAGCCAGATAGTGGTGAGGTTTTTCTGTCCTGAAGGGCAAGAAAACCTTGCTACAATGTGTTCGCTCAGCAAGTCGTCTTTACTTAGCCGCCGTTGCTGAGACAAATTTCAACACTGTACAAGAAGAGGAATTGATCAAGGGTTCGTTTTCCTTCGTTAGACACAAAGCGAATGTAGCTAATAAACAATGAAGCCATGGAGGGTATGAGGGACATTGTTTGTAGTGTTCAACTGTCGTGTAGTAATAATAATATAAATGTAAAGAAATCAAGCTGCACGAAAAGACAACTTGTAGTCGGTAGAGACCGAATCTTCGGATAACGCATCCAATTCTCTAACAATTGAGCTAAGGTGACGGTCGTCCTCCGGTCCACCTTATTGTGTACTGCTGGGAATGTATACCTGGTAGTGTTAGCCAGCGCTGTTAGTATTGCCATGACGGTGAGTGTGGGGAACACGAATAATTTCTCTACACCTTCTGTAGCTTCATTGTCTGTTGGTTTCATTCAGTTCACGTATAATGCTCTACAATGACGTAAAGAGCTAGTAGAGAGATATAGAGAAATCCTTAACGAATAGAAAGTATATAAAATTTACTATGAAATATTTGCGCGCTGATGACGAGAATGAGTGCATGAAACAATGATTACTGTGCTTCTTTTCTCCTGTTGCAGTTTTTGTAGCATACTCACAGCATAGAATAATCAGTACCAACCATACATCATGTAATGGCGCCTGAATTAACACTGCACTGGACAAAACAATTAGGAGCCCTTCCGCCACAGGGCCAAATGGGGCAAGCGAAAGCGTGTCGTGTGCGTGCCTTACGTACTACACTGTCTTTCTTCGTTTCTATCCCACTGCGCAATGCTCCCTCCCAACTGTTTCCTTCCTCCATGCCGGGCATTGGACTTTCATCCATGAGCTTAGCAGGGCAACAGTTCACTTGCGACAGGCAACAACGACGATGAGGCGTTCATATCCAGGCATTAAAAGAATGTGATAACTTGAAAGCACAAGCCACCTCGATACTTGATTGTCATATAAGGAACGGCTCGCCGACAAGTCCGTGATCAAGAGAGCTTCACTTATTGGAAAAGGGCGCATGCAAATGCGCACGTTACCAGCGAAGCTTCGAGGACCTCATTTATGTGCACTCGTCGGACCGGTTTTTTGCGTACACCACCGCCACCACCACCAAAATTTGTAACTCGTAAGACACTTGGCTTGAAAAAGAAAGCTGATGTCAGCATTTCACATGCGTTATCCCGAATATACTGTAAGCTTGCCGGGAGATAAAGGAAATAATCTGTAGTCCACCAGACTGTTTGCATTATATCTTATAACTAAGGCAAGCCTGGGTCGCATACTTTGTGGCAGTTCTTCCTTCCGAACAGCCTCCCAGTTCGTGAGCTTCTTCTGAGTGCGAAAGGGGGCAAGTTGTCGATATTGCTTACCCCTTACTTTCCCTTCAGTACGAGCTTTGCAACAAAGCCACTGACCCCGTCCTGACGCAACCTTATAACTTATGGGCGGACGCCCGTCCTTCGCGCCGTCCAACGTTCTCCAGTAAGCACGTTCCCACCCCTCTAGCTTAATTAACTCTGACGTAACGTGACTAGCCGCGCAGAGTGCGCCTAATCCAGCCACGGTCGTAACCCGGGCAAGTGCCTTTCTTTTTCCTTGTTCGGTTGCTAGTGAGCTTGTTTTTCTTGTTTTGTTTCTTCAGCGCTGCCTTCGACGCCATTTACTCCCAGTCCTCAGAGTAATACCTTTCGGCAGGGCGACTCACTCTTCAAGCGGCCACACGCGCCATAAACAAAGAATAAACTATCGATCCTGCAGTGTATGCTATAAACGCCTCTCTGCAACCTGCGTCCCAGATGTCCGTCTTGGCTCATGTGCGCCTAAGCGGAGACAAAGAACGTCCTTTGGGACTTCAGGAATCTTTATGCGCATCGTGAGCTTCACGTTGATACGGTATTGTTCAAACACAGCCGACCAGGGGTGGAAAGCTGACTATTTTGTTTGTACTGGCACCGTAGTTTAACGATCCCGATTTAATTGAACGTCCTTCAGCTTATGCATAATCGTTTCGTTAATCACCTGCCTGGGAACAACATCTCAAAGGCATAGTGCGTATTTATGCGACCGCACCACTTTATTCGACATAGTTGCATTTTGTATATATGTGAAAAGATGTTCCCTATTCGTATTGCATTTTGCCGTACCTTTTTTTGTCTTGCCATGCATAATATTTGCACTATTTTAAAATATCAAGTGATGCAAGTGCATTACTGTTGTTTCTTTTATGAATGTATCCATTGCTGCTAACTGCATCGTTCCCCAGGTTCCCCTCAGTTCTTTTCGACAATGCATGGCGAAACACCTGACTTTTTGCGTTGGAAATTAAGTTCAAAATTCAAAAATATTCAAAAAATTCAAAGACGGCAGTGGGAAACCTGCCTTGCCAGCAGGAGTAGGGAAAGCCAGTGGCCTCTGCACTACCTAGCCCAGGGAGCGGCCAATGGAGCCCTGGATTAAAGACCCTACCAACTTGCCCAGAAACCTTACAGTTAGTAAACTTCTTTACCACCACTACTGCCGCACCTTCTTTCATTCGAACTTCAGAGCGTGTCAATCTAAGAAACTGCACTTCTAATTACAAGACTTTATCTTTTCAGCATCTTTTACGTCATCACGTGGCAGAAAAGCCTTGTGTGAAGCTGTTACTGCGAGCAGTTCGCTGCCTGGAAGCTGTTGCTGACTTAACGAGATGAAAATTCTAAAAAAACTAAGATATCACAATGAAACGAAGACTGATTCCACTGAATATTACATTTCCACGCAAGTCAAACAGCACTGCCTGCACATTGAGATATAGGTACACAAAATAAATCTGTCATTGCTGCCATCAACAGTTGAAAGGTTGTGTAAGGTTCATACGAAAAGATGCTAAATGTCCAGAACAAGATGCAGCCACTAATTAGGGCTGCTAAGGTATGCGGCCCGGTTGAAGGTGAAAGAGGAGACGCTATTGGACGAGTTTGGTAGGGACCGTATGTTCAATGTACCGTGGTACTGTCTCAGCAGCTGACAGCCCCTAGCAGTTGATTCGATCGGCAGCCTCTACCTCATTCTGGGTCCACACAAGGGAACCAATGGTTAGGGTCGTGGATCCGACCAGTGTCGACATCTGGTTTCAATTGAACATGTCTGTGCTAAAGGCGACATTTTCTAGCTGAGATATGACGCATGAGGTGTTTCTATGCGGTCCACCACCTAACCCCACAAACAGTGCGTCCGAGTCCAGGTCCAAGCTCCCCGCCAGTTTTGGCGAAAAACAAAACAATCAAGGAACCTCCCCCCCCCCCCCCCCCCAACCCTCTCTTATTGCGCTTGTCGCGGAAATGGTGGTGGAAGTGGTAAGGTAAGAAATAATAATAATGGTGGTTAAAACAACAGGACATCGTATGCCCAAGTGTTCGTTCTGCTACTCAGGTCAGAGATCAAACATGGAAAACAAATGGCACTGTATTTTCCAGAAGGCAGCATGGTTTATAACAAAGTCCACTGGTTTGATTCTATAACTTTAGTATAGTATGACAAGTTCTCAATCCGGGAAACGACAAGCACAATTCACGTCACCAAAGGGTTCTTTGGTTCTTGCGAAATCCAGTCATTCCGTTCATTTTATACCAGCACGCATAAAACGACGCAATAGGAAAAGCGACACAATACAGGCGCTGCCGAACAGCTTCGTAGCTACTGTGTAATAGGTACTCAGCCGCCTCCAAATACTGACAATGAAAACAGCAAGAAACAATAATTGATTGCCTTAGAAGAGGTGCTGCTGCCGATGCAATATTTGATTGCATTGTTCCCTAGGTCAACCGTTAAACGGACATTAAAGTGAAACAATGAATTGGTTTCGATTGATGAGTTGTATTCCGAGAGTTTTAATGTCGTTAATTTCAGCATCAGAAGTTTATTAACACAAGAAAAAATCAGGGTCATTTTTAAACTTCGCGCCAAAATCTCAGCGTGCGACGTCACAGATTTCAAAGGGAATTTTTTGGTATTTTGGCGACATTGGCCCAACGAAATTTCCTTAATCACCAGGACAATGTATTTTATTTTTACGTATTATGAATGACGTAGCTCGTAGCAGACGCCATCAAAATCTATGGTGTCATCGCGATTGGTACGAAAAACTTCAATGGGCGTCGTCACCCACATTTCCTTTTTGCGCGTTTTCTCCCTTATCAAGTGTATTCTCGTGGCGAGCGTGGTGATATGGGTATTTTGAAAGAGCAATTTATTAATAAGATAAAAATTGGTTTTCTCTTTAGTGTCCATTTAATAGAAATTGTACTGTCGTTGTGACAATAGGATGATTTACTTTTCAGTCTTAATCCTTTAATTATTCTTTTTTCTGTGTGCATTTTCAACGTCTTCATGTGTGCACACTCCAACAACATTTTTATTAGTGACAACAAAATCGTTGGCCGCTGTTCTGTAGCCACTCCGTTGCCGTCTTTAGAAAGAATTACCTTGTTTAATTTCTTTTCATCACTTCTTTTTCTTTCTGTATAACGTTGCCAGTATTTTGCTTAGGCTAACATCTTCAGCCTTTATTTTTCGCTCATGTGGAGGAAAACGCAAACGCATACTGTACTTTAAGGCGAGTTCTTCCACACTGCAGACACAACACCCAGATAACAACGGACAAAGTAGCACGGAATAAAAATACGTCTCTCCTCACAGGAGAAGGAGGCACCCACTACAGGCGACTTCAAAGCAATACATTCACTCACGGCATCGTATTGCACCACATAAAACCAACGTCCTACGGCTACATCTGCCCACACCGCGAAGTGGAAGACACCCTAGCACGCCTTTTACTGCATGCAAAGGAATCAATTCAGCCCTGCAAGCAGCAGCAACAGATGCAGACCCAAACCTCTTGAGTGAAGCGTGAGAAGCTGCGATCACCAAGCCGGACTTGGTTCACCAGCGCCAAGTCGTCGCGCGGGCCCTGTGGACGCCTATGACCATAACCACCAGACCAGACCACCACGGCGGGTTGTTATACGTAGTTTTTGAATGAAGTGTATTAAATGTAAGATAAAGCGAAAGCTAATTAAGGTTCACGAAAGAACAACTCCTCACTGGTGGGTACCGAACCTACATCCCTCGCATTACGCGCACAATAACACTGGAGACGTGTCACTATGAAGACAACAACACGAGAAGTGTGGTTTGTAACTATTATTTAATACAGTAAAAACTCGTAAATTCGACAATCGTAAATTCGGAAAATCGGATAATTAGGACGTGTTCTCTGGTCTCGGCCAGCATATACATTGTTCAGTGACGCCAAGCTCTTTTTAATTTTGTCATTTTTGGCCGCAATTCGGTTAATTCGGGCGATGCTTGAAGCGCGCCAAGCACGAAGCGCCGCAAATGTGCGACGCAAAGCAGTGAAAACAGCGTTCGCGGGCTGCCGAAACGGCCGAGGGCTTTTAGAAAGACCTGATAGCCATCCGCAATCACGTTGTTGGTGCATAAAGAATGGGTTCAGAGCATGTTTCGGCTCAAGAGGCGGGATCTTGAATCTCGCGCACATTGGGAACGAAGTCCCAGATGACGAGAATTAAGGCTTTTGCACTGCTCTTAGGCAAAATAATTACTGGATTTACGTATTCGTCAACAAAATTAAAGTGAATTGATGAAAAATGAAGTGCATTGATGAAAGTGCCTTGATACTCTCGACAATCCGGCATTCGGTTAATCCGGACAGCTCTTACAGTCCCGTGAAATCCGAATTAAGGAGCTTTTGCTGTACCTACTATATGCGCTAGCTTTCCTTCTTAATCAGTGTCCTTATCAAATGAATCCATTCACACGGGAACCGATGGCACCCGTGGCGAGAACAGCCGTCAGGCCACATCTGTCTCTGCGATCCTAAGCTCGTAAAGGAACCGGCCCAATGCCAGCGTTCTAGTTCGGGATTAAGGTCAATCTACCCCTGAAGCTCGTAGCTCAACGTTGAGCGGTGTCTGCGTGCACGGTCTCGTAAGCATACGAAATGTATTCAGCGTCAGGGTTGAGGCACTTGGGGATCGAACTAGCTACGTGACCAGACTTGGCAGCGACTTGGACACAAAGCGATTGTCTTGGCAGATCTCGTTTCGAGAAGCCGATCACGTTCAGGTGCGAAGACACGTCACACACAACTTGGAGACAGAAGCTACCGTCCGTTCGCCATAAAAGGCGACAGATCTACCGTGTATTGAGAAAAAGCGCAGGCGCGCACTATAGGTGAATTACCGGAGTAACTTCGAAGAAACTTGCCTTCTTTGAAAGAATAGAATGGGATATGAACAGCATCCCTTTGTATATGCTCTGATCGGTAGAGTCATTTGCATAACACGTGCTTCGCGTTGCTAAACCACAGATGGGTAAGACTAAGTCTGTTTGCGTAGCCGTAGGGTGCTCTTTATGATTCACTCCCGGGAACCGTTGGAATTCGCTTTGGAAAGGAAGTACAAGGTCATGCGTTCACCTTTGCGTCACCGAATTCGTGACCTTGGCGGGACGATGAAGACCTCTTTGAAGTAAAAGGTTTTCTTAGTTCGGTGGTTCCTGTCGTGGCTACCCCTTCACTGTATAAATAAACCGGGGCTTAATTACTGTAACTATAGCTGGCGCATTGCCTCTTTCAGGTATCTCAAACGGTGCAAAACGCGCAGAACCCCTCATGCATTCGCCTAAGACGACTAGTAGGCGAAGGCCATTCGATGTGGCTCTTTTATCGTGTATATTATACTACGCGAACGCCGCTCTTGTTGTTTTGTAGCATAAGCTACACTGGCCGAGGTTGAGCAGTTTCGCGTGGCTTATCGAGAGCCGTGCTGCGCATGCCCGAGGAGCAGTGACGTCACATTGCGCACAGGTGGCACGCTGGAGAAGGCCTGGAAGCTCCTGGAGCGACGTGTCACTAGTGGGCTGGCGCATGACTCGCGCGAGTTCGCTCGCTAGTCCTTCCATCCGACCGACCGTCCGTGCGTCCGTCCGTCCATCTGTCTGTCCGTCAGTCCATCCGTCCGTCCGTCCATCTGTCTGTCCGTCCGTCCATCCGTCCGTCCGTCCACCTGTCTGTCCGTCCGTTCATCCGTCCGTCCGTCCATCTGTCTGTCCGTCCGTCCATCCGTCCGTCCGTCCATCTGTCTGTCCGTCTATCCGTCCGTCCATCTGTTCGTCCATCCGTCCATCTGTACGTCCGACCGTCCGTTCGTGTGTCCGTCCATCCATCTCTCCGTCCACGCGACCGTCCGTAGCTGATGCTACGTATATCCTGGCATAGCCGAGCTAAGCCACTGCTATTTTTTTTCATACATGAGAAACGCCGCTAAGACGAAGTGAACGCGCAGCTCGCAAGTGGGTGGTCACGTGACTTTCTCGACTACACACCAGCTGCGTCCGCAAAGCTGTTGCGGACGCTCGACTAAATCTGCCCAGTAAGATTAACCGTACCTCTCGCTACGCACACCCATGCATAACTGAGTTAAGCCACAGCCAGTTTATTTGTTTTGCATCACTCGGGTGGACGCCGACACCGGGGCACGATGATTGGCCCCGACGTTCAATTTTCGCGTTTAATGGGGCGTCAAAGGCTTCCGCCTTAATAAATTGCTCTTGAAGCTTCACTGATTGGGTCACACCGTGGAGTAGTTATATGCAGTTCTAGAGAGAGAGAGAACTCTTTATTGAAAAGCAGAGAATTTAGCCGGCATATGCAATCGCTGACTTGCTACTCTGCGTGGGGAAGGGGAGGATGGGGGACTGAAAGTAGGAAGAGGGAGAGAGAGAGGAGGGGAAAAAGATATAAGATTTATGCGCTGCTTGCCCTCTGAAAGTGGCAAGCAGGAACGAAGTCCCAAGAATGCGAAGTCCTTATACGATATTCTTAGCACTAGTTATAATGGCTAAGCTATGCCAACAAATTTCTCGACCATGCAAGAAGCCTCCTGCGGGTAAATTAATGGTGTTTCGCTGACGCTTGTTTAGAAGTTCGGGAAGGTGATGGAAATCACCCAGCTAACCTAAACTAGTTAGTCCAGGGCTGAGTCCTGAGACTTCTGCAAGGTCGTCAGCGTCGACTAAAAGCGGCGACCAATTGAGAACTAAAGGTGCAGTTCATCAGCAGCTAAATGATAATGTGGGAGCTGAACTTGCAATATATCGACGTAGTTTACGCATTTCCTTCTAGCGACCACGTGACGCAATCCCATAAGCATGGGCTTTTATAGGCTTGACGGCTTCCATAGACTTGAAGAACATAGTGCTTCAAGTCGTTTACATTTTTTAGAGCTCTTGGAAGAACTTCCGGTCAAGCAACCACTTCCGATTTTCCGAATATTCGTAAAAACATGGTTGATCCCCCCCGTCATAGGAATCGGCATAACACGAAAGTGAAACGTGTCCTTATAAAAGTAGTTGAGCGGCCATGGTAGTGGAATGTTTACTGTACATTGATATAAGAGAGCTTGCACAATGTCTATTGGTGTGTTGACAGTTATAGCACCCTTTAACGTGAATGCATTCACGTTGACGCTTAGTGGTACATCTGTATCCCGACGACTAACGTCCATGATCAATGATTAAACAAACCCTTGTGGTCATAAATGCTTGTGGTTGCTGTACGGTGAGAACCGAATCGGACAAAGCGGTGTGACAGCCAGAAGAACGTCACTGATTGGACGCCGAAATTGGGCTAATGTCGCCTACTCGAGGCATGTTACATGTTAGAGTTATTGAACACCACTGCCAGACCAGAGGGAAACGCAACGCCCGTCGTTGCGTCGGGCAGTGGTGCTCAATAAGGCGTTGGTTGGGAACGCGGAGTTACAGCCACGCGAAGCAGACGCGCGTCGCATAGCTATTTTTGGTATGGACGGATGCTACGAGCGAGGCCGACGCTGGGGGGTAAGGTCGCCACCTGGCAGTATGTTGAGGCGTCGACAAAATTGCACTTTCCCTATTCGAAACGCGCCGAGTGGGACGGACGCGTAGAAACGACACTTTGAAGGAACTTATCGGGGATTTCACGGTCATGATGCATTACTTTACTTTAGCAAGAGCACTGCGAGAGGACAGTGGTAGATATAAAAGGCGCGTTTGTAAAGCGTACAGAGTATATGACCGTGGCGCAGTGGTTAGCGTGCCTGGCATCTATTGTCATGGACCAAGATGTCGTGGGATTCGACTCCCGTTAACGGAACTTTTTTCTTTGTCGTCTGATCGTGCGTATTTTTTGGACGTAATTTACGTGACAGAAATACGTCATTAAAGTCTTGGTGGACACCGGCATAAAACACTTTCGTGTTAAAAGTATCCTGAAAATTAAACCGGTACGAAATAGATGGTGCTGGTTCAATCTAACAGTTATTTAGGATACACGCGACTTCGAGGCATATGTTGACCTAGAATAAGGGCTACTTCACTGCCAGGATAATTAAAGAAAATAATTGAAAGAGTTCATTGAAAGAGCAGACCATTTCCTTGAAAGCAGCTGGAATTGTGACACCTGGCGGCGCAGATCTCAACCACAAGCTTCTTTGTGTGTGGCTCCTGAGATCCGCTCCAGCAGTGCGACGAAACACAAGGTTAATTCCAATGAAGGAAGGGAATTTTCGAGCGCTCATTTCTTTGTTTTGACACAACTTTAATGAAAACCGGCAGATAATGAAGAAAAAAATGGAACGGGAAAAGTTAATCGTATTGTTTTAAGTGCATTGTAATAATTGTGATATGGACGCGCAGAGAAAGTAAAGTGGACGAAAAGACAACTTGCCACTGACAGGGACCGAACCTGCGACATCCGAAGGTCGCAGGTTCGGTCCTTACCAGAGGGCGGGGATATGTGTGCCACAAGGCTCGACAAAAAGAAAAAAAAAACTTTTTTTTATGTTGCCTTGTCTACTTCGATTAAACCGATCTTACTATAGGAAAAAAAAAGCATAAGTTCACCGTCTAGTTCCCGGTCCTTCACGGCAGAATGTCCTAATTTTTCCCATTATTTTATTTTGTCCTTTCTCTCTAGTTTTCAGTTTGATGTAGTGAATCTCCCGCGCCGACCTCCAAAAAGCTTTTGCAATTAAAGCGATTTTGCGCTGCCTCCAGCATCGGCCCAGCGTTGAGCAAGCAATGACGTCATGTTACTGCGTCACCATACGACAGCATGTTATGTTACGTCACGGTGACGCCATGATGACGTCACCAATTTAGCGACCTGCGACTTCTCAATGACGTCATATGGGGTCGCCATCACGTGATGATGATTTCTTGCATCACTCGTGTTGACATCGGTGACGCCGGACGCCGGTCAATTTAACCATTTGATAAGGCATCTAAGCCTTTCGCCTTAAAAAAGAAAAAAAAAGAAATAGAGGGAAATAGGATTTCTTTAATTTGTTGAATATGGAGAACAATACAGGGATTCTGCCGTGAGAATCATTGTTGTTGAGTGCGGTCCAGCCTCTGGTGACACATGTTGTCACCACGAGTGTATGAACGCCAGTGCGGCATCTTTAGGTCATTCTTGTAGTGCTTAGTTAAGAAGCAGTGGTGTTGGATCTTGGGATTTAATTAAGGCAATTTGAGACGAGCAGCTTTAGCGTTAGCTGTCTCATTGTGCTCTGCGTGGCGACTAACATCTCATTATATAGATCATTGAAGAAAAAAAGTATGCTCAGTAAGGTTTCTTAGGCAACAATGCAAATTAAAATGTTCCTTAATGAACGACCCCAGACTGCCTGCTTGGGCACATATGCATTCTACGACGACAATTTAAAAAGCGTGAAATTGAACATAGACATATAAGCGCCCCCTTCATCCCCCCCCCGCCCCCCCCCCCCCATACACGCTGTATGCGTGTGTATGCACTATTTTCATGCTTTTGTGATGTTCAATCTTCCCTAGCCGTCTTTAATAAAATTTTGAATGAGAGAATCCTTCCCTACAGGTGTTTGAACTCGACCTGTTTGCATAGCAGCTGCTCCTTAGAGATCGCGGTGAAAGGAATACGTGATAAATTCGTTATGAGCTCCTTCTTTAGTTCTCGATCATCACATGTGCTTAATTAAATACTGCACCAAGGTTTATCGCAACGCAGATAAGCTTTATTCAAACACACGGGACGCTGAGGGGTTGTGGTGAAAGCTCCGCTGAGGGAGAACCAATATTGCGAGAGTTACGGTTACGATATTACCTCCAACGTCAAATATAAATGCCCAAGTCAGCGGTCTTTAAACCAGAGCACCTTCGCTCCTATTTTTATTGAGCGTAGTTATACGATAAGTATAGATGGGTATTAGCTTACTAACTGAAGCCGACGCGAAGCGAATGTCACTGACCGTTCACGCACAATAACAGCGAAAAGAATAAACTAAGGTCACAAATGTTTTTCCTTTGATATGTGGCCTTTGATTGTGACCTATGTGACCTCTTTATATTAGTCATGCGCGCTATTAGTCTGTCGCAAAGGTATAGTGGTTACGGTGCTCGGCTGCTGACCCTAAAGGCCCGTGTGCTGTGTGATATCTGTGCACTTTAAAGAACACAGTGTGCTCCGAAATTTCCGAGTCCTCAACTTCGGCGTGCCTAACAATCATACAGCGGCTTTGGCACGGAAAACTGCAGATATTATCATTTACAATCTCAGGCACTCATCATACAGCCGGGAACCATTCAAAATCCGGGAGATCCTACGTACCATGCGAATCGATGTCATGCGAAGAAAAGGTGACTGTGGTGTAATTTTTTTTTGTTGAGCGAAACATCACGAAATGACGCTCAACATACTTTCAAATGTTATGCGCAAAGACATGTACGTTGAACAGTCGCATATGTTTTATATAACCAGCTGTTTCCATTCGCGTAACGATGCCAAGAGCAACATATGGGTATATTGCCAACACCAGATGCGGTAAGCTGAAATGTACCGCTTGTGCTTTCGAGGATGGTAGCCCTGGATAGTGCTACGTAGACCAACTTAGTGGATAGCGCTGAAGTATTATTGACGCTAACTCGACGTGATGCCTGTATCGTTGGAGTACAAATGTAATGTTTATAAAATTAGAATGGCAGCAGTGCAACCACAATTGACGGCTCACCAACATTACGCCTACATAGGGTCTTTTTCTAAATGAGTTCCGAGACCTCGGGTCCTTTGTAGAATACTTGATTGTCACGCAGAATGCTTGGGTTCGATTCCTGCTGGGACCACAACATATATTCTTTGCATTCGGCGGGCCAACGCAGCCGATGTCGGTTTTCTTAACGCTCTCGCATTTAAATTACCAATGTCTGTTCTCGCCTTTCCTCAGTACATATAAACTGTCATAAACCTGTGGTGCATACCCGCATACCGTGGCCCGTTGTATACGGGTATGTGCCACATGTGTCTGGAGGAAAGGGTTTGACGTCGTACGTGACGGGATTTTCACATTATTCACGTGATAACAAGACAGTCATAATCGTAAAACCCTGTTACCCTCTCAGACTGATTTTGGTCTACCCCAAGTTAAGGAGGTGATCACGAGAGCACCCAGACGTAGATAGATAGATAGATAGATAGATAGATAGATAGATAGATAGATAGATAGATAGATAGATAGATAGATAGATAGATAGATAGATAGATAGATAGATAGATAGATAGATAGATAGATAGATAGATAGATAGATAGATAGATAGATAGATAGATAGATAGATAGATAGATAGATAGACAGACAGACAGACAGACAGACAGACAGACAGACAGACAGACAGACAGACAGACAGACAGACAGACAGACAGACAGACAGACAGATAGATAGATAGATAGATAGATAGATAGATAGATAGATAGATAGATAGATAGATAGATAGATAGATAGATAGATAGATAGATAGATAGAAACGCTCAAAGCGTCTGCAGTACGCAAATAAATGCTTCGCATTAAAAAATATTTGGGCAGCTTGCACTAGTGGTGCAAGCAAGGACGAACAGCGGAGCTTGTGGGCGACCTAGATTATTAGCGCGGTCTATAGGAAAGTCTTAGGCAGCATGGTGTTAACAATAACGGTCCTAATGAGGATTTTCTTCATTAGCAAGATCGACTTTCTCCCTGTTCCTGTCTGTGTCTTCCTTTCTCTTTTTATTCGGAAGGCGCACGCATTGAAGAAACGCCTACATTGGACATCCATCATGTGAACCTAACCGGGTGTGCTGGCCACAGGCCTTATGCCTACATTGGACATCCATAATGTCAACCTAAATGGGTGTGCTGGTCACAGGCCTTATTGTCCGTAAGGTAATCGGCGACACAGAAAAATCTACTGTAGCTCTCCTCATTTCTCGAATGCACTTCGTCAAGAGCAAACTGTCTTTATTTATAGTCAATACTAAGATGAGGAAGAGGACGAAGAAAGAGCGCGCCGAATGAAATATTGCGTCGCGCGTGCTAGCCGCAGTTTAGTTTTCAGGTCATGCGAAACGGCGGTACGAAAAGCTTTAAACAGCTCCGCCGTAAAAAGAAAACGCTATTCAACCACGCATGCAATAGCTCCGCAAACATCGGCGCCAAATCAATGCTCGTTAGGAACGTGGGCCATCCGGAAGCCGCTTTTATGACGATGACGGGCGTTCTATTTACGGTTGAAAAGCAAATGATACCAATCGCAACGGCGCGTGCGGTAGTGTATCGATTTCGGAATGACGTCGACTTTACGCTAGCCCCGACAGCCGGCGCGTTGTTTTGTTGCTCACGCTGCAGCCCTCGTTAATGCGTAGGCGGGCTTGCGATCTCGTCATCTCTCCGAAACTCGGTGCTGTAGAAACATAGGCGTGTGTACAGGGATGTTGGGGGTGGTCGAAGGGGGGGGGGCGCTTCGACCACCCCCAACAACAGAAAATCGAAGGGGGGGCGCCATGTCTGCCCCATGCCTTTACTCAGTCCTACCTGTTTCTACATTGTTTAAAGTTGGGGGGTTATGGCCATGCAGACTGTTGATGATGAAGATGGTCGGGGGGTCGCTGATATTACTTTCCAAGGATGTTTACGTACCGTCTTTACTCCCCCATAAAGCCGGGAGCAAAGGAAAGCCGTTGTGGGAAGCACGTCCTTGCTTAGTCTACATTTTTGCATCCATTACGAAGCCTTTCCTTCGGACTCGATCAACATGGGGTGGGGGGGGAGGGTGGGCTTGTCAAAACTTTGCTTCCCCCCCCCCCCCCCCCGTGCTATATACGAAGAACCCTCCGCACGCCAATGAATAATGAATCTCGTTATCTCTCCATAACTCGGCGTTTTAGAAAGAAATAAAAAGAGGAAAGAAACAAATAAAGAAAAAAAAAGAAAGAATGAAAGAAGGCAAGAAAGAAAGAAACAAAGAAACAAACTAGCAAAGAAAGAAAGAAGGAAAGAAAAAGAAAGAAAGAAAGAAGGAAAGAAAGAAAGAAAGAAGGAAAGAAAGAAAGAAAGAAAGAAAGAAAGAAAGAAAGAAAGAAAGAAAGAAAGAAAGAAAGAAAGAAAGAAAGAAAGAGAAGTCGATACGCGGCTTTTTTATGCCGAACAAAGCTATCGCATTGGCTCCCCGTTCATTCGTTCATGCATGACAGTGCTGCAGCTTTACGAATAATCGACGGATTTCGTATATCTGCGCGGCGCAGAATGAGGCTCAGATCGATACAAGTATAGTCCACATCGCTTGAACAGAAGTGGAGCCAGTGGTGTATTCTACAGATCGATCCAATCGCAGCCGTCTCTGATTGATGCGTTTGAAGAGCGCCGAAACGCACTCCCGCTCCGAGATACCGTTGTACTTGCAATCGTATGGCCACGGTCGTTGTAGGGAAGACAAAGAACTGCGTTGTTCAGTCGTCATTGACAGTCGCGAGGCCATCGTTGAATGCCAGAGAGTTACCTATTTGGGTTACCGTCGCAGTGGCTACAGTGCTTGACTTCTGGACCGAAGGTCGTGGGATTGAATCCCGGCCCCGGCGGCTGCATTTAGTTAGAGGCAAAATGCTAGAGGCCCCGTGTGCTTAGATTTAGGTGCTCGTTAAGGAACCTTAGGTGGTGAAAACTTTCGGAGCCCTTAAGTACTGAGTCTCTCATAATGGTGTCGTGGTTTCGGCACGTGAAACTCCAACAATTCTTATTGATTATGAATCTATTTGGGTTGTTCATCAGCGCGATCTATGCTCGAGCGATTGGCAGGACGCCTGCCAGATTGAGGGCATTGCGCGTAGTCTGCAAAGTGTACAGGGTTCCGGTGGAGTAAACAAAGCAGCGCCGCCCGGCTGATGTGAAAATCAAAGCAGTAGACCTTGATAAGGTAAACAGTGCTCCCAGATTTCTACAGCTGCCAGAACGCCGATCGTGTACCGTCTCCGTTTGAAGTGGGGTTCGGTTCGATTCGATGACCATGGAACTGTACGCGCAGTCATTAGCTCTTCGATTTCGGAGATTAGCGAACGCTAGAGATATCGCGTTTCGTCTGTGGTCATTTCAGATGGATCGAACAAACACATCAACTGTGCGAGTTCAAATTATTTCTTGCATAGTCCGCCTCGGTGGTGCAGAAGCTATGGTGCTCGGCTCCTGACAGCATGGTCGCTAGTTCGATTCCGGCCACGGCGGCCGCGCTAAGATGTAGGCCGAATGCTAGGGGCCCGTCTACTATGCGATGCCAGCGGGCGTTAAAGATCACCAGGTGGTCGAAATTTCCGGAGTGAACCAGACCAGCGCGTGGTTTGCTACCCTACCCTCGAAGAAGCGAATGACAAGACGAAAAGGAAAAATAGCGAGAGCGTTGAGAATCCTATCAAGACGAAGCATGAGTGCTTCCTGCCCATTAAACGCCTATAATTGGTATTTAAGACTAGTCAATTTTAGAAACAGTAACAGTGGTAACACAACACAATCACTTTGCAGGTTAAATTGGAGACAATTGTGAGTACTGTACGCTCTACCATGGAGCATTCTGCACACTACCGTGGTGCAGTGGTGAGCTACCCCTAATGCACTTATGTCACTGTTCTAAGTACAGCAAAGTTCATCAAGCAGAACACACAGTGAAGTTTTTTTTAAATACTGGTGATAACGGCCGAGGTAAGCATACCTGTACCGAGGGGTTTAACGTCATGCAAGTGATACGCAAAGGCAGTGCTCATCTGTCCTTTCGTACACACTCAATAGTGTGAGTGATATGTCTTCTGTTTAGCATAAATGTTTAACAATTTGGTGCTCTGTACGAACTCTACATACTAGAGCCGCATACTGCCCCTATCTACGTGTTAAAGGGACACTAAAATGAAACAATACATGAGTTTAAACACATAAAATATACTCCTAAAGCACTAGTGTTGTTAATATCACCACAGGTTAATTAATAGACGATAAAAATGAATGTCACAAGGTTCACTTTTAAGTTTCCCGCCGAAATATCCGATGTTGAACGTCACAGACTGCACAGATTTTGGGCCACATCGGCTCAAGCAAAATTTCCTGAAACGTGGTATCTTAAGTCTCTGGTTCCCGAAGCAGACATTGTACTTCCTTTTTACTGATTAGGAACTACGGAGGCTCCAGAAGACACCATCAAAATCTGTGACGTCATGGCGACGGGTGCAGGAACTTCAAGGTGGCGTCGCTACCAACATATTTCCTTCTCGCCGCAAGCGAGAAATACGACAAAAATTGTTTTATTGCGATAGCAATTATATGGACACTCGCGGCTGGTTTTCGCCGTCGGCGTCGGCGTCGGCGTCCGCGTAAGCGTCGGCGTCATTTGCCGTATATGTATATGTATATATATAACCGGGCCCGCCGGTCGTCCGTGAGCGTGAAAAGACGCGAGGGGGGGGGGGGTCCCTCGAGCGACCTTCGATTTTACGAGCGGGGCGCGCGCGTTATCTCCTCTTCTCGGCGGCCGACAGCGGACGGGGGGGGGGGGGGGGGGGGCGACTTTCGATTTTACGAGCTCGGGCGCGGGCGCGCGCTCTATCTCCCCTTCTCGGCGGCCGGGCCGGCGTACCCTTCTGCGTGCTGCGCTCTCAACGCGAAGAGAATTCTCTTAAACAAGCGTTTTCTAGAGTTGCGTGAGATCGGATCCAAAAAGAGTTAGCTGCCAGCCTCACTTCGTATAACATTACAATTTTTTGCTATCGCATTCATTGCTTCACCCTTGCGGTGAAACTGTGACTTTTTTCATTTTCTCTTTAATATCACTTTAATAGTACATTAACCGGACTTCTAACACATAGGAAAGTTTATTGAACCAGTACACGCAAGCGCTGGAGGCGCTTATTAACTAAAACTGTTTAAAAAAATTACACCATCTCCCGCTTAAAGGGAACCATGTGTAGATGTGAAGCAACGGGCGCTAACGCTTACACTGGCGGCGGCCATGACGCTGGTGCTCATCGCAGCGTTGCGCAGGAGAGAAAACTGGGGAGGCGCAAAGCAGGCAGTGATGGAGCAGTATTTCCTACTGGAACATGCCAATCGCTGCTAATGGGCAATGAGAGACAGAAGACTCCGACTGGACACAGAGGCACGCACTCCACTTTTAGTTAACGCGCACTCTGCGAATTTTTATTGTTCAACAACGCACAGGTGAAATCTCCCACCGGCACCACCTTGGAGGTCAAGATCCATTGCCATATATACGGGGTGGCCAGTGAACGGTTGTGCAGCGCGAGCAGTCGGTTTTTTCAACCAAGAAACTCGCTAGCAGACGCTGCCTGCGTCGGCGTCGCGAGGCGAGAGAGGGGGGAGCGTAGGAGAGGAGAGAGAGGGGGGTGACACGCTTGCGCAGTGGGAGTGTGAACGCCGTGGGCAGGGATGCGTAGAGGAGAGAGGGGGGAGCATAGGAGAGGAGAGAGAGGGGGGGACGCGTATGCGCAGTGGGAGTGTAGACGCCGCGGGCAGGGATGCCTAGAGGAGAGGGGGGAGTGTACGAGGGGAGAGAGGAGGGGAGGCGCATGCGCAGTGAGAGTGTGGTTGCCGCGGGGAGGGATGCCTAGAGGAGAGAGAGGGGGGAGAGGAGGTTTTTTATTTTTATTTTTTAAAGGGTTTGCGCATGCGCAGTAAGGGTGGGCACGCGGCACACCACCACCACCACCACCAAATTCAGCTTCACCATAAGATGCTTCACATCTAAAACTGTTTATGCGGCAGTATAACTTACACAAACACTAGACGCAATTATACGCAGACTGCAGGAATACACTCTACGCTAATGAGCAACTATACAAGAAACCTGCTAACAAAAAAGTATCATGGTTCTCAAGGAGGTAGGAAAAAGAAAAAAAAAAGGGGGGGGGGGCAGGGGGGGGCGTATAGCATGGGGAGTCGGGTAACTTGTTTTTTTTTTTCCTCTACAGTGCACGGCGTCTCTAGAAATGCTGCGAAAAACCGAGTGTGCCAGCGCGTTAAGACGGCGTCACCACGACCCACTTCCAGCTTGACAACTAACCCCCCGTATTCAGAAACGGTCCTTGACTTGAACTTGACTTGCCACCGCCTTCAATGCCGCACAAACGCGTTTCGAACGCGCTGTCTTTAGGCGGTGCCAAGGCAGCACAAACACGTTTCAAACGCGCTGCCTTGAGGCGGTGGAAAGTCAAGTTCAAGTCAAGGAGCGTTTCGGAATACGGGGTTAAGTACCTGAAAACAATTTGATCAATGCGATGCAGGCCTGGGAACGCTGCACCCTGCGGTTGTCGACGAGCTTCTACCTGGCACAGGCGTCTCCAGATTACGAACATTGTGGCAAAGAGTACCAATTGGGCAAACATGCCATTATTTCTTCGTGACAGCGATGCAGCTCTAATTCCAAAGGTCCGCCATACAAGGTGCCATACACTCTTAGAAGCCACGTATTCGAAAAATCGAAGGACACTTTGTAAATTCCAATGTGTGTTCGGCGAAAGCCTGTGCCCATTGAGACAGGGTCAGAATGGAACGCGATGCGCGCGTCGGCCTTCTTGCGCGAGTGAGCGGATTGTGGCCGGGCTACTGGGAAGACGCGGGCGCGTGGGAGCCATCCGACTAACTCGATTGCTGCAACGAGACGTCTGACGAAGGAGCGTTGACGCGCGCGCCGCTGTGCCATCACGGGATTGCTGAGAGAGTGTGAGGGGTAGAGGACACAGCTGGCACCGTTCCAGGGCACGGACATACGGACTCGAGTATGAGCCACTAAAGGCTTCCGGCCTTAATAACGCATGCTTCGTGGTCGTCTCGGATTGCCCATAATTCGCGCATCTACCACTTGGTGTCCCGCACCATCTTCTCAGTCAGCGAAACTCATGATAGCATACTAGAGTGTGGCACAATTGCGCTAATTCAATGAAGAGCTGTGTCAGCAATAAATTACGACCACCTTTTGTACCACAGTTACCCCATTTGTAAAAAGGCTCGCCGCTTTCTCCTGCTTATTCTCTTCGAGCACGAGCCGATTGTATCATTTGAAGCTTTAGTTTCACGACGTATCTTTATGCTGTCCGGTTCAATGAAAGGCGTGCGCCGCCAGGTGTGGATATTGTGGATGCTTTGCGAAAAATATGCCCAGGAACGTGAGACATGAGGACATTGACTAATTAAAAGATGCCTACAGCCGGTTCATGGCCGGGGTGTTATTCTGGACCATGATTTGCCATATTAAGGCGAAAGCCTTTAATGGCTCATACTGCGGTGTCCGACCGTCCGTCTGTCCGTGGCCCTGAACGGTGCCAGCTGTGGCACTCTCCACCTCTCACTCCCTCAGCAATCACGTGATGGCACAGCGCCGGTGACATGGCATAGTCACTTGAATGGCCACAGGCTTTCGCCGAACACGCTTTGGAATTTACAAAGCGACAACAACCCCTGCCTTTCCTTCACAAAGCTCTATCGTATTATCCTGCCCCTACTAAGATGGTGGTCGGGACCGCCACGTTACGGTGGGAACGGCTTCACCTTCGAGGCCTACTTTCCACTCCATTTTTAGATGTGAAGCATCTTAGAGCGGGGTTTAATCTGGTGGTGGTGGTGGTGGTGGTGGTGGTGTGCGGCGTGACCACCCTTACTGCGCATGCGCAAACCCTTTCAAAAAATAATGATAAAAAACCTCCTCTCCCCCCTCTCTCCCCTCTAGGCATCCCTCCCTGCGGCGACCACACCCTCCATGCGCATGCGCGTCCCCACCCTCTGTACCCTCCTACGCTCCCCCCTCTCGGCATCCCTCCCCACGGCGTTTACACCCCCCACTGCGCATGCGCGTCCCCCCCTCTCTCTCCTCTCCTACGCTCCCCCCTCTCTCGCCTCGCGACGCCGACGCAGGCAGCGTCTGCTAGCGAGTTTCTTGGTTGAAAAAACCGGCTGCTCGCGCTTTTTTTTCTTTATTAACCGGCTGCTCGCGCTGCACAACCGTTCACTGGCCACCTCGTATATATGGCACTGGATCTTGACCTGCAAGGTAGTGCTGGTGGGAGATTTCTCCTGTGCGCTGTTGAACAATGAAAATTCGCAGCGTGTGCGTTAACTAAAAGCGGACTTTGGGTCTCTGTGTCCAGTCGGAGTCTTCTGTCTCTCATTGCCCATTAGCAGCGATTGGCATGTTCCAGTAGGAAACACCGGTCCATCACTGCGTGCTTTGCGCCTCCCCAGGTTTCTCTCCTACGCAACGCTGCGATGAGCGCCAGCGTCAACACCGCCGCCAGTGTAAATGTTAGCGCCCGCTGCTTCGCATCTACACATGGTTCCCTTTAGCGGGAGATGGTGTAATTTAAAAAAAAAAAAAACTTTCTTGTTCTCGACACTGTCAAAATCCGCCATCTGTAATTGGCTGAGAGGCCTGGTCAGATTTGATAAATGGCAGAATTTCATTACGCAATGGCGGCCATATCGTAATGTTAAGCATATCTCTGATTGGCCTCAAATTTCGCTATTACGTACTTAGACTTTGTTCAATTTGCTACTCCCCAAGCATCGAGGCATATCAGGTAGTGAAAGAAAGAGTCAGAGAGAAAGGAGAGAAATCGTAAGTACAGACGACAGGCAATACACGAAACCGCGCGGCGTAGCTACAAACGATCGCTTAGGACAGTATCGCTTGGGTCCCGCATTGAGCTGACTTTACCGATACAATAAATAGGTATCTCGGTAAACGAATAGCAGTTGAGCAGAGTTTGCGACAGCGGTGAACACGGTACTTGTTATTCAAAGCTCATTTGCCGAATCCCTCTGATAGTGAAACCAAGGAAACCTTGCCTCGGCTTCATCATGTGTTTGCTTAGTGGGGTTGCGGATAGCGCTTACGCTAACGCACGGGGCTGTGTCTGTAGAAAGTTGGCCATTCCAAATGCAGGAGCTCGAACAAAAGTCGAAACAATTACTGTTGTGTCTGACCCAGTTAGGCCTCATGTATCCTAACCGATTGAATCTGATCATTAGATCTTATGAGCGTGTGTACCAGACAGCTGGTAGTGTATTTTCGGCCCCATTAGGTATGGTTCATTGTGACTGCGGTTGCGCAAAACAAGATCAGAACAAAGAAAGAATCGAGATTCATTATGCATGGCTGCGATTGCGTAAAGGTAAACCTGGGAGGGAGGCTCCTTTTGCGATGCAATCAGGATGTCGAAACCTGTAGTTTAGGTACACCGCCTTCTCGCATGGTGAGATAGGAAGGGAAAGCGTTGTATTGCACTTTGTTTGAGTGATCTATTTTCGGCTGTGCGTTCTGCTGTAGAGCTCAGTGCGTTACTGCAAGACCTGCAATTCTATAGGTCTGCCAGGTCTAAAATTTACTAGGTCTTATTATTTCCCCCCTCCATGCCGTATTCCCTTCAAACTCTGGAATTATTTAAAAAAGCTAAAAGACTGACGAAGCTTGCATAAAGTGGCACAAGACTTGAAACAGCGAAAATTGACGTTTCTGACCACTAATTGGGTTGCTTCTAGGTTGTTGTTAGGCTTTAGCTAGGTTAGCTAGGTTGTTTCTAGGTTGATTCTCAGCGCAGAGAGGTTCGGGTTAAACCGCAGATAGTCACAGACGTTATACGGATGTCCAAACTCCAGAGACAGAAAATTCACGCTGAAACCGAGCGTTCGTACCTCTCATAGATATACGGGCACGTCGTCCTTGGCGTGGGGCTTCTCTCATTCGGGGTGTTCTCGCAGCCGCCGTTACATTTTCCGTTTCCTAGTATTGTCTCGTTGTACGTACTCAGAGTCTTCGGCTCGCCGCCGTCACTTAGCAGCCATTTCTTGGGCTAACTGTTGCCCTTTTCATTTTTGTGGACCAGTGGTGAGCAGTGCGATTCACCCAGTCTCTGTGGTACATGCCCGTTCACGGTGATGATAGTTTTCTGGTGACCATGGACATTTTACGGCCAGCTATAACAGCTTTCCCAGAAGTGTGTTTCGTTGGGCTAGTTGGTTACACATCGTAAAAGGTAAAAACAGCGCAAAATAGACAAGACGAACGAAGAAGCACACAGGACGAGCGCTGGCTAACAACTGACTGTTTTATTGCTTCGATGCAATACGAAGGAAAAGGTGCGGTTTAACTAGTCACGTGCAATTTCAAGCCGTACGTCACGATACAACGCGTGGTCTGTGTGCTTCTTCGTTCGTCTTGTCTATTTTGCGCTGTTTTTACCTTTTACGATAACAGCTTTGCTGTTAAAGGTCTCACGATATTCCTTATGCATTCGCCTAAGGCGAATTAGGCGAAAGCCATCTCATTTTTTTTCCTTCACCTTTTCTTCGCAGTTGTTTGCATTGATCCCTACGCCTCCTTCCTAAAGCTTTCTGCACCTGACATGGTTTTGCAGTCTCCAGGATCAGCCCATCTTTCACCAAACGACGATGTCTGGTGATGGCGCTATCATTTGCCGTCGTGCCATGCGGTTATGATGAAGTCACGCATTTTGAAAACCTATGATGTCATGATTACGTCACATGATGACGTCACTGATGACGTCATGTTGCTTACCAGGGTCATGTAAATTTTTGGTACGCCGATGGCATACACACTTTCACTTGAGTGCCACGTCACTTTTGACCGACTTTTATTAGTTTTATAGCATCATTTGTGTTGACGTCGACGCCGCCGATAAGGTCTCGCAATGTATCTTTATGTCTCCCATTATCGCAAAAATGTCTTGACTCATTGTCTTGAGTCATTGCCTTGACTCAATGTCTTGACTCATAAAGTCATAAAGCGTTTTGCCTTGACTCATAAAGCGGTTTGTCATAATAATGCGTAAATTTTGAATTCATCTGATTTAGGGTAGTTTACTCTGTCGAGTAGTCTACTTTCCTGCCTAGCATTTATTTAACTTCAGTAGTCTCTCCGCTGCAATGCTTAGCGAACATGCACATATTGGGACTAACATGATAGAGCTGCACTTTGCTGGCAAACAACCTAACTAAATAACAAACAGTTATAGGAGACTGGGGTGGGCTCAAACAAACAACTAGCTAACTGGCAGACCCGCTAACCCGATATTCTCTCACGTGAGTGTTGTTTCGTGCGCATGGTATACGAAACTGAGGAGCAGTGGTCCTTTTCGCTAAAACAGAAGCAGGTGCAATCAAGAGAGTCGGGTAATGTTCGTTAAGAACAATTCGCTATTGCAGTGTATGGATGAAGGAATGAATGATGCAGTAATTCAATCAAGCGAAGCAATACTTTTTATTCATGCTCCTAAGAACTGCCCAGGGGCCTCTGTACTGACGCATTTGTTAAATATATATTCTCAGGCAACACTAAGAAATAAAGAATAATACTTAGATCTCTCTTGAAATAAAAAAAAAATGACACACTCAGAAATGAAATATAAAAAAAACAGATCAAAATATAATGTAATGAAAACGGACATGACAAAAATGGCTCTCTTGATATAGAGAAAAAACGAACACCAAGAAACAATATCCGGCAAGATGATGAGATACATACTACGACTGCACTTCTACTGCTGATAATAATAATAATAATAATAATAATAATAATAATAATAATAATAATAATAATAATAATAATAATAATAATAATAATAATAAGCAAGCTAATGATAACAATAACATAATATTGTGGACGTTTATTAGGTACACGTTTGTGATCGGTTGTGGGGAGTCGTCTTGACTGTTCGGGGCCTAATAAAGGTCACATTGACAGTTTATATTATCTACAACGGTTACATATTTAAACATAATCCAGAGCTAATTCCTGCCAGAAATATTGCGCAGAGCACGGTGGTCCTAAGTTAAGGAGTTCCACTGTACAAATAAAAGTACGTGCTGCGCATGTCTGTGACTGACGTCAACGCCAACCCTGCTTTTATTTCTTCATGCCATTTCCGTTTGTTAATTAGGACGTTCAAATTAAACGCCTGGTTTCCCATCCGCGCACATATTTTATGTTCAGTGCTCACCGCCAGCTTCGACTGCCAGACACTACCTCCGTGCTGCATGGTTCTCTAAAATCGATATGGAGCCCCAAAGTGAGGCACACCGTTGGCGATAGGCTCCCCGATTGCAATCGATGCGTCTCGGCGTTTCGAATTTGCATTCACAAAGACGTACGCTGACAATGCGGGGAAGAGAAATTGAGAAATACGCCTCCCGAATGAGGTATCACTCTGTAGAGCCTCCCCCCTGAATAGGGTTAGCGCACGCACAAAAGTCCTTCGAGCGGAATGGAGATTGGTTGGCACGTGATTCGGCAACAGCTGGCGCTGCAGGGCACTTCACTTTCAAAGTTCAAGGTAAGTTATCTGGACAAAGCAAATCCAAGACTACGAAGAACTGCACGAAATACACTGGCACAAAGAAGACACACGCAAATACAAGGTTTGCCCGAAAGGAAAGGCCAAAAAAAATTGAAGGACATTTTGTAAATTCCAAAGTGTGTTCGGCGAATGCCTGTGCCCATTGAGACGGAGTCGGTCAGAATGGAACGCGACGCGCGCGTCGCCCTTCTTGCATGAGTGGGCACGCTGGGCACAGCGACGCTACGCAAGCAAAGCGCGAGCGCTGTGGAGTCCGACGCGAGGCGCGACCGACGCGATCGGCGCCCGTTGGCGCGCCCCGGCGGCCACATCGCACCGTGCCAGGGGACGGACGGACGGACGGACGGACGCACGGACGTAAGCATGAGACATTAAAGGCTTTCGCCTTGAAAGGCGGGAGTAATTTTCCAGGTCTAAGGCCTTTACCTCGCTGGAGCAGCTGAAGTAGCAGTTTACAAATGTCTTTACTCGTACTGCAAAATAATGTACAACTATTACAGCAGAGAATGGCAAACTACGGGTGCTATCCTGAGCGCTGCAAAATTCCACCATCTTGTCAAATTTCGTAATGGCGGCATTATAAGCCAATCGGAGCGGGCGGTAGCAGCCCTCCGAGCCAATCACAGTTGACCAATGGCGGAATTCGATATTGCGGAACTTGACAATGTGCAGAATAGCACCATACAACACAAAATAAGGCAACTTTTTTCAAGCGCCACATGACGTTGTCAGGCAAGAAGAGTGTTCCACACTCTCCGCCATGACTACGAGTGGCGCTGGTGCAAGAAGAGTGTTCCACACTCTCCGCCATGACTACGAGTGGCGCTGGCTAACACTCCTTGATATTACACCCACAGAAACACTCAACAAAAGTGGACGGAGAAACGCCTTCCGTCGTAGCTCAATTGGTACACAGTCGGACGCGTAAATTGAAGTTCGTGGGTTCGTTGCTTCATCGTCCAGTGGAATTCATCTCAATTTACGTCCTTATTAGTGCACTACAGTGAAAGACAACAATTGATGACCCTTAGGCTTTCCCTAGCTGGCCTAATTCTCAGTGGGGTTTATTTGGTTCTGTCTAACAAAGAAACATGCCCCTGGAAAAAATATCTCTCTTCTTAAACTTAAACCACAACACAGTTATTTAAAACGCTGCAAATTTTACATTGTATTGCAAAAAAAAAATGCAGTACAATGTGCATTGTATTGCATTGTAGCGCAAGAAAATATTTACAACACTGCAAAAACCATTCTGTTACAAGCAAGACATTTAAGAGTTCAACATGGAAAAAATTCGTCATCACTTATAACATCACTAATTTTGTTACAAGTATAACTTACGCATTTGAGAATGCTACTTTGAAAACATTCGGGACATCACTAATAACATAACTAATAAAGGAGTCTACGCAGTACCCTGACTACCAGCCACTTACTGCTTAGATTTCTTCAGGATCCTATACAGCTTCCTAGACATGACCTAAGAGTTACTGTACAGGTTTTCTTGGGAGCCTATATCCTTTATTGGTCAAGCCGTGATGGCGAATATGGGAGAATGACTCCATTAGAAAGTACTAATATAGCATGCAACAGCAGGAAACAGGACAGAACAAACAGAGGCAGACTCATTGAAAGTGCATGTGGAAACCACACGTGAAGCGAAATGTCGAAACTGTATCCTGCACTTTCGACGTGCCCATCCTTCATGTGTAGTTTCCACATGTACCTTCAACTTGTGACCCGAAACTGCAGGGTGCAGTTTCGTGTCACAAGTTGATGCAGGATGAAGGATGCAGTTTCGGGTCAACTTGTGACATTCAAAATGGCACCTCACAGACACTCCTCATTGTCTGTGACGACACAAATCAAATCAAATCAAATTTTATTCATTCACAATACAGTGTACAAGATAAGGATACAGAAGGAGGTCCCGTAGTGTAAACTGAAATGGGACCTCCTATGCAATATAAACATAAATATTCGATTGGAAACGGCCGAGCAAAGAGTGTAAGATTACAAAATTATAAATAAGGAGATACAGATATAAACAAATGACAATATTATGTTATGTATTATGTATTATGTAAACTAAGTGCGAATAACATAAAAAAAACAGTTTGAAGAGAGAATGACAGGCCGAAGGGAAAAAACCAGTTATACAGAAGAATGAATGTCACATAACAAAAACTTCTTCAAATGGCGAAATTTATAGGTTTTTTGTATTTTTATTAGAAAAGGTTATGTGTTCCATAATGATATGGCTGCAAAAGTGAACTCTCTGTTTTCCATAACTAGTTCGTACTTTGGGCAGAATGACGTTGTTATGCTGCGCGAAACGAGTTGAGTTAGTATTAATTAAGGATGATGGAGGAATTAATGACCATGACATTTCTTCATTAATTAGTTTGAAAAAAAGTGGCAAGATTGTATTTGACAAGGGCAGCAACTTCGAGAATGTTATTTTCTTGTTGGAGCTGTTTAGCATTGGAGGTGGTTGGACTTGACGTGATTAATCGAATAGCCTGGTTCTGAATAATTTGTAGTGATTTTAGGTAAGCAGGGTATGTGTTACACCAGGAGATTATGCAGTAATTAATATGGGAGTGTACAAATGCGAAATATATTGAGAGCATTACGGGTTGTGGAAAAAATGGACGTACCCTGATGAGAAAGCGTATTCTATGTGATAACTTCTTTTTTAAATGCGTTACATGGTTTTGAAATTTCAAATTACGGTCGATATTTACGCCTAAGCATACGCATTCTTCACTTGCTGATAATGAGTGGTTATCAATGAAAATGGGCAGAGTGCACTGTAATGATTTATTTTGTGATGAGAACAAAAGAAATTTAGTTTTAGAGGGCATTCATGGTAAGTCTATTAATTTTACACCATCCTAACAAGTTATGAAGGTCACTGTTAAGCCGGGTTATACTACTGACAGATGTTCGCTAGAATTAATGTTTCTGGTGTTATCAGCATATAATATGCACATTAGAAGAGGTTAGGCAGCTAAGTGAAGCACAACGGTTTAGTGCGAATCGAGGTTCATTTTCACGAACGCTGACTAAAAGAGCTTGCTGCTCAGCTCCGCGTGCATCCTACTTCACGTCCAGGGCTAATACTTTACGTAATAACATATCTGAGTAAATATTAGTCAGGACTTAAAGAAAAGTGCACAATTGGTTACACTGAGACTGAGGAGGACATAAGAGTCATATATGAAAAATGAAGGCGTTTAACTATACTGCATTTTGCTGCTACACTAGGCCACATACGCTGGCCGACCATGGTGGGTACTTGCTATTTATATTGCAGGTTGAGAAAATGACAATTCCAAGCTTTGTAATGTCCTCTGTTAGCAGCTTTCGCTAATACTATACGCCCAGTATAGGAATGGCCAATGCCATCTTTCGTTACGAATATCTCAAGACAACAAGGTTTTACGCAACTGGCGCTCTCGGAACTTACAAGATGGCGCTGCAGGCGTTCCATTTGCGCAACGCTGCGGCCTTTGCCCGGCCGCGCGTTTTCCCTTATCTCCACGCTTAAAGACCATCGCGAGCTGAAAAACACGGCCATTCTCCGAGATTACGCGCACCGCTCAAGATCTCAATGGAAGCGCTTGTACTAATCGAGTGCATTGTGTACCTTTGGCTCAAGTAAACCCATTTTTTTTTTGCGTCGACTGTACGGGGACGGTATGGAAAACCAACAGCGGCTCTATCAGGGGGCTCCGAACAAATATGTAAGGAAGCTTGCATAACTGCCTTACCGCTACCCTTCCCAGACCGCTTAGCGACACTACATCAACGTTAAGCCTAGCTCGCACTGCTGCCACTAGGCCCCTAAGGACTGTTTCGGAGGGAGGCTTTTACAGCCGCACGCGTCACATATTTCAACGTTGAGTGCCTGGTAGATAAACAGAAGCAACGCCCTGCTTCTCGCTCTGAGATTGGCTTGTACCGTCAACTTAGCGTCGTCTGCTTCTTTTACGTCTGCTTCGCAGCACGCCTGCCAGGCATACGAAAGCACTTCGTTCCTGGCAGTTTGAGCGACGTCCATACGTTACGCGTTGCGTGGGTTTCTTTGTGTTGGGCTTTACAGTGAGTGCGATAGCTGGGGGGACAAGAAAAAGAAGAAACTATGTTTATTTTCTTATGTACCTACCTGTGCTTTCATTTATGCCTCTCTTTCGCGACATGAATTGGTGTGTTCTTTTGTATCTCGTGTTTAGTAGAGTTATGAGACAGCTGTCGCCTCTGTTGCAAATGGCTTGCGGGTACCTTTATGCATTTTAGTGCATTTGTGATGTCTGTACAAGTTGTCAATTGTTTCCGCATGACCGTTTTTGTTTTGCGTGATATGTAGCAAAAAAAAAAGGAGGATTGGGCCTTTAGGGGACGCATGCTACTCCCTGTCGCTTAGCAAACAAAACAAACAAAAAACCAGAGAAAAGTGGAATTGCGGCAATTCCCACGCATTGCGGGAATCGATTTCATGCGAAGCACTCAGCGAGTAGAAGCCTACGCCGTATTTTTTGCTTCGAGCTAACGGTTACGAGGGGTACCGACGTCATTGTGTAAATTTAGTAGTGTGCCTATCGAGGGCTTGCCAGGCACTTCGACTAAACTAGCGCGTAAAGGGTAGTTGGTCTAACTTAACGTCGCCGCTCACGTTAGAGCAGAGATGTCAGTTTTATCGCCACGAAGTGCGCGCTACGGTGCGATGATGCGCGTACCATAAGTAGCGATATTCTTTGTCTACGGGCAGCGCATCACCGTACGTTGCCTAGTCAATGTTTGTTACATTGTTAGAAGAGCGCATAGCCAACGCTGGCATCACTCTTGGCGTCAATTTTCCAGACATAACACTTGCATAGGCTGTTTATCTTAGGCAGCTTGAAGCACTGGCATGGCTATGTGGAATCTATGGCAGAAGACCAGACTGCCATGCAAAATGCCTGGCTTCGACTCCGGCTTGAGCCGGGATTTTTAATCTTCGCTTAAATCACGATTTTTTAAATCATTCACAACGCCATCGTCGCTGCATGGCACCGCATTCTCTGCGACACAAGCTCGTTAACGTTATCGCGTTAAATTTCACAAAGCTTATTCTCTCTGTTGGCGGGTTGACATAGAGTGTGAATTACCACGACGCATCTATGGGACGCCACATGGCTCAGCTCCAACCAGAAAAGCAGCTATGGTTCACGGGCCGGGCAGAGGAAGCCGTCAAAGAGCAGGGACATCTTTTGGCCGACTCACCGTCGTCGCCTACAACATTAAAAAAATCATATCATATTTACTGGCTTTCAATAAAAGCTTTGTCCTCCACCTGTGGCGCATACCCGTATACCAGGGGCCGTGAAAAGCTGGTGTGTGCCACACATGATGGGTAGAAAGGATTTCATGACGTATGCGACAGGCAAGTCACATTATTCGTGTCTTAACCTATGTGTGGCGCGTTCGCCGTTCGCTCATGTCCTCCTGTGCCAATGTTTGTATATAACAAGTTCAGAAGACGAAGACGAGAGCACCCGTAGATGTAGGCGGCTAGATAGATGGATAGATAGATGGATAGATAGATAGATAGATAGATAGATAGATAGATAGATAGATAGATAGATAGATAGATATAGATAGATAGATAGATAGATAGATAGATAGATAGATAGATAGATAGATAGATAGATAGATAGATAGATAGATAGATAGATAGATAGATAGATAGAGAAATGGTCAAGATGTCTCGTGTCCGCTAATACACCATTACCGTACGCGTTTCTCACACTTTGGGTCAAATACGGCGCAAAGCGTGGCATCAAATGCATAACACCTTACAACAGCCAGTACATAACCCCGAATTTCTATACCTTAGTCCAGAAAAAATAAAACAGCTACGCTGGCAATGAATCGTCATTGAGAGGTTACGATTCTCTCAGTTGTGTGTTTTGTTGCGGACACACTACCGTTATCTTGCATAGGAGCGCTTAGTGCTCAGAGTCGTTTCTATCATTCCGAACACACAGCTGCGCCCACTAAACGCAAATGTCTTCAATGTACAATAACGCGTTCAAAAACATTCCGAAAGGAAAAATAGACAGAACACCAATTCATAATGCAATACACAACACATAGGTACTTTGAATATAACTGCTTTAAATTTATAGTTTTGTTCTTTTAAATATGTCTATAGATTCATTTTGTCAGATACTAATTCGAATGTAAGGGAAATAGTACACATCATACTGTAGAAGCTACTGGTTACAGGTCTATACTAACGTTGTGTGTTTGTTATTATGAGAGTGGAAGCAATAAAATTGAACAGTACAAACATGCTTGCCGCAGCATGGGAAACGTTTAACAAAGGTGAAGAGGTGTTCCATTTGTTCTAATATATGGAGGATTCATGAAATTAACTGATAATGTTGAATACGGCAACAGCGTGCGTAGCCTCTGTTGCCCAAGATAAGGCTGTGCCAGAACAAACGGAGATTGGCACTCAAAACTGTACCTGATTTCACCACTAACCGATGATTTCTCAGAAGCCATTGGGCAGAATGCACGTCTTTAGATTTGCCCCTGCGTGGCGGGACTGCATTGTCACCTGCCTAACTTACCATCATCATTCATCACTCTTGTGTTCCCCTGTTTCTCTTCCCCAGTTTAAAGTAGCACGCCGGAACAAACTATAGCTCAGGCCGCCCCATCCGCCTTTCTGTAAATAATTTTTCTCTCTCTCTCTCTACTTAATTTTCTTGTGGACAGAAAACCGATAAAAACTTCGTCAACGGTATAGGCAATTTTCGTTCCTGCTTTCATCAATTTTTTTCATTGCTTATGTGTAAACGCTTATCATTCTCTTGTTGTCTGAACAGTTCCTTCATTATCGATGGAATTAGGTCCCTTTTTACACTGGGTTATGCGCTATTTTTTGGGTACTTAGGTCGTTCTTCACATCTGTAGTTTTGAGATATTCGACCCTATGCTCGAATTTCTACGAACCCTTTTTTTTTCACATTCACTAAAGAAGTAAAAAAAAAAGGATGCGCGTCAGAGCAGCTCATCGGCAAAAGCTTTTAGTCACGCTCGCATGCTCTTGGAATTCTTTGAGATAAAAAAAAAAGAACATACTTTTTGCTGACGCATGCAGTGCACGCGGCTTCCTTGAAGCAAATAAGTAAAATAAACGTGTTTGATAAGCGCCACAGAGGAATAAAAAGAAATGCTTCGTTATGCTTACACACTTCTCGCGGAAGCTGCAGAACACCCAAGAAATAATGAGCTTCGTATCGGATTTTCGAGAATAAAACGGGGTCTGGGAATAGCTTGCTTGCTTGTTCCTTTATTCCTGGCTCCTACCAATAGCATTCGGGAGCTTTCTCAAAGCACGCTCCACTATAACCGCCTTCATCTGCAGATTTAGCTGTGTTCGAGAATGTGCGCCGTTTAATTGGGCAGAGATCAGGAACTGGCATAGTTAAGGAACTTCGCGAAATCTCGCCCTGCTTCCGACGTCATGCACGCGAACATGAGCTGTGAACTTTGGAACTTATTTTTGAATAGTCTGTGCCTTTAGGTTAGAGGTGCTCCTTAGAAGCAAGGAACGCAATGTATGACTGTTTGGAAAAGTTAACAAATAACTTGGAATGAGCAATTTTAAAAGGGGAATTCCAACTTGAGACGGTTTAACCACGCCATTAGCGGCTGCAGACGGTGAACTACAGTAGTGACGTGAAAAGCAGAAAAATAATGCAGGAAGTGGTACCGGCTTCATCGCTAACGATAAGATTCGGCAGCGACATTTCCCCATCTCGGAGAAACTTTTCCTTTAAAGGGACCCTGCCACACTTTTTAGCATGGTCAGAAAACACTGCCGATCGGTAGTCGATATTCCTGAGAACACGTGAGTCAAACATTGAATTGAATTGAGTTTTATTTATCTTTCTTTTTACAAAGTATGTAAACACTGTGAGGACCCATAACCACAGGCTAGTTTGGGTCCAGAAAACAACATTCGCGCAGCGTGTTGTTTTTTGTCCGTCCGTGAACGCAGGGTACCGGGGCGCATCCTTTTCTTTTTTCTTATTATTACAGCATTCACAGATTGCATGAAAAGCCAGCCTATTGCATTTCTGTTCGCACAGCAGCCGCCTTTTTCTCACATCTGTGCAGGCATATAGATAAGGGCTGTGCACTCTAAGAAGGAATGTATTATTGTGAGTTATATTTCAAGCCGAAATGTGGTCGTGCCTAAGGGTAAGCTCTTTCAAAAACGTGAATAAAACTACAAGGGCCCAGGAGTTTTTGTTTTGGCTCGCTTTGCTTGGAAGTGCAGATGTCTAAACTTGAGAGTATATTGACCCCGGTCGCACCCTACCTTTAAGACGTTCTACATACAACCTGCTGCTTCGGCGTTGTACTCCACATGTTTGCTAAGCCGCGAAGGGGTGTTGCTTTTAATGGTGCACTTTGCACTTGCCTTGCCCTCGAGGAAGATCGGCCTGCCGGCTCCGTTGTGCTGACGTAATCCCTGAGAGCATAAGACCTCTCTGCTCCCTTTTAAGGCGAAAGCCTTTAAAGTCTCATGCTCACGCCCGTCCGTCCGTCCGTCCCTCTGTCCGTCTCTCCGTCCGTGCCCTGGCACGGTGCCAGGTGGCCGTCGGGGCGCGCCAACGGACGCCGGTCACGTCGGACTCTACAGCGCTCGCGCTTTGCTTGCGTAGCGTCGCTGTACCCAGCGTGTCCAATCATGTAAGAAGGGAGACGCGCGCATCGCGTTCCATTCTGACCGACCCCGTCTCAATGGGCACAGGCGTTCGCCGAACACACTTGGGAATTCACTATGTGTGCTTCAATTTTTTAACGCGGCAGCACCCGTCATAGTTGCTACTGGGATACCTTTGCCTAAATGGGGAGTATAGACGATTTTAACGCGACAGCATTAAAGAGCTCGTTTCGCAGAAATTACGGCGTCGGTGTCGGCGTTGGCGTCGTTGGTTGTGAGCGAAAAACCATCATCTTGTCCGTGACCGAAAAATCGAGAAAGATGCAAATAAAATAAATAAATAAAAATTTTCGTCTTCGAGTGAGGATCGAACCCAGGCCGTCCGCGTGGCAAGGACGTATTCTACCACAAAGCCACGATATTTGTTTTTTTTCCCTCTTACGTGGTATTTATTACAAATGAGGTTTATGTATATATATATAGCGTACAAAATACTTCAGGCTGCCTCCACAAATGTACAATAGGCATTACAAAAAACAAATTTCATACAGAACTGTGTTTTAAAATGGTATTTGAGCAGTGCATTTTATTAACTGTGGATACCAGTCCGGCTGAAACTGTAGTTGTTCGTAAAAGTCCTTTTAGCTGTACAACCATTTGTATGAAGTGTGACCGCGAAGACACCATTGGTTCCGCAAGCAACGATATTTGTTGAAACTAAGGAAACTCGTTTCAATAGATGACATTCATATTGTGTTTTTTTTTTCCAAAGCGATATTTGTTTAAACTGCTTTGGAAAAAAACACTACAGGAACAGGGGGGCAATCCCCTCTTCCCCCCCGCCTCACCCGAAGGAGCCGTACTTGAAAAATTTACACCATCTTCCCAAAGGGAGCCCTGATGGGATGCGAAGCAGCAGCGTTGCGCACGGGTGGCGTCACGGGTTGAACGGCGCTAACACGGGTGCTGCGGTGAGCGCTGGAAGATTCGTTTGAAGCGATGGCTGGCGTAGGTCTTGTCGTTGCGCGTCAGGCGGCAGCTGCGGGCGCTGCGGCGAGCGCGCGGCAGGCGAGGGAGAGTGACGTCAGCGCGCACTGCGAGGAGAGCGTGACGTCAACGCGCAGCTGCGGCGTGACCTACTTGGCACCGCTCCAACACCTGCGGCGAGGGGAGCGCGTTGCGGCGCGTTCGTACGGACGCACGGAGGGACAGCGTTACACAGGCTAGTCAAAGAGCTGATTCGCATCTAATAAAGTTTATTCATTCATTCATTCATGAATGTCATCTAGTGAAACGAGTCTCCTTAGTGCATGTAATATTGCGTTACAGAATACTAGAACCGCACCAGGCGTCAAAACAAGTGAAATGCAGTGGGTGATTTTAAGATGCCCACCCATCACAAAGTGAGCAGCTGCGCACGTGCACATGGCACCTTACGGACGAGTAGTGGGTATCTCGCCAATTATCAAAAGGAAGAACTATGACGTAGTGGGTACTTAGCAACCTTACATCCAGTAGACATTCTGGGATAGTTTGAAACGGCCAATCTTACGCGCACAAACGTTACTTTCCTTGCGGCATGGTTGAAGGCAATGCGCACGGGCCCCGATCAAGCTATCGCGTTCTACTCTTGAAGGCGAACCTCAAGCGTCTTCCAAGTTTTACCCACGGGTGATGCCACGTTCGTCTATGAAATGAATGTTTGCTTAATTTCGTATCACGTGACGTGATTTAATAAGGTCCAGAAAACGTCGAATGCACCAATCCAACTGGTTTTCGTGAGTGTACGCCCACCGTAGCAATATTAGTTTTGGTTCTTCAACATGCAATGCGGCAACGGTTAACAGGCCCTATATGGCAGCACCAAAACCCATCCGTAAAATGGTCTACTCTTGGCCTAAAAAAATTACACCGTCTCCCACTAAAAGGGAACCATGTGGGGATGCGAAGCAGCGCTGGTGTTCACTTGTGTTTCCATTTGTATGTTTCCGTGTATGTTTGATTAGCGTGTGGAGCTGTGTATCAGCGGTGCTGCTTACGCTGCTGTCACAGCTTACGTTACCGATGCCGCTACAACTGGCGCCAACGTTGACATCCATAGCGCCGTTGCGAAGGAGAGTGCAACGGAGCGAGCGCGCGTCGCATTATATACGAGCGCACAGCTGCGCCGGAGAAAAAAAAACGGGAGAAGAGAAACGAAGCGGAGTAGCGGAGGCAGCGCTCACGCCACCTTCTCCACTCCACCTCCTCCCACTGTGTGGGAGGAGATGGAGTGGAGGAGGTGGCGTGGAGGGTGGGGTGGAGGAGGTGGCGGACATAGAGTTAACATAACAGACTCTAGAGGAAAAGCTGGGCCGCTAAAGCTATAACCACGCGAGCAGCGACATCTTGGAACGTTGTCATTGTTGCCATTACAGTAATTTATAGAAGCCCTAAATATGGCGTTTAAAAACACTCAAATTCTCGCAATAAAAATAGTAAACAAGCGTGTTCGCGTATTATAAACGAACGGAAATTGTTTGATGGTTATATCAACTACTTTTAGAACAGATACAATAGCTATTTATGCAATTTACTGCACGCGGAAAGGAGCGTTTGCAGGTTTGTTTACTAGATGGCGCCACCATCCTTGTATGGTGTCAACATTTCAGCGCGTTGCCGCGTAGCGTGCGGCCGATTGCGCCGGCTTGCTTGCGCGTCGGGCGAGTCGTATACAGTGTCTCGTCGTACGTGTTTTTATTGCCACAAGCCAACAACTCGACTTCATGTGACAGTCTGTTACTATGATGCAACATAGAGCTATGAAACAGAAAAAAAAAATGCCAGGGGTTATTGCAGACCTGTGGCGAGTGTGAGTGAACGTCACCCGAAAGCTGAGTATCGTTCCATCATGGCGGCGCCCGAGCGGTTATAGGTTTTAATGCATGGGCCCTATGGGGGGCTTTTCCTCTAGAGTCAGTATATTAACTCTATGGTGGCGGAGGACCCTCTCCTCGGCAGAGTTGGCGTATGCGCAGTGGGGAAGCGGATGGTCGCCAAGGGACGGACACAGCCACGAGCAAAAGCTGCTTCGCATCTAAAAAAGACAAGTGTTGGCTATTGTCGCTCGTTGGCTACCTGCCTTTCTATCAGCAGCACCGCTGCTGATACAATAACATGATGTCAATAACGTGATTTAGTGCCGGTTAGGAACTCATTCTAGTGACATAGTTCCAAACCGGATCTGCACCGCACAATATTAATAATAGCAATTGTTGGGGTTTAACGATATGGCCATGAGGGAGGCCGTACAGTGGAATGCTCCGGATATTTCAACCACCTGGAGTTCTTTAACGTGCAACTAAATCTAAGTACACGGTTTTCAGGCATTTTCGCCTTCACCGAAACTGCGTCTGCCGGGTCAGCAGTCGAGCACGATAACCGCTAGACCACCGTGGTCGGGTACACCGTACAAAGAAGTTACTGAGGCCCCTAAGCCTCCTTAAGTGCATTAAATGTGGCTTAAGCGCAGAGTGTCTGATGGTGACGACTGACTCCGATACCATTTCTACGTTCATATGACGTGACGCCATGGGATGACATCCTGACACGTGGTTTTCATGACTTCATTATGATGCCATCTCTTGGTCACCGGAGATTTTCGCGATCGGCTATTAACGACGCTCACCCGATGGACGCCGGATTTTACAGCGAAAGCTGTTATGAGATCACAATAACATACGATTTTGATGACGTAATTGTCCGTCTCTGCCGCTGCTGGTGTCCGTAACCGCTATCGCGCGAAATGAGGAAAAATATTCATGATCGAATGGGATTTGAACCCGGGCCCCCTGCGTGGCAGTCGAGTATTCTACCACAGAGCCAGGCCGGGCTTGAAACTCCGTCACAAAATTAGGCATCATGCCGGGCAAGGAATCGCGTTAACATGTGTTATATGACGTGGTGAAGGAGTACAAAGAATAACAACCAGGCATCACACAATGCGAGGTGCGTAACGAGTGGGCCGTTTAAAGCGTCCAACCCATTACGAAGGGCTCAGCCATAATTCTTCATCGTCAATCAGCCATAGCATCAACAAAGTGCATTCAGTGCAGATGTTTAGTGGGTATCTCGCTTTTTCGCAGAACGGCGAACAATTGCGTTGTAGTTGCTTCCCTAGTTTACGAAAATCATAATGATTTGTAGCATAGTGGGCACCTTGCAAGTATAGTTGTAGTATCTCCCCCAAGAGAGTTTACAATGGGCTTTAGAAAGACCGCTCTTCAAGCTTTCGCTGTAACAGGGCTGCGTCTTCGGCGCAGGCCAGGCTTTTTTTTCTTTTTAGCTTGATAAGCATGCAATGTTTTCGCATTAAAATGGACAGCGCTGAACTCGAACCCTACCAACAGCAGTACGTACCTTTTTTTTGTCCGACAACTCGAACTTAAAAGCAGACGGTTTCCGAAGTCACGGCTATGTATGCTGTTCCATCGTACTGATTTCAGAAGTGGTTTAAGGTTTAAGAGCCAAGCTCTTAAAGTTCGAGCTAAAACGTCGGGTGTCCGCAAAAAAAAAAAAAAAATGCCCCCACCTCCCCGACGGGAATCGTGAGGAAATGCGAATGCATTTCTTGCGCCGACACCGACTTCTGCCATTGCCTTGAGAGGCGCCCAGCCAGCGAACGGTCGAGAGTGAGGCGCGGGCGGACGGGAGAGTGGGGCGCAGGGAGGAGAGAGAGCGAACGGCGAGAGAAGGAGCGGCGAAGCACTGCACCTACCCTCTCCTACACTCTCTCGCACCACATGCTCCGGTTGCTAGGGGCGAGGATAAGCGCGCGCGCCCGCAGCTGTTGCTATGGGAGAGGGAGTGAGAGCGGAGAGATAACACCCTGCCGGCGCGCGGACAACGCCGGACAACGCCGGATGCCTGACATAGCCCGACTAAGAAATGCATTCGCATTAAAAAAAAACCCCTCCGCGGCGTTGCTTATTAACAACAAAGCCACAACTGCGCACCACCTGGGTTTAACCTCACCTAGCCGCGCATGCACCGCGGAGCAGCCACCGCCAAGCCACGCCCACGGACGAAGACAGTCCGTAGACGTGGCTTGGCGGTGAGTTTGCCGTGAGTTTGCCCAGCGTGGCGCGAGCCGAGTACGAGCGACGAAATGTCCAGGCGCTTCTACCGAGGGTGCCAAAGCCAGGTTTGCACGTTAGTTTCTGGCGCTGGAGTTTGGACATTCTTGCATTGTCTGTGACAGGCTGTGGTTCGATTATACTTGTCTACGCCAAGAAAAGACCTAACATAAGCCAAGAAGGCCATGTTAAGCCCATAAAATTGACCAGCTTCGTTGTTTCTTAAGCTTTACACGGCTAGTGTAAAATTGTTCCTTTTTAAGAGGTCGAGGATGCTAGAATTACCAGCAAAGGCAACTGCGCCGTGCTTGGTATAGGATTGCTTCATTAGTCTTCCATCCTTGAACAATTAGGGCCCCGGCGGCTAGACCAAATGAAGCGTTGTAAGAAAGGTTCAAAGTCGGCCCCAATTAGCGGAAAGTGCTCCCCTGTGTAATTCAAGCACTTCATCATGTTACCGCAGGGTGTGGAAGGTTCAGCGACCTTCGTAATAATTACGATACTGGTATCCAAACTTCACTCTGGCTAATTAAGCAACCTTCAATGCATACATCTGTACAAGAATGAGCAATCCTTCGATGTGGTGCGATGTTTTGCTGAACAGACACTCGTACTGCAATATTGCATCATATTTTTTCATTTAATCTCAGAGGCTCTCTTCAGGCCCTCATATACTGGCGTTTACTTTTTTTAGGGACTGAGAAGCCGCGCTGTCAAGACGCTGGCAATTTATTGCCTCGTAAAAATAAGGTGAGCGGCTCTTAATAACGCTCCTGTATATACAGTGGAATCCTGGATTACACAGTATCCTGTATATACAGAGCTCTTGTACACGCGTATACAGAGTGGAATCCTGAATTTTTTTCAAAATTCAGGCTTCCACTCTGGAAGTAGTTCGTAATGAACAGCATCGCTGAGCAGCCAGAAACTGTAAGTGAAGACTAACCAGGAGCAGGTAATTTTTGAAATGCTAAAGACCAGGGGTTAGCCACCTTTTAAGGTGGAAGGTTGCATGATGCCGACACAGCGCGAGGCAGCACAAAAAATTGGGGGGGGGGGGGGGGGGGGTGCTTTGCACGAAAAGCGTCAAAATTCGGCGAAGTCACACAAATTTGCAAAACTGGATACGAAATCATCTTTATTTTCTGCAAGCATGTCACAAGTTTGCAATCAAACATAGGTTACTAGCGAAAATCCCATTTTTGGTCAGAACTGCCATGTCGGCCTTCAGATAGGAAGTGGAAAGGGAAATAGGGTAGGGGGATTTGACGCCGTGCCGGGGGTGGTATAGTATACTGCAACGCGGGCCGCATGCGGTCCGAGGGTCGCAGGTTGCTGACCCCTACTATGGACTAATACTTTCGACGCATTTCGTCGCACAGCTGAGCAAGTGCCTTGAGGCCGATGGTGCAGTAGAACTGCTTCTTCGTAGACAAGATATGCGAGTGGAAGTCAAGTGGTACAATCAATGAATGCAATAGCGCTTTCCCTCCCGTAGAGGAGTATAGTCCTCCCGAAATTTTGAATCAAAATGACCGATGATGCTATATGACTATACTAGCCATCAACAAAAATTGGCTGCACATTTAACCAATGACGACGTCATAGCTGTGTTTCTTGACGCTGGATGGTCACCCTTGTCCATGTTGTGCCATTTGTGCCTCGGCTTTAATTTCATTGCCATCTTTCACTGTACTGAATCGCGGAGAAGCCATCTTCTACCTTTTTCACGCGATTAGCGAAGTAAAGGGACCTCACTGAATTGAAATAATTATGTCGGTTTATTCAGAAAAAGCTCTAAAAATTGTCCAAAAAAGTTTGGTAAATTTGGCTCAATTTTCTTTTTTTTTTCACGGTAGGGAAAAAACCAAAGCTGAGCTTTGTTAGAGCAACTGACTGTTTTGTTGGTACAGTGCTAGATTTTTCTCATCACCACACATGAATGTTATGCGCGTGAAAGAAATCAATGAAAGCAATACTGAGGTTCAGTGCTACAAGGAAGCTTCCAGAAGACGGGTCCTTTCTTCACGCTATGCTCAATTGGCTCTGCTAGTTCGCAGCACCATCGTTCATCGCTACAGTCTATAAAGACGGGAAAGTCAGTAGTCTCTCACGTCTGGTTCTTGATGCTTATTGAAGACATCCTGATCCAGACGAGAATATTTGGACGCCTGTTAAAGTGGTGATTGCATCATCGATACTGTGACATCACGGCAACGGCTATGCATAAGACGAGAGCGCACCTTTTGTGCCATTTGCTATGCTTGTGTAAATAAAATATTCTGGTGCAAATAACCGATCGGGCCTCAGGAGCCAAGCAATCTGTCGCTGTCACTAAGCGTTTCCACCGAACACTTGAAAGACATCAAGTACAGCGACAAATGCTTGTTATTGCATAAAATGAAAGGAGAGAACGGGGTTGAATGACGTCAACAAAACACAACGCTCACAAAGCTCCAACGTATCCTCTCCTGCGCAATGTCAGGCACAACGTACTCTTAGGAATACAAAAACGAGCAAAACAGCGAGACATCGTAGCCGAGGGTGAACGGGGGCTTATGGCACCCAGCGTATAATTAATGATAGCTTTCAGAGCATGGCTCGCTAATGACTGCTCCAGGGCATCCAAGGTCGCGAGAAAAGAAAAAGGCCTGTTACACAACTCGGAGCATCCACGGAGCGGATGTAGTAATTATATTACGCCTAAGAATAAAAGCAAATTAAAGGTGCCGAGGAAAAAAAAAGGCACCCAGAGAGAAGGAAGTTTTGCGACCATTGTTTCAGGCTCCCAGCAAAATGAAATTTTCCATCCGGCACTATTAACATTCTCCTTGGTACGGTGAAATAACCCGAACGTTCCTGAATCCCCGAGCGGCCATGGTGAAAATTCAATTAACGTAATTCGGCGTTGCATAAGCCCCGCGTTCCTATACTGGGAAGCGTTTTATTGGAAGTCGGCCGGGATTTCACCAAAACGTTTTATAAATTATCATAAAAAGATATATTCCTGAGAAAAAGGCAGGAAAAAAATCTTTACTGTTGTCACCGATTTTACAAGGACCATCGTGTAAAACCATAATGAAGACGAAGTGTACGACAGAAGCTTAACAGTATGGTTCCTGGCGTGTCCAAGCATACCGCATTTACTCGTACGTTACTCCCGCGGACTTAATATTGACTGATGTTCGCCAGTGTTGAGTACTCGCTCCCATAAGAATGTAATAGCGTAATAGGTACAGTCGGGAGCACTGTGAATTGGTGCATCGGGTTAGTGTTTAACCCCTTTCAGGCGCGAATAATGATGCACTGTCTACGAATGCGTCAAATTCGCATACCATAATTCCAAGGCACTCAATATTACATTTCAAGAAAGAAAATGAAGTAATGTGCTGTTTTGTGTGAATTTCTGTAATTAATTGTAATTAGCACGAAGTCAAATATTTCATTATTCTGCTGTCAGACATGTTCAATTTTGAATTAGAAAGAGTGAAATCATAGGCTTCAAATGTGTGTGCAGTCACTTTTGGTTGTATTCACATCGAGGAAAGAAACGTCATACTTTTCACTTTGGCTGTGGAACGGGATGCGTCGAACGACTCGTCGGACATCGTAGTGCCTTCACCAAAGTGATCGGCTACAGCCATACGCAGTACACTGAGGTTAAGTCAGTACGTAATGACTACGCAGAGAGTTCAATACGTCTAATGAGCAATGTACCATGCTCTCCCTTGTCCACCAGTTCCCACAAATAGCATAAAAGAGTTGCGTGTACAAACGTAGCCACCGCCACTGAAGGGGTTAAGCAAACGTCACTGGCGAAGTACTCTCGCACTCAGTATGAGCTAACACCGCGGGAGCGTGTGGCCAAGCGCACTGTAAGGTTTTGACAGTGGCACCGATCGCGGTATCTTTTCCAGTTATCACGGGAGCGTTTGGCTATTCCTGCGAGTTCGTGTCGCCTCCACTTGCTTTAGTGGTCACCCTCGTTTTGCCCTGTCGTGATATCAGATTCGAAAACATAACTGCCGCCGTGGCTTGATGGCCAAACTCGGCTCGTTCCTGTACTGTTTGCGCACGTCCTCTTAAACTGTGTGCTGTGTTCTTGGTAGTCTACCCTTCGTAGCGTCTCCCTGCCTTAAGCGCACCGTCAAGCCAACGTGAACCAACTGGCCCCTTTCGTCGCATTACTGCCCAAACTCGAAAATTTCTTCAGTAATGTTAAATAAATGGCAAAAAAAGGTCTCTTCAAATAAAGGAGGGCGAGGGTGAAAGCAAGCAATTGGGCAAAGTCGACAGCTGGGCTAGTTGGTATGGTTCCATATTGTTTATTTATTTATTTTTATTTTTATTTATAGGATACTGCAGGCCCATTTAGCGGCCCAAGCAGGAGTGGTTACATATATATTCAACTGAGAATTATGCATAGTACATAGTTAGATTCGTACAACAACAAACTACTTACTTATTAAGCGACTACTTATTAAGCGCAACAGGCAGGACCAGGAAGAAGACACAACGAGCGCTCGCTGTGTCTTCTTACCTGGTCCTGTCTGTTGCGCTTTAAACAATAGGCAAGCAATTGGGTGTGATGCGCGATGGTCCTATATGAGAACCAGGGGCGTAGGCAGAATTTTTTTTCGGGTGGGGCACCACCTTGATCTTAAGTGGGGGCCGGGCAGGCAGATGTGGTCGAGTGTCATTTTGGGCTCTATATGCCATGACAGAATGACAAAATTCGGGGGGGGGGGGGGGGGGGGACGGGCCCGGAGTGCCACCCCCTGGCTACGCCACTGATGGGAACAGCCAAACTAAACTATCTTCCGATAACTTGAAAATATGCCACGATCGGCGTTAATGCGCAACCTTGCTGTGCGCTGGGCCACGCGCTCGCGTGATGTAGCTCATACTGAGCGTGATAGTACGTATAGAATCCTGTCGTATTTATGTGCAAAAAAAAATATTTCTACGTCAACGTTTAGTATTGTGATCACTTTTGCACTTGACAAGTGTGTCCAGCAACTACGGCCTCTTGAAGGTAATTTCAGCGTTCCCTTTCACATTCCTCACGACTGTACATGTGTATTCCTTTGCCTGTGCCTCACTTTATTTATAAATTAATAAATTCTTCGCACATTACATCAGTGCCCTTTAGCAAAATTTGTTGCAAATTCTTTTCGCTATGCATTTTCTGACTACTTATTCGCTCACGGCGCGTAGGGCGGTTTTCTTAGTTTTCGCTTGGAAGGGCTGTCGTAGTTGTCTACACGGTGAAATGCAAAGAACACCAGCGTGCTTACGTGTAGGTGTACATTAAGGAACCGCAGGTAGTCTACATTAATCCGTAGTCCCATAATACTGCGTGCCTGCTGATTTCTTGCATTTAGTACCTCAGAAATTTTTATTATGCGATCATTTCACGTTGAAGGTCTTGTACGTGGAAACCAAGTGATCATGGTGGTATTGAGGTCCTGGGGTCCTTATAAAACAAGGTTACTCAAGGGACTGCCCGACTTCGTGAAAGACTGCAGGTCAAGATGCATTGCGTAGGAACCAATTGACGTCATGATTTGGACGGCTCCCCATTGTTCAACCAATCCTCCCTACTACGTAAGAATAAATGGCCTTCTTTGCGATTGAGGAAGCATCGTTTGCCAACCCTGCAATCAGTGGCGGTGCTCGCAGACCGTTTGCGCAACACGAGTAGTTGTACAAGCGACGCTCGGCCATGATGCGGTACGAGAGCCAATACCCACTTCCGAACACAAATCACGCAACACTTAGCCTTCTATTTCTTTTTGCATCAAGATAACGTCAGTGACACTGCCCAATACGTAAATCCCAGGCAATTCAGACTGCTAAAAACAGCGTTACCGAAGAGGATTCCGCCTTCCCAGGGTCGGCATGCACTATGTATAAAAGTGCTGACGTCATTATGTGGCCAGCTTCCAATTGCATCCGGCTTCCTTCCACTCTTTTTTCTTGTTTGTTTTTTAGGCAGAACCACAGGACCTCGTCCGCAGATGTTCGCTTCCTACTTACAAGTCCCTTTTAGCAATCAGCACATTCTTTGTCTTTCCTTGTTTCGTTCTTATTGAGCGCCCAGAGTTTCCTTTTTTAGAAAGCCAAATAGTTCGTTCGTGGCAGGAGAAGCTTTGCTTTTCATTGATTTCTTTATTTGGTTTGCACCGTTAAACCTAACTCGCCTTCGTGTTACTGTGTCTTGCTACTGAAGCTGACGTCATAGACACCGCCACGCATTCTAATTACACCGAAAGAACGGGGATTTTTTTCTGTAAACGTTCGAGAATCCACATCCGGAAACCCAAGTTAAACAAAAGTTTTGCGATCACGTAGCCTGACTGGAAGTCTTTACTTTTTCATGAATTGTGAGTAAGCGCGACCGACAGGGACGTCGAAGAAAATCGACACGGACAGAGCGCTACTTTCAACTGATATTTTATTTTCGCACGAATCGATAAATATATACCGAGAGAGCGGAAACAACAGAAATAAAAGAACATACAGTGGGTCATATCGCTGGACCGGGCACGTGTACAAAGTACTATCGCGACATAGCAAAAAAATCATGTTACCGCGACAAAGCAAGATATTTCCTGTCTGTCTGTCGCGCTTACTCACAACTCATGAATGCATTCATGTTTAAAGCAAAAGCTTTTTAAGCGACAAGACGGCGAGGTGGGCTAGTTCGTGAACATTCATGTTTAAAGCAAAAGCTTTTTAAGCGCACATGAAACGATGACAGAATAACGAAGAAATTTGACAGGACAGGACAGCGTCATGAATGCAAACCAACTAGCCCGGCAGCATGTTTTAGCAATGTTCTTTACTTTTCAATGTCAGACATCGCACTTAATGGTGCCATTGCAATGACGGCAGTCAAAAGCTTGAAATTGAGTAAGCTGGGTCTTTCTGTTCCTTCTTGCCTCTAGCTCTCGCGTACGTGGCAGCATTCATTAATCCATACCGGCAGTGGCCCGAAACAATTCTCAGAAGTAACACAAACATGCCAAACAGGGGCATGACCACAAATATGCACCATACGTACGCGACGCAGAAAGACACTACAACAACGATGATTACTAGCTTCCCATTTCATAGTATCAATTTAGCCTGAAAATACTAGTACGATCGGGAACAGCCAGCCCGCATCGCAGTAAGACAGTACTAATGACGAGAAAGAGAGAAAAAAAAAGCTAGAGCTGTTTATGCGTACAGACGCCCACACGTACGTACTACTCACAAAGGCGCCACAAACGTACGAAGAGAAGTATCTCAGAAAAGAAAGAGTCATTTGACTCTTTTTCGTAAGTCCTTGCTCAGTGCCCGTATGACTCTCTTTAAAGAAATAAATCCTGCCTTGTTGCCACGCCAGCTGGTTATCCAGTAAACTGGATGACTAGTTTACTCTATACAAAAGACACGGGAAATAGGTGTAGGTGCCTGCCCCATGCAAGGGTGTTAAACAGGCTTATTAGCATATTCAAATCGGGACACTCTGATGGCGAAGTACTTGCTAATGAGATTAGCTTTATTGTGCAGAGGTGACTCAAAATTTTCTCTCATGCCGTTCAAGTATAAAGGGTCACCAATGTTTACGGACAGCTGTATAGCATATAAAAAGGAGGATAGAGAAAGCTCTATGAGTTTTGCATACTCTCAACAACAGCAAAAAAGAGTCATTTGACTATTTTTCGAAAGTCCTTGCTCAGTGGCCTTATGACTCTCTTTTAAAGAAATACGTGAATATTCTTTTTGTAGATCATTACGCCCACTTTGCAAAGTCGCGGGACGCACGTCTCTTTGAACGGAAATTAACGTGTAGTTTTAAAGAGAGTAATATATACGCCAAGTCAAGATTAACAAAAAAAAAAGAGTCAAATGACTCTTTTTTTGCTGTTGTTGAGAGTATGCAAAACTCATAGAGCTTTCTCTATCCTCCTTTTTATATGCTATACAGCTGTCCGTAAACATTGGTGACCCTTTATACTTGAACGGCATGAGAGAAAATTTTGAGTCACCTCTGCACAATAAAGCTAATCTCATTAGCAAGTACTTCGCCATCAGAGTGTCCCGATTTGAATATGCTAATAAGCCTGTTTAACACCCTTGCATGGGGCAGGCACCTACACCTATTTCCCGTGTCTTTTGTATAGAGTAAACTAGTCATCCAGTTTACTGGATAACCAGCTGGTGTGGCAACAAGGCAGGATAACCAGCCTTGTTGCCACGTGACAAAGGAACGTCTAGTGTATTTGTGGTGCGCAGGAGCCGGCTATAGGTGCTGCTGTACACTGAGATTTTGTTCGTCTGGACGAGAGACCGAACGTAGCTTCTGTCACAGCTCTGTTGCTTGCGCGAGTCGATATCAGTGTCACCTCTTCGAACAGGTGACACATTCGTGTCACCTGTTCGAAGTGTCACAGTGTACGGATTTGGATTGAAACTGTACGCAGTGACGAAGAAATTAGTGTTCGTAGGCATTCGTTGGAGATTAAGTAAATCAAGGGCTTCAATTACGGTGCGAGTGAGTGAACAGGATGAGCTACCAATACCTTTAAATACAGTTTTTTTTCCACGTGCAATACAACTGTGGAATTCAATGCCTGGTAATATTCGCTGCTTACCTTTCAAAAGACTTCATAGTTGCAATCGATGAACATATTACTAACGTGCAATCAACGTCACTTTCCCTTTTGCTTTGTTACGAGTGTACTTACTTTACCATTTGTATTATTTGCTGGCATTTTTTTTCTGTTGCCTAGTAGTTATAACGTTTCATTCCTGCTATGTTCCCTCGATAGAACTGCGGTATGTATAATTAAATAAAAATAAATAAATAAACCTCTCGTCAAGTTACTGACCTTGTCTCGTGCTCTCATTTTGTTTAATTGTGGTACTGTCAACACACCGAGGACGTTACAGAGGAGGTGGGTGAGTCGCACTAAATGTCAGAATAACACGAACCACATTATTATGTATAAAACTATTAAAAATATTTAGCAATCATGGTCATTAAAACAGATGATGATTATTTGGTATTGAATGATACAGTCTTTCTTTCGCTCAAAGCTGTAGAAACTAGACAAATTTTCGTAAAGAAGGTGACATGGCCTCATCATCGAGCACCAAGAGCACGCTGTGGTGTATAATTGTAATACCAATATACCAATCTAAGTACAAGAAAAATATTAATAACTACCAATTAGCAATTCAGACTACCCTGAAAGTGGGCCACGGTGGGGGCTCTAACCGGCTGTGGTGGGGTGTCTAGGGATTATGGCACTTGACTGCTGACCCGAAGGTCGCGTGATCGAATCCCGGCCGCGGTGACTGCATTTTGCTGGAAGTAAAATGCTAGAGGCTCGTGCACTTAGATTTAGGTGCCCCGTTAAAGAATAACAGCATACGATCAAAATTTCCGGAGTCCTCCACCACGGCGTCCTTCATATAACCATGTCGTGTTTTTGGGACGTAAAAACCCAGCAAATTATTCCTGCCAGCCATCTAGAATCACCCGTGTATCTTCATTCTCTTGAACGATTGTGGGAGTTAGGCGATATAGTCAACTAGGACTTCAAGAGCTGATTATCGTTGCTGAAGATGATTTAAGAAAATGAAACGTGATGCATATCTCCTTCAGCGGCAGTGTGTACGATTGTACACATCAATTGTACACGGTCCGCCACGGTGGATCAGTGGCTAAGGTGCTCGGCTGCTGACCCGAAGGTCGCGGGTTGGATCCCGGCCGCGGCGGTCGCATTTCGATGGAGGCGAAATGGTAGAGGCCCGTGTACTGTGCGATGTCAGTGCACGTTAAAGAACACCAGATGGTCAAAATTTCCGGAGCCCTCCACTACGGCGTCTCTCATAATCATATCGTGGTTTTGGGACGTAAAACCCCAGATATTAATTAATTCAATTGTACACGTTACCGGTTTTGGAAACTATTCCTGCTTCCGCTCTGTACGTTTCAATAACAACATTGGTTGCCGCTGAAAAGCGCAACCAAGATTGAGCGCAGAATGACGGAAGTGACGTATGCTGTTCGTCCAATTTCCGCCCAAATCCGCCCCTTGGAGGCGGTGGAAGCGAGAACAATCTGGCCCGGAACGAGTTGCTCTGAAATGACCAGTGGAACGCGCGAAACCGCTCTATATCGACCAGTGAAATACGAATTCGCAGCCGCAGAACAAAAAATCCCACCCCGGATCGACCAGCAAAAAAAGCCATCAATCTGATCGCAAGCTCGGTCACGTTATGACCGAACTATCCTGTTTCCTTGCGCAATTACCACACCAAAATTTTCCTTCTTTTCTTACGCAAGCGTTCTGAGAACTTGACCGTGAATGCTTGGCTTGGACTTTCTTGCTTTTTCCTCGAGCGGCCCGTGTACAGTGCGGACTCGAATTTCGACAGCTCAATCAGATTACCGAAGCAAGCTACACAGATGGAGGTTTCGTAATATGTCTGGCTTTGACTTGGCTTGGCTACGCCAGTGCTATACGACCCGTCGAAGTTTGGAACGAAAGCTTACGAAATGCGGAAATCATCCCAAATTCTCGTAGTCATGAAAGGTGCTCGTCTGAATCCCCTTCAACACTGTATCTCAATGAAGACGACCTTCGGTCAGAAGCACAGGAAGATCGAGATACTGAGGAACCAAAGCAGAGTTCGAGTTCGTAGTAGTGAAATTATAGAAAATACAGACACAAAATACATCCCTCCTATAGCCAAGAGTTACATCGATGAAGTAATCTACTTATATTGGGCCAGAAAACTTCCGCTGCGCAATGCCGTTAGGGAAAGAGATGGGTGCTTCTCGATGACGTAAGCAAAAGAGGCGCACTATAATACGTTGTACTAGCAAGGGTTACATAAGACAGTAAACAGTTCGACATAGTGAAGATTCGAGATTAGGGGTAGAGTAGAACCGTGTGACGAAAAAATCTATTTCCCGTGAATGGAGACAGAGAAGTCCGACTCGTCCTCTAGTTAACCCTTTCAGTCCCAGTGATTCCAATTGGAATCATAAATTATGTAGGTCAGTCAGCGAGCATCTGGTAAAGATAAAGCGTTGTTCTTCCTCAAGAGCCCATATTTAGCATCTGCCCTACATGTGGTGTCAACATGGCACACACAATAAAGCAAGGTCACGTCTGAACGAATGAATTACAGAAGCGGTCGTGCTGTTCGCGCACTTTGCTGAGGTAGCGTCTTCTTTCACCGTGCAGAGATAGGGCATTTATTTTAGTTCTGTGCCGGAAATTTGAATTTGGGCTATTGGAGATTATGCTATCCTATCTGAAAACATTTTAAGTAATAAATGAAGTAAAAATTATGTAAATATTATTAAATATTAATTATTTATTAAATTAATTGTCCCATTAATTACTCTTCACTGAAAAGTGTGAGCAAAGATTTTTTTTCAGTTGTTTTGGACTATCACGATCATGCACATCTCAAAATGTAAAAACTAGTTGCTTACATTGAAAATAGTTAATTCGGGACTGAAAGGGTTAAGTATCTACCCTCTTGTGGCGAGTCAGGTTCTGTGCCGGTGAAGGGTGTTATAAAATATGCAGTCAAACAGCAAGGCATATATTGTCTCTGTTGTTTGGGTAAAGTCATTACGCAGCGATCCGAGTAGTGCATCGGATCGTTACAAAAGCTCACAATATCCCTTACGTATTCCCATAAGCCGACTCTAAGACAAAAAAACCGTCTTCCTTTACCAGTGGGGCTGTTTATGCCAGCCGTCCGTCGTAATGAAGGAACAGAAAACTACTATGATCATCATGAAACGGCATCTTAGTCATCTTCTTCCACTTCTTAATCTTCTACTTCGCTTTCACAACACGTGCTCTGATTTGTCCGGCGTAGGATGGAGTAAAGCTGGTGCGTGAGAACACAAGTACAGAGAAAGAGAAGCCAGAAGAAAAAAAAGAGATACATATAAAGAAAGAAAGAGAAATTCATAGCGAAAAAAATTTTTGGACACGGCTGGATTAAAACCCGCGTACGCGCGATCCGAAGGTGAGTATCGTAACCACTCGGCTATCCCGCCTGAGCATAACACAGCTGAAGGCGACCAAGGAACTACTGCGCTTTCTGAGAAAAACGGACTTGGACAAACGGCTGTGACAGTGCTGTCGTGTACCACGCCAGAGTGATGGATTGTGAGCGACTGCGTGTTTGTGTGTGTGTGTGTGTGTTGTGTTAAATGCTATCTTCCTTTCTCCTTCCACTCTTTCCTCTCCCTCTTTCAATTTCTCCCATCCCGTTCCCACGTGTAGGGTAGCAAACCGGTCATCCTGGACTGGTTAACCTCCCTGCCTTTCCTCTCTACCATTTCTTCTCTTTTCTTGTACGTCTAGTATACCAAGGGGGTTACAAAAGGCGGTGAGAGGGAGAAGGGAAAGGAGGAGGGCGAGAGTAAAGCTTGCTTAGAAAAAATAGAAAGAGAGAAATGGAGAGAAAAGGGAAGAAAAACAAAAAGAGAATGAAAAACAATGAAAAACAGAATGAAAAACAGAAAAAGACAGAACTAAGGAAAGGGAGAGAAATGCCAGCACCACAGGATCTCGACTGCAGATGTTCGCTTCCTACTTACAAGCCCCTTCCGGCAATCAGCACCTTGTCCATGTCTCACTTGTTTCGTTCTTATCGACCGCAGAGTTTTCTCTGTTAGAAAGCCAACGACTTTGTGGCTGTATTTGGAGAAGACCTGCCTTTTCCGAGTTTCTTTAGTCTGTCTGCACCTTGAACCTCATTCGACACCTTGTTACTTTGTCTTGCTGCTGAAGCTGACGTCAGAGGTGCTACCGCGCATTCTAATTACACCAGAAAGCAGGTTTCTCTTTTTGGGGGGTGGGTGGTGGGGATGGGGTAGACATTAAAGATTTCCGGAAGTCCAATAAGCCAGAAGCTTTTTGCTTCACTTAGCCTCACTGCAAAACATTGCTTTCAATATCAGACACTGCAAATGGCGCTGTTACGATGACGGAAGTCGAAAGCTTGAAATTGGGTAAGCAGTTTCCTTGAGTTCTTTTTGCTCTTAGCGCTCGTGTACGCGGCTGCATTCATCGATCTGTACCGGCAATAATGGGAAACCTTTCACAAATGTCCCACGCGGAGGCTAACCGCTTGCGCCTACACACACTACATAACGTACAGAACGCCAAAAGACACTACATTAACAATGGGTACTGTCTTCGCGTTTGTTCATTCAGGTTTACCCTGAGAAGACTTCTCAGTAGAATCAGAAAAAGGTAGCCCGCATTGCGGTGATACCGAACCTATGAATGGAAAGAGATAAAACAAAAGCCTACAACCGTTTATACAAAGTACTCTTAGCTTTTTCTATCCGCTTTTTATGTGCGATATAGCAGACTGTGAACAGAGGTAAACCTTTCTGCCGGTACGATAAGCGTCAAACTTTTCAATCACCTGCCCACGTGCAAAGCAAACCTCATTAGCAAGCACTTCCCCATGTATGTGTGGACATTCGCTTATGCGAATAAACCCTTTTCATCGCCTCAGCAGGAAATGCCCAAATAGCTACTTCCGGGCCTTTGTCTCGCATGAACGGGTTATTCACACAAGCCGTCTTTCCGAGTGACCAAGTGACGTGCGTTTTTCGTTTTGAGGGCGCAGGAGCCGGCAAGGCCCTACTTGACACTTGATGTTGAATTCTAATGGCAGAGTCGGAGTAGCCAACGGACTCCGCGAGCAAACAATCAACATTGGCATAGAGCGACACCTAAAATCTGCGGTTAGAACACAAACCACGCCACGTGAGAACGGCGGAAGCGGAAGTTCTGTCCTTTGGGTGGCAAGTTACCCAGAATACCCTGCATGCAGTTATTATCTTCTGCTGTCGACTTCTCTCAAATTTCAGCTTGTATTTGGCAGTTCCAGCGTCGATGTCACCATTAGAAGGATCACTCGAGTAGAAACTGAAATTTTATTACTTGGATTCAGACAGCAGAGCAAAGCGGGAGACAGCGTCTTCATTTTCCTCCGTCCATGTGATGCTTTGCGCTACTGTCTGAATTATGAATTATGATCCGGAGGTCACGTGGTCGAATCTCTGCCGCGCTTCCCTGGAGGCCGGATGCTAGAGACCCGTGAACATAGATTTAAGTGCAAGTTAAAGAACCCCAGATGGTCGCAATTTCCGAAGTCCTCAACAGGAGCGTCCCTTGTGATCATATCATGGTTTTGGCCCGTAAAATCTCAATATTTAATAATGCTGGCGGTGTAAAATGACACCGCATCGTCAGTGCGTGTTAATTGGTATTCTAGACTAGGATTTCTAGAGCTGAGTATCGCTCCTGAACATGATGAAAGAAAAGAAAATGGGATGTATTGGACGTCCCGAAGCCATCTTTCCGCAAGGTATTCTGTACACGTGGGCCCTTTGTCTCATATTTTGCTCGGAAAGTCCCACCGAGCATGAGAGTCTGCAGTTTGTAGGTGTATCCGGCTACGTGTGCTTGATTTCCAATACTTTTTACTCGTCACTATACTACCTTGCTCAACTGTTTTACCCAACCGGTTCGTCCAGTTTTTCTCGCGACGTGCTTGTGTAACATATTGCGACATACATTGCAAGTGAGTTCTGCGAAATCCCGCAGGAAGGCGGAAGGGTTAGAAAGGGAAATTTCCGCCACCTTGCCGGATTCCGCACAACCTACTTGCGACATTATGTGTCCATGTGTTTCGACTTCTTGATTAATTGCCCTCGCGCTGCTAATTGCTAGCTTCCTGATTACCTAACTTGACAGAGCGACCATCTGGGAAACGCGGCCGTTCCGGGTTCGATCCATGGAGCAGGAAGAAGTGTTCGGTAACAAAGAAGCTTCATTTCTAAGAAAGCTGTACGGATTTCCTCGTGGCTTCGAGCAAGAAAACGGGTACCTAGTCTATTTTTCTTGCCATATTGTTAACATCTGCATTCATCGCCTTCTCTGAAAAGCGCTACTGCAGCATCTGCACGCGGTTGGTCGCTGTATCTTCTGTAAAAAGCGTATGTTCAATATCTCCAAGTAACGAAAGTGGACTAAATCTAACCGCCAGCCCGATCACGTGTTGGCCGAACAATCCTCGGCTACAGTTTCCTTACGTAATTACCACCACCACTTATTTCCTTCCTTGTAACGCAAGTATCCAGGGAACTTGACAGCGAATGCTCGGCTTGGACTTTCTTGCTTTTTCCGCGTGCGGCACGTGTACAGTCCGGATTCGAATTTCGACAGCTCAGTCGGGTTACCGAAGCAAGGCTACAAAGATGGAGGTTTAGTAGTACACTTGGCTTTCACTAGGCTCGGCTACTTCAGTGCCCCGACCGGTCCGAGTTTGAAATGGAATCATCCCAAATGCCTTGTAGTCATGAAAAAAGTTGGTCTGATTCTCTTTCAACACTGTATCGTGAAGTGACCATAGGTCTTCAGCGTAGGAGGACACATATATCGAGGAAGGAAAGCAGTGCTCGAGTTATATAAGGTATTGACCAAGTGAATTTTTTCAAAAAGCACACACAAAAGACATATCTTCTCGCCAAGGGTTCTATCAAAAAAGTAATCTACTTATATCGTGACGGAATGTAGAACCATTGCCTCAACCCGCAACGCGGTCAGGAAAAAAAAAAAACAGGTGCTTCTCCAAGATGAAAGCAAAAGAGGTGTGCCGTAAACGCTACTTGAACAACAGTTACGCTCAGGAAAGACAGCAAATTCATGTTTAAACAAAGCGCGAAAAAAACCACAACAGACAGGTACGAAGGAGACAGGACGACGCGCTACTAGCGACTGAAGTTTTAATGAAAAGCACAGAAAGATATACACACACATAAAAAAAAACAAGATACAAGATAAAGAAACAGACCACCGCAGAATGAATATGCATATAAAAGTAATACACCAGACACGTTTTTGTCAGCAGCTTAAGTTATATCGAGGTATTCTACCTCTCGGCTTGATAGCGCTACGGACGGGCAGCTTATACAAGAAACACCCGCTTTAGCAATATAGGCGGCTTCAACAATTTCACGAGTCCTCTGAACTTGGTTCGAAAACAAAATAGATGTTTCTTTAAACAGAGGCTGACAGCCACAGGCATGACAATGCGCAGATAGGTGCGAAAGCTTGTCATTCTTCAAAGACCTTTCATGTTCACGCAGGCGTATGTTAACGCACCGCCCATTGAAGAATGACAAGCTTTCGCACCTATCTGCGCATTGTCATGCCTGTGGGTGTCAGCCTCTGTTTAAACAAACATCTATTTTGGTTTTCGAACCGAGTTCAGAGGACTCGTGAAATTGTTGAAGCCGCCTATATTGCTAAAGCGGGTGTTTCTTGTATAAGCTGTCCGTCCGTCGCGCTATCAAGCCGAGAGGTAGAATACCTCGATATAACTTAAGCTGCTGACAAAAACGTGTCTGGTGTTTTACTTTTATATGCATATTCATTCTGCGGTGGTCTGTTTCTTTATCTTGTATCTTGTTTTTTTTATGTGTGTGTATATCTTTCTACGCTTTTCATTAAAACTTCAGTTCGCTGGTAGCGCGTCGTCCTGTCTCCTTCGTACCTGTCTGTTAAGGTTTTTTTCGCGCTTTGTTTAAACATGAATTTCAACCAACTCGCCCAACTGTCCCTGCAAAGACGGCAAACTGTTCGACGCAGTAAGTATTCGCAGTTAGAGGGCAGATTGGAATTGCTGAAAGAAACCCATCTCACGTGAATAAAAACAGGGAATTTCATTTCGTACTGAGTATTTCTGCCCTTGTGCTGAGTCATGTTGCGTGCCTGGCGATTGGTTTTATCGAATATACAGCCAAATCGCTAAGCATATATTGTCTCGGTTGTCGAGGTAAAGACATTACGCAAAGTGCTTCGAGAAGGACAGTTACAAAATCTGATACGTTTCCTTATCAATCCGACTAAGCTGACTCGAAGGCGAAATACATCTTTTTTTTTGCTTCTTTTTTCATTTCAAGTCGATTGTACTGATTCCCCCCATTCACCCTCGAAAGCTTTCTGCGCCCACGTGGGTTTTGCACTGCCCCCCGAGATGTGAGGCATTTTAAGCTGTCTGCACTGCCTCCGGGTTTTGCACTGCCTCCGTGATCGGCCCACGCCTTTGACCAAGTGACAATCACTCTTAAAAAAAAGGTTGTAGTACTTACTAACTTCGGTTTACTAACTACTTGTCACATATGTTACAACCCTGTTAGTAAGTGAAGTTAGTAACGGGGAAGGTTAGTAACCGTTACTACCCTCGTCTTTACAAACTCAGTTAGTAGCGGTTACTAGTCGTCTCGTTGCTAACTAGTAAAACATAGGTAGTAATGGTTACTACCCCCCCCAAAAAAAGTAGCAACCGTGATCATTTCGCCTCATTAGTCACCCGTTTTTATAACGGTCAAATTCGCGAGCATGATCATTACAGTATATCAATGGATAATTATGCACATAATGTCGTGAAGGAGAACAGCACAGATACACAACCACTAGTCTACGCGACACGTGTAATTTGTAAGTGGTTCCAGGAGTATTTATAGCCCTACCTTTGGAGAACACAGCTGGTGCCGGTGAGCAGCTAGGCTTTACGATGAATAATTTAAGGTACGCGCCTATATTTATATAGCGTACCATTTGATTAGGTGTGCGAGGTAACACAGCGTAGAACTTTTAATCAAGCATATTAAGACAAACAATATGCTATCTCTATTTTGCATAATACCGCCTCAACATGGCTTAATAATCAAGAGCCAAGACGAGGTACTAAGCTTACTAATATCGCCTCAGCGAATTTGACTGGGTCCCCGTGCTAGTAAATAGGCTGCAAAAAGCTCGTAATAATTACTTCTAAGGTTCGTTTAGCAAGTTCGTTAAACATGTGCATGGCAAAAAGTTAGTAACTGTACGCAAGAGGTAGTAACCATTGCAACCTATTAGTGTCTGCTAACTTAGGTAGTAAAAAAGGTAGGAAAAAGTTAGTAATGGCCCAAGAAAGTTAGTAACAGCCGCTGTTACTAACTTTTTGCTCGTGGTTACAAGCTTTTTTACTAACCTTTTTTAAGAGTGATGTCGTGTGAAGACGTCATCACGTGAGGACATGATGACGTCATTGTGTCGTCATCATCACCATGCCGTCATGTCATTGTGACGTCACAGTTTTGCCGATCTGTGACGTCACAAGGTGGCGGAATGGATTACGTCATGCAATTGAGTATCCAGTGACTTTTTTAAAATCATTTTTGTTGACGCCACTGTCTCGTCAGGTCTCGGCAAATCTCAAAATTTCTGGGCTGGATGAGACAAGTCAAACTTTCACCTTAAAGGAGTACTGACACGATTTTGGAACATCGCAAAAGGGACATTTTTCGTTTCCTTGGTATGCAGTGTCAACGCTCTCCACAAAGCGGAGTCAGACAACACGTATCAAATATTTTATTTTGATTTTAAAGTTTTCGTCGCTGACCATCTGCAAGCCAGCTCCATTGCAATGGACACTATCCCGACGAGTCAAGTCAGTTCTGAGTTCGTGAGCTCTGCGTCCTGCATGCAGCCTAAATCGCAGAAATCACTGTCAGGATCACTGGACGGCAATTAACTCATCCGTTGTTTACGTGCATCACGAGCAGATGACAGATTCTCCGTTAGTACGTCGCCAGTTGCTGTCTTCCCGTGACGTCACACTGCACTGATACGTCACTCAGAAGCCGCCCCCTCGATACCGAAACCGAAATTGCTGTTTTATGATAGCGGTATTAAAAATATATCCAATGCATTCTCATGCACTACGACACTCTTTATAGGTTTCTCGACACCAGTACTTTCATTTTGAGCAATAATCCGAAAATTCTTAAAATTCTTGTCAGTACTCCTTTAATAAAAAAAGAACATGGTGTGTTCGTTGTGGCAGTGGCATAGCCGCTGAGGTTCGGAGCTAGGGGAGAGAGATTAATCGGTGGCCGCGTATGGACATTAGACATTCGAAGGACAGACGACGGGCATGGTGAAACAGCCTCTAGAGCTGATCAACGAGGCAGCAGCTGCGCCATTCGGGAAGCAGGGATAATGGGAAGACGCTAGAGATTAATCGCACGGATGGTGGGGAAGACAGTTTCCCTGAACTGATTCTGTGGCGCTTGAGGGGAACAAGGGCGGGTTTAACAGAAATGGACAGGAAAGTAATAAAAAAAACCATCTGGTAGACGGAAAAGAGAAGCGGCGTCGGGAATTAGGGAAGTGGGTATTGAGAGGCCACTGCAATGCTGAAGTGACGTCATTCACCCGAGAATAAAAGGAGTAGATAGGAAGATGCCCACAATATAAAAAATAGAGCGTGGAAGTGGAACAAGAGACGGTTAGAAAGAGCAAGAGAACGCTTAGCTTAGAAGGAAATGGGTGTTGCTTGGGGATGTAGGGTGGAATTTATGTACCACCTCATATAAATGGGGATGATCCATGGTAGACAGAGTGTATGAATTAGCGTTTTAGGGTGCAGATCAGGAATAAAAGTTGTTCGCAGAAGGCTAAGTGGGTGTTACTGGGGATGTAGGGGAGAAGCTTTATCATAAACTCATATAATGGGGACGGCCATGGTAGACCGACTGTATCCGATTGCGGTTGAGGATGCAGTTCAGGAATAGAAGCGGTTAGCAGAAATCCAAGTGGGTGTTACTGGGGATGTAGGGAAACACTTCAACACGATTCCATACAACGGGGAAGATCATGGAAAGCAGTGTGTATGAATAGCGGTTGAGGGTACAGATAAGAAATTAAAGTGGTTCGAAGAAAAGAATAAAGACTGTCTAGACGAGTGAGGGTATGGTTAGAGAATTAGAGAGCGAGTCCTTTGGAAAGAGCTGCCTTGCATGCCGACCTGATATCGATTGCTCAGGAGAAGAAGAATGAGCAGGGATGTATGAAGTATAATGTTAAACGTGAAGAACAGAAATAAGTTTAGGGAAAGGGGGTAAGCGAAATTTTCTTTCGACGGTGAACCCAGTGACCTTCTCATACAGGAAACTTGGGGCAGAAAAACTGCACCGATGTCCGCGACGAAGTTGTGAGCATACCAACCAACTTTATCAGACTTCCGAAGAAGGCGCGTATTGACGAGTAATATCTGTTTTCTTCGCATTTTCCCGCTTTGTGAATATCCGTGATTTTGAACTTCGTTGGTATTAATTTCTATTTATATCTCTGCCAGTAATGGACTGGGTATAATGGAATACCTGGGCCTAAAGGGACCTCCAAAGCTTTTGTCTCTTTCCTAAAAGGAAGGAAAAATTCGTTAAAACTGCGTTGACATATTCAGTTGGATGAGTATAGACACCCGTGAATGGAGCTCAGACTGCAAAAGCATAATTTAATCAACCCGAGACCTCAACAGGAAGGTTAATGAAGGGGAAGCGTTGCGGTCTCCTAGCGTGGGCGGTGTGCATCGACCGCTATGGAAGGACCTCTCCGTTCAATTACCGTCCTTGCCTCTCTGAAGTCTTTTCTCTTTCCAGCGAACGCGAACGTTCCTGCAAGCGGTCGCGCACGAATCCTGTTCAGCGCAGGCTGTGCCGCAATTACGTCTCGGGTTTCCTAAATTATTTTTTACTCATCTCATCTGCAGCGCTGTCACCGCATCAGGCACTATGTAAAGACGATGCTCCTGTGGAAAGGAAGGCTGGTACCCGGTTTCACCATAAAAGCAGCCTTCAGACATTTTTTTTTCTGTTTCTTCGTTAAAAAAGTGAGTTTAATAAAGCTCACTTAATAAAGGCGCCGCGCGTGACACAAAAGCCAGTGCGAGCCTTTATTGGACCGATGACGATACAAAGAAACGACGACACCCAAGGCTTAGATCACATACCAGGCGAAATCCTGTAGCGATTATGAAGTAAGAACGGCACGAGATTATGAACTTATGCGGAGAATGAAGCAGTTCTTAAGAAACGCCAACAATATTATGTTAAGGAGTGCATGACGTTAGGCCAGAAGCACACAATGCAGGCAAGGTACGCAAACAACTTTTGTAGATATATTCTGATTCCGAAGAACTCAACACTCACGCATCGAATTCAAGAAGTTGTTTGCGGCACCCTGTAGATGGTCCTCGTAAACATTTTTCCTCTGCCCAACACCATGCATAAGACACAGGACACTTCACTATATCAGGTGCAAGACTTTCGCTCTATCAGATTCAGGTCAAGTTTGTTGCTATATCAGGTGCAAGTCTGCTGCTAAATCAGGTACAAGCCTTTACATCAGGTGCAAAGTCTATCACTACATCAGGTGCAAGTCTATCACTACATCAGGTGCAAGTTGATTGCCATACCAGGTGCTGGTCTTTCGCTATATCGGGTGCCCGTCCATCGCTATGCCGAAAACTACTGAGCTGCTTCACTGTATTGCAGCCTAACACGTATATATTTTTGTATACTTTTCCCTGTATTGGTCGCGTGTTCTTCTGTTCATCTGCATTTTTGTTGACTCGTCACATCTTTGCGTTGCGTAATCGTATTGCTTGAGACAGAAATAAATTTCCAGACATATAAACCAATGAACACCACAGCGCCGTGGTGTACTTTTCTTCCTTTTGCCCTTGTCTGTGTTTCGCTCTAACCAGCTTAAACATGGATCCCAACCAACTGCCCTAACTTGCCATCTTGCCGCGATAAATAAAAAAACTGGCTTGACGGCATCGTTAATTTGCTGTTAAATGAGCTTCTATTTCGTTTTGCGAAGAAGGTCGCTTATCTGGCTAGAAACTCCCTTTTTCTTTAGGCAGCGAAACTTTTAATTTTTTTTTGTTCATAACCTTTCGCAATTTGAATGTATAGTATTCATCATAACCCACCAAACGGGGGAACTCAAATATTTGTCGGTAAATTCTCAGATAAAAGAGAACATGCTTTACTTGAGTGAGCCCATCTTTAGATCTAGCTCTTTTGTCCCCAAGTTACCGATTTCCTTCACTTGCAGATTGGCTAACAGATTGGCTTACAGACTTTGACAACCACACTTGAGGCGTCCGTTATATTAGTTACATTTAAGCAGAACTCCCGCCCTAAGACAAAACAAATGAAATGCGAAACTTTCATAGCCGTATTCCAGACTTTGTCACAGAACTTAGTGTGAAACGACTAGGGCGCGATTATTACGCGGGCCGTACTGTAATAACGGCATTCCACCCGAGCAGAAATCAGGTGCAATATTACCCCTAAATGTTTCCCAAACTGTCTGTAGTAGGATAGGTAATAGTTTCATAATCTGAAAGGCAGCGATCACTGGAACGCTCATGTCAAAAACGCCATCTAAAAGGCTTCGGGCGAAATATGGCCGACCAAGAACAGAGGTGGTCATTCAATCAAACAAGGCGAAGCTGTTCAAATTGAGAAATTCTTTCCTTCAAGTATAGTGCCTCGAAACAGTAGGGAGAGAGGAGAAATAGATCCCAGTCAGGGCTGGCAACTTCCATACGAATAGGCTTTCTGAAGAAAATCACCGATAGGACAGCGCTAACACTACGAAGAGTGAACCGAGTAACACTGGGAGCAGTTGTTACCCGCGATATATCTTGCCCCGGGCGCTTTTTCAATCTCATTGGAAGACACCATTCATCCCGTTGTAAGTTGCCCCCGGTCGCGAGTGGGTCCTGAAAATAGATTGAAGATTGAATTTGCTCTTCTCCGCTTCATCCGTGTACTCGCGGCTCATCGACTTGATCTTGCAGTGATTCAGTCCCAATCTGCCGTCAGACGCAGAGCAGGGCTTTTCAGCATTCTGCTAGGAACACTTCTACTGCAGTTAGATTGCTTTTGTCAGATCGCTTTCTGTGATCGCTCTTTAGATCGTTTTTCCCGATATCAAAGACGCATACATCCTGTTGTTTATTTTCTTATATATAAATCGCTTGTTCTGGATAGACCAAATTAGGTGGGCGAGCTGGCTACACCAATATTCCGAAATTAATTGACTGATTCATTGAGTGATTGAAAGAGTGAGTGAGCAATTAGTAGTGAGTGAGTGAGTGGGGAAGAGAGCGAGTGAGTGAGTGAGTGAGTGAGTGAGTGGAGGTGAGTGAGTGAGTGGAGTGAGTGAGTGAGTGAGTGAGTGAGTGAGTGAGTGAGTGGTGGTGGTGGTGAGTGAGTGAGTGAGTGAGTGGAGTGAGTGAGTGAGTGAGTGAGTGAGTGAGTGAGTGAGTGAGTGAGCGAGCGAGCGAGCGAGCGAGCTAACGAGCGAGCGTGCGAATCAGTCATTGAGGGAATGCGTCAGTTGTCGATGTGTAGACTGATTCACTGTTTGTGTGCTTGATGGCTTGGAAGACCTTAAGCAACCATTGAGTAAATAAGGCATTTATTCAGTAAGCTAGGGAGAGAATGAAATTGAGTGAGTGAGAGTGTTTGGTGGGTTTCACGTTGGACGGCGGGGTAACTAACCGTACGGCTTATGAAGTCAGTTAAGAGTGTGCTCCCATTGGTGCAGGCTTGTGTGTGCATCCATCTTTGAGATGGGAATACCGCTGCCTCGTACGATGATATAGTATATACTTCAAACAAGCTTAATGTTGTTTGTAGACCGTTTGCTTGGCGGGCCTCCTTTACTGACATAAACTGTATTTCTATCCAATGACCTTGAGCTTAGCCCAAACACGATAGCTTTTTCCCCCGCATCTTCTAGCTCGCAAAGAGCTATCGTGTAAAGTCAGAACGATGGCTTCCACGCAAGATTGAGGTCAATCCACCAATCATCTCTCAGCTTCTCGCTGGTCGTCGTGCTCCAAGTGCCGTCGACACGAAAATCTAATATCCGCTGCTGCTTCGACACATAGGCCCCCCGATTTAGTCCTAGGATATCGAAGGGCCGAAATAGATTCGCGACATGACTTGCGTGCAGCTTACACGCTAAAGAATTAATCTCTGGGAATTGGTCAGGATATATATGCAGAGAACATCACTTTCAGGGCACAGCCATGCACTTCCGCGTATGTACACGTTGGTCTTCGAGCTCGAAGCAACAAACATTCCGTGGGTAAATAAACAGGGAGCACGGCAAATAAGGACACTCCAAGGTCTGCTTCGATGTTGCTCTAAGAAAGAAGTGTAACCGCTATGTTATATATATATATATATATATATATATATATATATATATATATATATATATATATATATATATATATATATATATATATATATATATATATATATAGCTGCATTTAGTCGCCAATTCAGCATTTTGCTAAATCGCAGGTGATACGTGCGTGATGGAACGTGGGTAGGCGTCGCAGAGCAGTCAGTCTTGTTCTGTCATGTTTGAGGTACAGTAACCATTTGTTAAGGCTGTGTATCAATCTACGTTGCAACATGGCAAATTCTGCGTTTAGAGCTTATTGAGATGAAAACCCCAACGCCTTAAAGCCATTGAGTTGCAACCTCACGCCTCACTCCATTGCGATTTGCGAAGAACAGCAATACGACGGGGTACTCTGTTTGTTCACTGACAACTTACACGCGCTATTCGCTTGGTTAAATCAGGTTATAACACGGTGCGCTGCGCTGAACTAACGCTTCCGCTCAGGCAAACAGACCAACTTTCGATCGCGGCGCACTCGCAAGTTACACAGTGAAGTCACACAGTGAAGCTACACAGCGAAGCTAACTCAGCCAAAAGTCATTGTGCTAATTGTGATCCACATGCACCCCACGTTCGTGAATTTTGGTGTATTCGCAGCCAACCGACCTCTAAACAGCGCGTTTGAGAAAGTTCTCGGAACACTAGGGCGTCTGGTACAGGTCTCTTAGATTTCCAAACGAAAGACAAAACAGCATACCCTTCTTCGAAACATGTGCTGTGTACGAAAGTACAAGCTTCGAGCATTCGCTTTACGCAAACGGGCCTGCCGATTTAGGTAAACATAGGGTGCATCGTTTCCAGTGTGTTTTGGTGCGCGAATTTTTTTCGTTTCATTAAGTGCTGTCGGCCGTGTTGCGAAGGCGCCTCGTTTCTAGCCAGCTGAAGCAACTGCCACGATTCCGGTGTTCGGTGTCAGTTCTGTATCCGTAGAAGTAGACTACCCCGGATTGGCAAAATTTCTACTTACAATGGTAGCGTCAGGCATCTTGTGGTAAGTGTAGTTTTCTGTTCCGCATGATATCCAAAGTTAAGCATGATATCCAGCTCCACTTCGCGAATCACTGTCGAAACAGCAAAGCTGATGCCCCCCCTCCGTCAGGCTCACCCTCATCATTTCCACCAAACCTCACCCTCGCCCATATAGACATATTCCATGTTTGTAAACAGGGGTAGGCGCCGTCGACATAATGAGGCAGTTGTAGCGACGTCGAGGCGCGCAGGCTCCACCAATATATGGCTCTGCGTCCACCCAGCCCAAAGCTCGCCACCGCGCCCTATGATCACGTGACAACTGGCACAGCAGCTGCAAAGCTCCCTCCGAGCACAGCACGTCGGGGAGCCTTCCGCGCAAGCGGGAGGCTACCCTCATGATTCCACGTGTGCAACAGGATTTCACGTGTGCTCCTCAGTTAGCATGTCGGAGCACCGTTGGGAGCTGCAGTTGTGTTGTTGAAAGCGCGGAAAAAAAGCGGAAATAGTGTGTCGTTTATTGCACGTACGGTACAGGCCAACACGAGCACAAGCTATCAAAGTGTAGTGGCGTATAGGTAAATATCATGCTCCGAATTAAGTAACACGCAGCTAGAGTAATACCTGATTACTGCAGCCGTAACGGTTAGAGGCCGGATAGGTGGAGCCATCTGGCGGCGGAAAGAAGACCCTGACAAGCACAGAATTGTTATTACAGAAACCTAACGCATTCTACTTCTCCGCAGGAGTGAATTCGCTATACCGCTATTCCATGAACCCCTTTGAGTATAACGGAATGCGTGCACGTGAAGATTCTCTAATACAGCTACTTGAGACACACCAGTGAGCATGGCCCAAGCATGTGTCCCCGGGCACCTCCTCATGGCTACTTAGAACAGCGTCCATTTTTGAATCGCTCTTTTGCGAAGGGTAAAAGGAAAAATGATTCGCGAAGGCACGAATCGCAACGATTTCAAGTTCCAGATTGTCATATTCATCACTTTTCGACACTTTTGACGGCGACGACGTCGATGCTGGTGACGATGACATGACTGAACGTGCGCGCCTAGCAGATGAAATGTTGGCTAAGCAGCTGAGCCTCACATCGCTCTTTCCTGTAAACAAGCTGGGACGCGGTCTGGAAGTGACCGCGAGGAAGCGTTGCCAGCGCTCAAAGTGGTGCGCTTGACAGCCGTTTTGAATCGTTCTAGATACTCTTCATATAAATCAATAAAACGGATAGTTATTCATCCTTCATTTGCAGTTTGTGTCGCGAATTATGGGGTCGATAACTACTCGTAAATGCAAAAATTCTGACATGCGTAAATTTGATGTCAGCGCTCCTTTAAAGACACCGTAATTACTTCGACAAACAAGGAGAGAATCTGGAATGAAGGTCCTATGGGATAACAAGTAGATGTACCGACAGAAATTGAATGGCTCTGTACGGATCACTTTTAGTTCCATGTATAGCTGGTTGCAGCCTAAGCTCCACCCATAACCATCCCTGTCCCAATCAAAGCAAATTTTCTGAGATGCTCCATCCAATTGCATTTGCTCCTTTCCATGACGTGGAGCACCTGTAGTGTATATCAGGTACGTAATTATGTCACTGATTTTTGGTAAAAAAAACTTGAAGTTCTTGGGAAATTTCGCGAAAGATTCTGTCATCACTGCTCGGAGAAAGTTGAAAAATTCGTGGAAACGGGGTGTGTGCTGGAGCCGACGTTTCGAAAAGAGGTCTTGTCTTCTTCTAGGCTGCAACTGTCGCAGCCTTCAAGAAGACAAGTCCACTTGTTGAAACGTCGGGTCGAGCGACTCCCCGAGTTCACGTATTCTCATATCTTCAAGAATCCTGGGAGGTCCTGCTCCACAGCCCAGACCCCAACGTCCAGCAAGACATCATCAGTCAAGCCCTTGCTGCTGCCGTGTCTCAAAGGATTCGGGCCCAGAGCTAGGGGGCAATGGGAAATGCCTGCATGATAGTAGAAGCGCTAAAAACGAAGACGAAGGAACTAAGTGCACAGGACGAGCGCGTTTTTAGCGCTGCTACTATCATGCAGGCATTCCAACTTGTCCAACTTGCCATTCTAATGCGGGGAAATGCCTAACGGGATTGACTGATTTTTTTTAAAGTTTTTTTTTCCCTCTCTCTCTCAAGCTTTCATGTTCCCTGAACTTCTGCCTTGCACGGGGAAAAGTAATGTTTTTAGCAGTGATGACGAACTTTCAATTCATAGTATGCGTAGCATTTACATTTACGGAGAAAAAGTACGCATAGTTGCAACGGAAACCAGCTAGCAAAACTCTTGCACAGATGAAGCAGTGACAAACCGCTCATCCATATTAGAGTCTGCCCAGACGAAACTCTCTCGCACAGATGTAGCAGTGTTACAAACTGATTACTTATGTTAGAGTTTCTGTGCATAGCATTGTTGTACGTTTTCACTTGTACTGCGCAAAATCTTTCCTGGTCTATGCGCATTGATCCATCTCCAACATGTCCTCGTCGCTTTCCATGTATCAGGGGGGGCTTGGGTTCTCCTCAACTGACAAACATCACTTTTCTCCCGAGCGCGCCCTCATCCTTGAGGTGAAGTAAAAACTGAATTCAATTGAACTGAATGGCAGGCCTGCCTCTTTTGTGGGAGAGGAGCATGTATTGATTCGTAGGTTGTAATCAATGAGGTTTAAAAAAAAAAGAAGTTTATTCGAGTACACGTTTCCAATACTAATCCGGATAAATTTCTTTCGTCGGGAAGAAGCGATCTCTTACATTATATTTAACCTAGCACTTACGTTTGCAGAACAAACGCATTTTGTCTCTAATGGAGCACCACACGAGAAAGCAATGTTTTTGAGGTGTAACTGCTGGCTTCACATTAGTTGGTAAGGCGTTGTAGGAGCTTCCGCTCCAGAAGTCTCTTTAAAAACCCCTTTGTTTGTAACTGACTATAGTTTGATACATGACGAAAAAAAAGCTTGAACGAAGACAAACTTGAACAAAGGCTAACAAAGAACACAGGACGGAGCGCTTACTAGCGACTCCAAGCTTTCATTCGGGAAAGAACATTCTTATACATGGACGACATGAATGTACGTCACCACAAACCATTGTTATTAACTAAAAACGGTATGAATCAACGAATCACAGCAAGAACGAACGATTTCATTCCAAC
>JALIZH010012871.1:0-67839 GCA_030522465.1 Rhipicephalus appendiculatus | reverse complement strand
ATAAAAAGATGACGCGGCGATTTAATAGTAAATGCGCGATTAGTGCGTTACAATTACCTTAAATTGCCCGGAGAACGTTGTCCGAGAGAGCAAGCTTTGCCAAGTCTAGCTAACACTAACCCCCCTGAAGCCAATACCAGCCAACATGAGCCTAGAGTCGTGATAATATGTCTCTAAGTGCGGTACTTCCAATTATCTTGATAGCCAACACTAACTCGCAGTAGCCAACCTTAGCGAAGAGGACTGGCAACATGCGTGTAAGTACCACACTTGGCAGTAATCAATTTACATTACCTAAACTGCTTTTCACTGTAAAAATAAATGTAATGAATTACTCTTGTGGGCTGGTAATGAAGTATTGTAATGAGTTACTACAAACGAGTAGTTTAAAAAAATTCCTCTTTACTTTCCCAATAACTTTGGCTAAAACGTAGCGCGTCCGCTTCTCTTACGACGTAAAGAATTGACCAAAAAGATGAAAAAAATAACAAAATACACGTTAAATTTGCCCTCATACTGGAGCGACCTTTTAGTACGGCGAAGGGCACTGTCCTTTAAATGAGAACACCTTTCTGATGCTCACTTCGTACCCCAGATGCAATAAAGATCTCTGAGGTTTCAATGATATATGTGCTCTATGTAAAGTGTACATGAGTTAGCGTATGAATGATAAACTTTCGTTAAAGTTATTTCGAAGTTTTTTCATCACATCTCAAAAATAATAGCAATGTAACCTTAATCGTTTCGACTAGCTGTAACTTGTTATGTAACTTAATTACAATATTAATTATGGAAATCTAAATAATTACGCAGCTTAATTACTTTTTGGACTAATTTTGGAATCTCTTTTAAGCCCAGGATTCTGTTCATTTCGCAAGTGTAAATAGGGTATATGTCTCGACCTTCACACATAATGCTGAAACATTACAAGGACCAAAATGGAAGGAGACGGTCAGCAGACAGAGTCACAACACCGCATAGTAAAAAAAAGTACAGCAGACGATGCAGGCCCAGGTGTACGCCCGTCGTAAGAGACGAACAGTAAAGAAAACGGTAGCGCACAAAGGTTAGTAGGGCGACGCCAGACGAGGCTGCAGACGCCGGAGACAGGAGACCTAGACACAGACGGACTGTCCAGACGTGTGGGTCAGCAGTATAGCCCATTGTTCCGTGAACGGTCAAAATCCTTCAGCACACGCCGCCACGCTTTACTTCTCGCGTTCAGGGAGAGGTGCGTGTGTCGGACACGTGGAATACTACGGTGCTGTAAAAACGAGCAAGCGGCGCGAACAGTCCTTTGGACAGCGTCAACTGCGGAAGTAATTTATGAACTAATGAAAAATTTTGAGCGCAAAAACAAGACATTCACAAGAACGAGATAAACAGAACTGTCTGTGAGGACAGTTTCACAGAAGACGTGCGGAACGCCGGCTAGCGGCGGCCGTCTGCAACCTCGTTAGGCCTACCCTGTCGCTCGGCAATGGACCCTGTGGAATGCAGCCGTGTTGTCAAATTCCGTAATGGCGGCATTTTAAGCCAATCGTAGACGCCGTAGCAGCCCTCTGGGCCTACCGCAGCTGACGAGATGGCGGTATAGACCATTTTCATAATCCGCAAGTGCGCTTCCCTGTTTTGCATATTCGCCCTACTAATGGCGGCACCTGTCATCCTTCAAGTGGAGAGGAGGTCCTAGTGGAACGTGCCATGGCTTTTCTATCATGCGTGTTTATATCAAGGGAGCCCAGTGAACGTTTTCCTCGCATAGGGCAAGCAAACTGCGCTTGAACACGCTATTTGCAGCAGGTGACCAGCCGCCATTAGTAGGGCAAACTCCATTGGAAGAAAGCTAGCTTAACAATTATGAAAAGTGTCTATTAAATAAAGTCCATAACAGGGGCGCCATTCAGTCATTGGGTGGGGTGGAGGACAGGCAGGGTGAGGTGTACGTTAACGCAAGCTTTCGCAGTACAAGAAAACTCACCTGTATGTCTTGGACCGTGACCGAGTCTTCGGTGAAGTAGGCTAGCACGTCCACCGGCAGGGCGCGGGTTTGTCTCAGCTTGGTGGCCAGGAGCAGGCACACGCAGCCCAGCAGTTGAAGCTGAGACTTCCGTGCCACGGCCACGGACAGGTACCGGTCGAACAGGTTCATGGCCGTCGGAAACACGGAGTCCTCGCATCCCTGGTCCTCGCATACCTGTGCAGTTGTTGGGAACAGGCAACGACCTTTATGAAAACACGCGATCTCTCTTTCATCGGTTGCAAGTTGATGACACCCTCCTCCATTCCGGCCGTACGTACGCGAGTTTCAGGTACCCTAAAGTGCCCGCCGTGGCAGTTTAGAGGCCAAGGTCTCGCGCTGCTAGCTCAAGAACGCAGGCTTGATTGCCGACAACATTTCGATGGTGGCCGAAATGCAGAGAGAGTTGTCTTTTTTTCATTCAGCTTAGTTCATTGCCATTCGTCTAACATTTACTACACTTCGACTGCAAACTACAATTAGCACACATGACGCCTCCCTTGGCTTCACTGTCTCTTCCGTTCATATCCTAATGTGTTTGCCTTTAAATGACGAGGAAAGAAGTGTAAATTTAAGGGCTCATTTTCTTTGTTAGACACAATATTAATGAGAACTTCTAGACAAGGATGCCAAGGAAAGTACAGGATATGTTATTAGAAGTAAATGTAATGTAAATGTGAAGAAAGAAAAGTGGACGAAAAGGTAGCTTGCCGCCGGCAGGGAGTGAACCTGCGACCTTCGAATAACGCCTCCGATGCTCTACCGCTGAGCTACCGAGGCGGTCATCCCTCCGTCCACTTTTATAGGGTATATATGTGCATTTAAACGTGAGAGCGTCAGTCAGCGCCACCAGTAGCCATTACGGCCAGTGTGGAACACTCTTTTCTGCCTGTTGGCGTCACGTAGCACGAGATCTTATTACGAGCTGGCAGGTGACCAATAATCCCTCGCATACTACCTGAAGGCATCCAGTCTGCTAGAACGAGAACCTCGCTATGAATGAAGGAGAGAAGTGGAAATTTAAGGGCTCGTTTTTTTTGTTAGACACAGTACTAATGACCCTATACTTTCCTTGGCATCATTGTCTGTGAGTTCTCATTAATATTGTGTTTAAATGACGAGGTCATTCAATGGTCAAGTTGATCAGAGCGTTACCACATGACTTTCGTTATCGGGAAATGTGAGCATGTTAACGATTGTTGAGAACCTGTTGGCTGCATACGTTCTTAAATTGTTTGAATTCGAGAGAAGACGAAGCGATAGCCGGCGGCAGAGAGCCAGCGATTAGAGGGGCGTTATGAGGGCAAGACTTCTTTGCATTAATCCAATGAACGAAGTTGCAAGCAATAATTTTGGCTTCTAATAAACGGGAAAATGGTTGTTGGTTATGCCTAACTAGATATGACGATCTTTAATGTCATCCGATTGAAACTGGCCGGCAACAAGTAGCCACCTGGTCGGTTTTTAACTGGGTGTCAATTCATCTGTTGCAGTCTACCACTCTGGGTATCGCCTTCTGATTAACGTTTTTTCATTGCTTCATGCACGCCTCCGATTTATGTAACCTGTACTGGTTAACTGTGAACTCTAGTAACTAATTGTGTTCTACTCACCAAAGTTCTAAACGTATTTTGGTTACGTGAGCCGCTAGTTCGCATTTCCGTCCGCAGTTTCGCAGGTGTTGTGCGTGCGTGCGTGTGTGGGTGTGTGTGTGTGTGCGTGCGTGTGTGTGTGTGTGTTTGTGTGTTTGTGTGTGTGTGTGCGCGCGCCAAGAACGGACAAGATGGTGAAGGGGGGTACTCCGAAGGCATAGTAGACAGAAAGGAGTACAGAAAAGCAAATTGCAAAACCACCAGTTCGAAGCACGAAGCCACAAGGCTTGTGCGTCGTCGGCTGTGGCTTCCTGCTACAAACTGGTGGTCGTAAATTTACCCTTTCTTAACCCTCCCGCCACCTTGCGGGATTCCACATAACCGATTCGCAATAATATCTGTCCACGTGCTTCGAGTTGTCGATTAAATCACCCTATATTGCTGCCAACTTCTAGAATCCTGGTTAGCTCAGTCGGTTTAGCGACCGTCCCGGAAAGGCGTTGGTTCCGGGATCGATTCCCGGAGCGGGTCGAATTTAAAGGCCACTACGATGTTTTCTTTCTGAGAAATCGGTGTCGATTTCCTCGGGGCTTCGTGTTGCAATCGGGTGGCTGTCTCCCTTAACTCCTCCGCCACTTTCTGGGATTTCGCAGAACTGATTCGCAATAGAAATGAGTTGCACAGCCCCGGGAACAGCAACAACAAATGAAAGGTCCTTTTATTTGACATTTCTACCGGCAGCGAGGCTGGTCTACACGGATATATATATATATATATATATATATATATATATATATATATATATATATATATATATATATATATATATATATATATATATATTAAAGAACTAGACTATCTCAGTAAGCTCTATATGCGGCTAAGCAAGCCATATGTTAGGCATACAACAAAAAAAGAAAATTATTATCATAAAACTTAAGCTTGAATCTCTCCCACAAAAACATGGACAAGACGTTTTCATTTGAAAAAAACACGTTTAACTAAACATGCGCGTTGAAATGACAACACATAAGCTGCGTCAATGTGCGAACCGAATCAAAATGCCAGAAATGCTTCACAAAAAGACGCTGACGCCTGGAATGATTACGAAGTAAGAGACAAATTCAGAGGCTTCGCATGCGCAGTGTACATTTTCCGTTTCGTGAATACGTTTAAAACCACATTCTTTTCTTTTTATACTGCTTGCTGTAGTTCAAGATTTCCTGAAACTCCATCTGTGACACCAAAGTGACGGATGGCTTCAGTCCTTCTAGCAAACAAATCGGATCGAGATCTGTCGCCTAAGAAGTACTCGGCCTGACTGTGACGTCAGAAGCATGCGCAAACAGACTACAGGAAGCGGCTTAATTATAATCCTGTCAATGGCGCCAGAGGAAATTGATTTTTTTACTAAACCTCGTTGTTCATTCTTTCCTCTGTTCCTTGAACATAGAGTTCTTCAATTATACCAGTTGCGAAAATGCATTCCGAAACCCGTACACGCCCGCGGCCGATTCTGCGGGAGGGGGGGGGGCTGCAGATTGTCGCATCATCTGGGAGTAGCGATACAAAACACTAAAGGCCTGACCACACGTACGCGTTGCAGCGTGTCAGCGCGTCACCTTTTGACGCGGCGGCGCGCCCTCTTTCCATGGAGAGAGAGAGTGCGTGCGGCTACGCGAAGCTGCGCGCCCTCTCTCCACGGGGAGAGGGCGCGCCGCCGCGTCAAAATGCCACGCGCTGACACGCTGCAACGCGTACATGTGGTCAGGCCTTCAGGCGCCGCACGCAGCGCTGGCGCCGTCGCGAGTGTTCATTAGTTTGTTTTTCGGTCAGCAGATGACGCGACAATCAGCAGACCCCCGCGATTCCGGCCAATGGCGTGTCCGGATTACGATACATGGGGGCCTATGGGGAGTTTCGCAACTTGTATGATTGAAGAGCTCTGCTTGAGCATTTACACTCTATTCCTTTAAAAGCGAAGCTGTTCCAAGTCGACTCAGAGCCACCTGGATGTCTATGCGGTGTCACGCAGGTAGCGTGACTACATTAGAGAGTGAATAAAGAAAAAAACATTCAACCAGTTCCATGCCGCCAAAAACCACCGGACCGCATAACTGTAATGATGATTAATTTAGGTACAATAAAGGTCATCATCCTCACTTATTTGACGAAAAGCGTGCATCGTCATCATTTCAAACACTGTCATCAATCAATCAATCAATCAGTCAATGATTTTATGTACCACTTCAGGAAGTGGAGGGCATGGGAAGAGAACGCTCTTGTGACCTTTATAAGCTTCCATTATCATTCACCGTCATTCCATTTTATTTATTTCTTCATTCAACCCCCCCCCTCTGGTGAGCCTACGTGACTAATACTGCTGCTACGACTACTAGTACTACACCACCACCACCACCACTACTACTACTACTACTACTACTACTACTACTACTACTACTACTACTACTACTACTACTACTACTACTACTAATACGACGCCACTGGGTAGACTAAAAGAGCTTCAGTGTAATAAATAATACTAAATGATGAAGATGCTCAAAATTATGATGATGATGATGCTGAAACGTGAAATTCTCGTAATGGGACTAATACATGTGCCACACGGGAATTTCCGATTGCGATTAGGGCCGATACGGATCGAATTTCTCGATCACGACCAACAATCGTCGCTGCTGTGCGGTCCGAACCAATCCGGATCGAGATTCACGCTGACGTCACTGAAATCGCGATCTGGGAACCAGATAGCGACGCGCAGATCACGATCGTCTTGATCCCGATTGGGCATGATTGCGATCGAAATTGCCCGCGTGACACCAGTGTAAAGTGTCTTAGGTAGGTTAGTCTACCCTCACATACACGCGTGCGCTTATAGCTTCTCTGTCCGACGCCTTTTCACAGCGTGTAAATGGCTGAGTTTGCTTCCAATCAACAATACTTTAGTGGAGTGTCAGCGTTTGTCCAGCCACTTCTCATTCGTCCTCGTGTCTTATGTTCCACGTCTCAGTGGCTTTCCAGTGCTCGTCCCGAACAGTATACTGTTCGGGACGAGCACTTCTAGTATACTTCTAGCGAGAGCTACTGCTGTCAGTTTCAAGACAGACCACCAAACGATATCGACCGCGGCTGCGGAACTTTCAGCTAACTCTTCGCGATGCAGCCTGTATAGCGAATCAAACAGAACCTCGACGATTGTCGATATTCGGCGACTCAAAAGGCAGTCCTGCTATATTCGCTATCAGCTGTGAGCCACAGGCCATACGGGAGACTGCTATTCAAGACTGGATATCCCATCCATACTCCATACGAGAGAGGACACCATCTACGTGAGATTTCAGTGGCTTCCAAGTCACTGCGGCGTCAGAAGCAACGAACGCGCCGTTAACGATGCTCGTTCAGCTCTTCAAGGCGACAAGGAAGACACTACAACTATCAAGGTGCGATATTGGTCGAAACATTTCAGTTCCCGCACAGGATTTCACGCTCTACATACGACCAAGTAGACAAAACCGTGGCAACACTACCTGAATTAACTCTTTAATACACGCATTGGCATGCCAGATAGACTCCGCCGAAGAGAGGCCATGCGCTCTGCATTGTTGGTGATGTCTAAGAGTGGTTTTCGCGGTTCGTAATGGCTCATCGTAATGGTCTATAACGCTGTTTGAGATGACTGTCGTAGCGAGGAGATCCTGCAAGACATCTCGCGCGCCTGTCCTAGCCACCATTTAGAGAGGCGATCACTGGAAATTGCCTTATACCTTGCCTTGACCATAGACCAGCGTCAGCAGATACCATTCTGGCATGTCGACCTCCGAAGTCATCGCATCTGAGGGCAACGAAGGCGTTGTCGAAGTTTTTTAGGCAACAGACTCGTACAAACGGCCGTAAGCTAATTCTGTTTAGCGGCGATCGACGAGTTATGCCGCATACAGCACAAAAGTGGCTGTCTTTGACACTGTGTATGTGCTCGCTGTCTCTCTCCATCTCTTTCTTTGCACCTCCGACTTTCAAACTTTCCCCCACCCTCTCCCGAACGTAGGGTAGCAAACCGGATATTCTTGGACCACTGAACCTCCCTGCATTTCCCCTCTCCTGTTTGCTTTCCTCCTTGAATCAAGCGGTCCCTCGAGGTTTGTGTTAATATTTTATCGGGGAACGAACGACTCGTCAAACTTTCAGAACAAGCTACAATTCGTAGTGCGCCCCTTGTACCTGAATATGTTTAGCATAAGGAATGAAATGCCGTAATCACGCTGGCGAGCACGCGAATCAATCGTTTGCTTTCACTCGCACACAGAACATGCGATGCTCGGGGTGACGTAATCGATTTACGGAACATCACGGCGACGGCAAAAATTTGCCTGGAGTGTCTATATGACAGCTATCGCAATAATAGCAAATCATAAAACAAAGATGAACCAGGAAACTAAATGTAGAGCGCAAGCAAGTGACGTGCGGACTGACGCCAGCCCATGTTTTACGTCACACGATACGGACAAACAGCGCGATAAAAACATTCGTCAACATTTATCATACGTCAGCGCGTTCACGTCAACGTATCGAAAAACAACACGCACCGACTTCGATCGATCAGAGTTACGGTACAGAGCACGTTAACAGTTAGACCACTCAAGGTATCGTGCTCGACCTTTTGAACTTTGTAACTAAGCGTCGTGAACGATAATTATCGATCAAACGACGAATCACCATATCCGCAACGGTACGTCAATCATTTTATCTTGTTGTTCGGAGAATAGCTAAGTTTAGGCATGTTAATGAAACTAGTATTAACAAACATGCTGATGAAGTCCTCAAGCCGACCACCATGGCCAACGAACTTACTGTTCAAATAAAGTTTACGTAAAACTGAATGACGACTGTGAGTAGGAAAAAAGAACTGCGAGAACGTAGTCACAAAAATTAAAATGAACTCGCCTTCAGAAGTGAAAGAATTCCCAGTATGGCTGACGTCAAAAGAAAAGGATTAACAAACAATGGAACTTCACGATCTGGCTTTCGACAATATCAAACCGAAGTGAAAACGACGAGGCATTAGTGATAGCTCATGAGAAAAAATAAAACAAAAAGATGTGCCTTTAACTTACAGCTCCTTGAATAGGGCGAATGGAAAAAGTTTGTGAGATCAATCGCATTAAAACACGCGACCTAAGATGTAATAACAAAGAAATCGTTTTAACGGAACCAAGCTCTGAAAGTTAAAGGACTGGTCAACGAGCACAAAAAAAAAAAAAAAAAAAAAAAAAAAAAAAAAAAAAAAAAAAAAAGAAAACAAGAAAAAAGGGCCAATACGTCAATTATTTCATCTTGTAGTTCGGTGAACAGCTAAGTTTAGACGTGTTAATGAAACTGGTATTAATTAACATGCTGAGAAGTCCTCAAGGCGACCGCCATGGCCAACGAACTTACTGTCAGGAAATGTCACAAGCTTTGGCCTGAGACCAACCGACTTCAACAAGTTTCATTGTAAGCTGTTTTTTTCAGCACTCTATCATACTACCTTACACTAACGTAACATCGTACAAAACTAACCGAACCACAGGCTATGCATGTAAGCGTACTCTCACACGTTACGAACTACCGAGCTAACTAGAAATGGCGATAATGAGTAACCCACTTAAAAAAAAAATCACGCCGCAAACGACCCCTCCCCCCCCCCCCCCCCCCCCTTACTAAAAAAAAGTTCACGGTAAGGCTTCCGTAACAATCACGAAACATCTCAGCCTCGCTAAAAGATTCGTCACGGAACGAGCAGTCAACTGCTCGTTCACAACGTCACGGAACAACTTCAACTGCGAACAACCGACAAAAAACCGTTGATTTCAAAATTTGCGGAACTCTGCCGCTCAGGAAGTCTCAGAAAGGCATAGCTTCGTAGTCTACGTTGTTTGAGCGCGAACGTTACGGCTTGCACAGATATGAAGTACGAGGCGATCTCGAATACGTGGAGGCAAGCTTCGAATAAATAACTTTTAAACTAATACGACATTCTAGCCAGTTGTCATTCGCTTCTAATCATGAGACTTCGACTTGCGGCGATACGCCGAAACGGACTCCGATCGTCCCGCGAAAGAACCGATTACGTTGACACACTTAACTACTCGAGTAAGTTTAAAGCAATCTTACCTCCGACATCCATAGGGCCACCGTTTTCCTCATGAAGCTATGGACTTCGGTTTGAACCTTGGGCGCAGTAGTCGCAGGTGACCATGTACCGCTTCTGCAGCGCGATCAATCTCTCCATCACGCCGGCATCGCCAACTATGGCCGAATCGTAGGCAGCCCGCGCTATCTGCCCGTAATCGGGCGTCTCCATGCACATCAGCGCCAAGCAATCGGCATCCAACGTAGCCGCTGGCGACTGGCTCGCGGGCAGCGCGTTTCAACGTTGTCGGCGCCAGCTTGACAGTTGTAGCCGTTAATCCGATTAAGGCTTGGAAATCGGAGATGGGATTAACCGAAGACGCCGCCGCCGATCAAGCCGTGACGGAGAGACACGTTGTAATGCCGGCGAGAGACAGCTGAGGTTTTCGAATCCAAGTAGCGCTGACGCGCTGACGACAACGCGTATTGCGCGCCGCTTTGCGGAGTCCGCGAGGGAGAGTGCTAAGCGTAGTGAGAGTCGCGAGGGCTGCTGCTTCGTCGCATTTTTTTTTTTTCGAGCGAGGTGGGGAAAGGCGGTGTGGTGGCGCTGGCGTTGTATGCGCCTCCTTTTCTTTTTGAGTGTTTTGGGAAAGAAGAGCTCCGTTAGCGCTAGCTGCGGTGAGAAAGAGAATGGTCATTGGAGAAGGCGAGGGGTGGTGAAATGGACGACAAAGAGGGAATGGAAGAGTGCCTCTCAGGCGTGGCGCACGCGATTGCGTCGCGAGGAATAATTCGTGCGTGATGGAAAAGACGGGTAGTCAGGCCGGGCGTACGATCGCGCGGAGCGGAAAGGGCGCAGTAATTTGAATTTGCGTTCTCGTACTGATATGACCGAGGTGCGAGATTTAGGGGGCGGGGTTGCAGCGTCTGTCGTAATGCGTTCTGTGCAACACTGAAATTCTGAAATTGCATTTTTGAACGGGGGGAGGGGGGGTGGAAGAAAGCGACCCCCCACTCGCGCCATGAGTCGCAACGTGATGCCTAAAGATTCGCCTAATTTATTCTAGCCGTGTGATATAAAGTTGGAATTGGTGCTGTATAGATAGATAGATAGATAGATAGATAGATAGATAGATAGATAGATAGATAGATAGATAGATAGATAGATAGATAGATAGATAGATAGATAGATAGATAGATAGATAGATAGATAGATAGATAGATAGATAGATAGATAGATTTTATTAGCTAATGGGAGTACCGAAAGTCACTGATGGGGAGATTGGGAGAGGAGGAGGGGTGGTAGGCACACATTCGATCGCGCGCACCAGGCCGCTACTAACTCCGAAGTTGACTAATGTCACAGGCTGGTGAGGGTAGTCGAGTATGTCCTTTTGCACTGCTTTGCCCTAATATTGCATCAATAAACTTCAACTTTTGATCTCAATAATGATTGATTTTGTATGCCTCTCTCGATACAGAGCTTATCCACTCCCACCCCCCTATGACCATCGGCGTCCAAGTCACTCCACACCACCCCATTCGTCCCTTCGCGACAGTGAGGACGCCACAACTCGGTCATGTAAGACCCGCATGCTGTAAAGCTTTCTGTAAGGTACCGGCGGGTGTATTAGACGAGTAAACGCGGTAGCTGCGAGCATTCGAAAATGTCACATTGCAGCGAGGACGTACGCAGGCTACAATCACTGGCGCACGAGCCAGCGACGTGTTTATCCTTCTCACAAAATTCCGAGCTTCCGCATATCGGTGAATGCGCACGCACCTATACACATACAGTTCGAAGTGCTCATCAATCACAAAGCGACGAAGCACAACAACGTAAACGTCGAATACATTCGCGCTGTGCGTGTGCGTCAGTCGAGACAAAGTAGAAAAAACACTTAGGATTATATAAAATAGAGTACAACGAATCACGCGAATTATTAAAAGGATCGCGAATGGACATTAAGCAATGAAGGAGAGCAATATGAGAAGACTGGTACGGACCTACCTTTCTTATCACTCTCGTTGTGTAAGTGGCTCCCTACCATAAGCGTGCGCAGGGTTCCACATCAGGGGGGGGGGAAGGTTCATCGCAGCGCCCCCCCTCCCTATTATGTCAATGTATGGGGCTGGCATTGCGCCCCCCCTCTCGCCCCCCCCTGCTCCTCCCCCCCCCCCCCCGTGCGCACGCCTATGCTCCCTACCTCCAGACTACAAGTAGCGGAGGTTGGATAGAAAGCCCTTTATTAAGAAATATGGAGGCGCAAGTCCTCTGTGGGGATAGGCGGGAGTTTGTCAGACTGCAATAATCGTTCACAGTGTCTTAGCGTTTCCACATATTTAAGTAGCACGGAGAATAATGATAATTTGTTAAGGTTTTACAATCGAAAAACCACGATATGTCTCTGAGGGACGCACGTAGTTGAGGGCTCCGGAAATCGTGACCATTTGGTGACGTTTAACGTGCCCTGACATCGCACATTACACGGGCCTCCAAGCATATCGCCTCCATCGAAATGCAGCCGCCGCGGCCGCGATTCCATCCCGCGACCTTTGGTTGAACAGTCGAGCACCACAGCCATAGGCATGCGCAGGGTTCCCCTTCAGGGGGAGGGGGGGGGCGAAGGGTCGTCCCAGCGCCCCCTTCCCTATTAAGTCGATGTATGGGGCAGACTTTGCGCCCCCCCCCTTCTTAGGTGACTAGGGGGGTGGGGGGAGCCCCCTCTGCCCCCCCTCGTGCGCACGCCTATGACCATAGCCACTAGACCACCGTGACGGGCAAGTAGCGAAGAAGTCCGGAATAATTAGGCGACCATTAAGTAAGCAATGGGTCTTTCGATAACCACAAATAACCAGAGGTTTTTGGAGCTGGGAGTCCAGAACACACTAGACGAGCTTATCGAAGTGCGCACCACTGCGCAATCTGAAATATTAATTATTAACGACAGAGCAAAACAGGCAGGCACACATTGGAGAGACTGAAGATGCAAAAGTGCACCTGGTTGGTACATGATTAAGAGGGGAACAAGTACACCTAGACACGGTACGATGATAGAACAACATGTGTTAGCGTCTTGAATTGGGCTGGTTGGTACATACTGATTTCGAACCAAGAATCAGCGCTAGAAGAAGACGAAGACGACAGCTAGGGCACGAACACGGGGCTGCCTTAACAACCATACTTTATTGCGTTCGCACTTCAATATATACAGGAAAAACACAATCAGGATACATATCAGGGAACAAGATATCGCTGTATACAATGCTAACTCAGTGTTTTGATAGGTACGTCATCTGATCTTTGCGGAACGATATAGTAGCTACGCTGACAAGATTTTCTCCGCCCTTTTGGATGCAGAATGCCTCGCAGATTTCACACTGGCGTTGTTCTGCGTAAGTGCCTGGTATTCGGCAATCTTTAAAAACTGGCTTACAATCACATTTCTTGCAGATGACTGCTCACGGATCCTTTAAGCGAGTACGTATGCTTTCGTGATCTTTCGTTGTTATATCGGCCGGTTTGGCCGATGTAGCACCGCTGCAAGTGAGGGGAATAATATATACAATATTCCTACGGCATCCAAAAAATTGTTGCGCGGGAATTTGTTATTTTTCATTTTTTTTGCAAATAGTTTTCGCTTTCTCGCCATTAATCCTCTTGCAGAGGCTGGATAGCTTGCGACGTGCGCTGAAGACGATCTTTACTCCGGATTTTCGTGCCACTTAAGGTTGTGTGTCACATTATGAACGTAGGGGCACCTACACATAAACCAATGTATATACGCCGCCGAAAATTGTTGTTCTAAGCATCGTTTTGTCCGCGGACGCGACCCGCCAGGAGCTAGCCATATACAGCGTCACCGTAAAAGACATCCCCCGAAATATATGCCCGTGCTCAATAAATTTACCATTGCCTAAGCATATATACCCAGATTGTGACAAGGAAAAAAAATTTCCCCCACCTCCCTGAAGGGAATCGTGAGGAAATGCGAATGCATTTCGCGCGCGCTTCACTCCATTTATATATGGTGGTTGTGGTTCGAAGAAGGAAAAGGCGCCCAATTTCTGCAGCCCGGTCGGGGAGCACGGCGCAGCGCCTTTTTTTATCGCGGGAGCTCCGCCGAGCTCCCCGCGATGCGAGCGCCCTCACACACCAGAGGGCGCTCTTCCTCTCCACTCTCTCTCCGCTACTCCCGCCCGCACCACCTGCTCCGGTTGCTAGGGGCGAGGATAAGCGCGCCCGCAGCTGTTGCTATGGGAGAGGGAGTGAGAGCGGAGAGATAACACCTGCCGCGGACAACGCCAACGCCGCACAACGCCGGATGCCTGACATAGTCCGACTAAGAAATGCATTCGCATTTAAAAGAGAAGAGAGCGAAGGACACGAGCATGAAATTTCGGGGCTCCCAGGACGTGACCTATGTTGACACGGCATTAAGGCGAAAGCCTTAGAAGCCTGATCAAACGCGAAAGTTGACTGTTGGCGTCAGAGCCCGGCGGTTAGGCCTGTGAGGCTGCCGGTTATGCAGCCTCATAGGCCAACTGTAGTGATAATTTGCTCCTGCTACACCAGCATGAATAATCGCTTTAAACACGGTTTTCACATTTGTGCATGCACTACAAGGGTATAACTTAGCGGGACGCTGGCTTTTACCAGAGAAATTCGCGAATTCCGTGTCCTCTGCTTACGGGTTGCAGTAAATGTGTTGCCAGCAGGGTTGCCGTTGGGTGGACATGAAAAGGCGCCAGAACTGACGCCAAAAGTAGCCAAAGTAGCCATGTCATTTGATATTATCGCTGAATTTCTAGCCAAAGAGAACAGAAGCGGTATTATCAACAGAGTCTTGATGAATAAATAAAACTATTTTGAATGAGTAAAAGTACAAGTTTAAAAAAGAGCCATGGCGCCAACTGGAAATTTTCGTCGCCAACGGGGTCCAAAAGTAACCAATTTGGCGCAAAGTAGCCACCAACGGCAACCCTGCATGCAGGAGAGGGTATAACGTAGCGGGACGCTGGCTTTTACAAGAGAAATTCGCGAATTCCGTGTCCTCTGCTTACGGGTTGCAACTAAATGTGTTGCCAGCCTGTATACGTATAGTGTGCTACGCTCGAACGGACCGCGGTGGGGTTGGACCACGTGACACTAGCGGGCCATTTTCCATCGGAGCGACAGGTGTGCCGCTTCGGGCCACTTCTTTCGCGTCACCAACATGGCGTCGATAGCACAAGGTTGCCTCCCCCCTTTGCTCCGAACCTTATTTCCCTTTCGCACGCATCATTCGTCGGCTGGAACACGTATGCGTTCGCGTGACGTAGGATAAAGGCAGACGGCGTATAGACGTACAAAAAGCATCATGGCGGCCAAAACCATGAAGCCGTGTCGATGGGAGCAAGAAAAAAAAAAACTAGACAGAAAGAATAAAACAAGACAGATCCATGGGAGACTGTTAGCTCGACGCGCTTAATTGCCAGCACTTGTCGCTTGACTGGATGGGAACCTGCTGTGTGGTTCTGCGCGTGCGTATTGGTATTTATTGGGGATCGGAATTCGCAGACACTGAGCGTGGTGCCGTGTGCTACTGTAGAAAGTTATGTGAGGTACGCGTTGCCATAGGCGTGCGCACGAGCGGGGCAGGGGGGGGGGGGGGCGCCCACTCTAGTCACCTAAGAAGGGGGGGGGCGCAAAGTCTGCCCCACACATTGACTTAATAGTGAAGGGGGGCGCTGCGACAAGCTGTCGCCCCCCCTGAAGGGGAACCCTGCGCACGCCTACGCGCGTTGCCGCTTGCTTACGGTCGATGTAGGCCATTGAAGACGAATGAGGAGTCTGTCTCAGCGGCACACAGAGGTTACGGTGCTCGGCTGCTGACCTAAAAGTTGGAGGTTCGATCCCTGCCGCGGTGGTCGCATTTCGATGGAGGCCACACGCCGGAGGCCCGGGTCCTCTGCGATGTCACTGCATACTTTCACCTGATGGTCCAAATTTTCTGAGCCATCTACCACGACGTGCCTTTAATCATATCGTGGTTTAGGCACGTAAAACCATTGGTCGGCAAAACTTTTGGAGCTCACTTAGACTCACTCATGAAATATATCTTGCGCTTACGTCTCACTCGGAATCACTCACCTAAATTTTCCTGAGCCGCACTCACTCGGACTCACACTCGCGAAAATTTTCTTCAACCGGACTCAAACTCACCAAAACATTACTCACCCGGACTCACTCACACTCAGACTCACGGCACGATCTGAGTCTGAGTGAGTCCGAGTGAGTCCGAGTGAGTCGACTCATGAATCCGTTAGCCTAGAATGAGCTTTTTCGACAATTGTGTCAGTGCTCTTTAACACCAATACATCACATAATCGGCGCTGTTCTTGGCGCCTTTTGATATAGTACCTTCGAATACGAGTTATGAGTGCTCTCAAAACAGCAAGGTCAGTTTTCTTGAAATAGATAACAACATAAGATATATTTATCAAGAACTTCCCTGGAAGAGTTGGCGGGGTGGAGGTCAGCGCACCCCCCTATGTAGCCTAATTCTTGCCTCTGATCAATAAATATTGAAATGGTGCATGAACAACACTGCTTTGCAATATATATAAGGAGACGTGAGGATAAACTTGAATCCAGGTAAGGCTGATAGTGATGCTGAAGATAAGTAGGTAGGACCATAGGTCGGCTAGAAGAAGTATAACTCACTCATACTCGCTCAAGAAATACATCTTGCTCTTTGGACTCACTCGGACTCAGACTCACCAAAAGTTTCTTCGGCCGAACTCACCCGGACTCACACTCACGAAAATTTTCTTCAACCGGACTCACTCGGACTCAGACTCACTAGAATATTACTCACCCGGACTCAGGTCGAGCCGTGAGTCTGAGTCGGAGTGAGTCCGAGTGAGTCGACTAATGAGTGAGTTCGCCGACCTATCCGTAAAACCCAACATAATACTGGTATTATTGTTATTACTGAGGACAAAAGAATGGTCGTTGATTTCGAAGCTTAAGCTTACAAGCTATTCCGCGTTTCGTAGAGTCGGCATGCACTTATGCTTTTAGACGCCTACTTATAGAGACTCCTTTCTACAGTCGCATCCCGGAAGTCTCTGTGGAACGTTTCGTCGTCGATGTGTTGCCATTTTGACTAACGGCGTATCTGTAACGATCAATTAGTACACCGGCCGTAAAGTAGCCAACCTTCGGACGCGTGCAAAATCGTCACCAACAATGAATCATTAATCTTTACACTGACGGTATGATTCAAGAGCGTTGTAAATCTCAGCTGAATTCCTGTTCACGCATCTGCGACCAGATGCTATGAAGAATATAATAAAGGTTATTTGCCAGTATTTAATTTGTTGTAACTTATAAGTTACTGTCATGTACTTCCTGGCGCCCGGCTACCTTTAGTACTTCGTTGCGGCCATAATACATTATCTTCTGCTGTACACAGTCTAACCGCATCACGTCATCCAATCTGATGCAGTACAATTCGGTCAAATATTCACGGTGTTGACATAGTCACTTGTGTGCTCAAATAATGTTGATCGTTTTTACTAACGTCGCCTTTCAAAATGCCGAGGTTCTGACTCACTTATTGCAATTCCGCGTACCGCATCCTTTCCATTTATTTATTTTTATTGCCGGATAGACGAGCCTCTGTTTATATGTTGCACACTTGACGCCTGCAAGTTTGCAGCGATTCCAGCCCCATCAATCTGTTCCACGTTTTTGCAGTCAATATTGCAAGCGTCTCTTGTTTATCTAAACCGCTGACCAGTAAATGTTTACATCCACGCCTTAGCACAGTGCAACCACGACACGTACGCGTCAGGCATTTTGTTGCTAATATTTTTTCTTTCCTTTTCCTCCTCATCTTTCTATTCCCATTTCCCATTGACCAGTGTAGGGTAGCTAATCGGACATGTTCCTGCTTAACCTTCCTGCCTTCTTCCCTTTGTTGTTTCTCTTCCTACCTTGACTCTCAGAGCTTCTGAACCATGTACGCCTTCCACGGGCACTGATGTGTGAATACTCTACCGTAACATCACAATGTGCTCTGCAGTTTCTTTACCTTTGTTAAAGCAGACACATGCATAATCCTGTTGTGAATATATGCTCCCGTACGTAATTGTCTGCAGGATTCAAGCTCGGGCTTCTCAATCTCGTTTAGCAACATCTGGCGGTATTAAAACGATGGACGGGATCTTCCCTTATTGGTCTGCCTCGCCTGCGACGAGCGTAAAAAACAAAAATGGCGGCACCAGACAGCGCTGTCTGCAGCGCCGCGGCCGCCATTTCACGCAACATTGGCCATGATGGCTGTCATTTCTGGTTAAGCGCGGGGCAAATGGCAAGCTGTGCCGCTGCTGCTGTGCTACAACAGGGCGCGGAATTAATACGTACTGCGGCAAGTGGGGATCGCGCGTGTTGTTCGCGATGCACGCCGAGACTCGGTAAGCTCGTCAACGGGGAACTTGTTAAAGAGGCCGTAAACGTATGGCTGTTTCCCGCCAGGGGTCGCTTCACGGTGCGCCTGCGCCGTCGGGGTGCATCGCTAGGCCTATAATGCACCTGTTCGTCTCGACAGTCGCACGCAGTGTGAAAGGCACTGCATTTCACGTTACACGATTATATTTGTCTGCTAATAACAATAATTGTTGGGGGTTTAACGTCACAAAACCAAGATATGCTTATAAGAGACGCCGTAGTGAAGGGCTCCGGAAATTTAGACCACGTGGTGATATTTAACGTGCACTTAAATCAAAGCAAACGGGCCTCGAGCATTTCCGCCACCACCAAAAAATTGTAGGACGCTTGAGCTTCGCCTTCAAGAGTAGATCGTGATAGCGTAATCGTGCCTAGTGCGCATTGCCTTCTGAACTGCTAGCCTCCTAAGGTTCTCGTTGCATGCCTCAACCATGCAGTAAGGAAACAAACGACTATGCTTTTAACAGTGGCCGTTTCAAATTATAATTGAATGCCTATTGTAAGTCCAGTCGTTAAGTGACCACAGCGCCATAATTATTTCTTTTGCGAATCAGCGAAGGGCCCACTACGCGTCCGTAGGGCAACACGCGAACCTACGCAGCTGTTCACTTTGTTGATGGTTCTGCTGCTGATGATGATTAAATATGTCTGAGCGCTTAGTAATGGTTGGGCCTTTAAAACACCAAGGTTGCTATTTGGGCCTGTTGGTTTGCCATCAGTGGGTATAACGTTGCGCATGAAGGACACGGACCACAAGAAGAGACGATGTAACAGACAGGGCGCAAACACCAAGTCCCAATAAACACCATCAAACACGGCTGCGCACGTATTTAATGGTGTTTCTTGGGACATGCGCATTTATGCACGTCAAGTATAATAAGGGTTACTTTGCTCCGAAATAAATTGTTGAAAGTTTGCGCCCTGTCTGTTACATCGTCTCTTCTTGTGGTCCGTGTCCTTCATGCGCAACGTTATACCCACTGATGGCCTTCACTCACAGCCCCAAGAGAGTGCTAGCGACTCCCTTTGCGGGAGTAAACGCTTGTCCCATATTTCACTCTCTTTTCAGGAGTGCTGAGAACTCTCTGTTGCACAGAGTAGGCACACTCTCCCGACACTCTGCCTGAGCGAGAGTGAACAAGCTCTCTCGCCAGAGTAAAGTCACGCTTCTGAAATGGAGTGCATACACTCTCTGCGGGAGTTACGCTACTCTCTCACAGAATTTTATAATCTGGTCTGGCTAGAGTGCATCAACTCCCTCCAAGAGTAGAATCACTCTTTCTGCTAGGACTAATGTAAAAAAAAAATAATAATTGTCGAGCATTTTTTGCAATCTAACAGTGAACAGGCTGAGATTTTTTTAAGCTTACGTCACATATACGGGACAGGCATCGGCACACACATTACAATCGTACACAACACAGCAACACTGAACATACACCGCTCGCGCTACGGACAACCATACATTCAGCAACCGGTATATATACCCATGATGTCCGGCCCGCTTCTAGTGCCGGTGGCGCAACATCTCTATTGTGCGTATTGAAAGACAAACATACGCCGAGCCCGTGTAAGTATCTGGTAATCGTTAGGATCACTGTAGGCACGTCTGCCTTTTACTATAAAACTACATAACAATCAACGCAATTTTCGTTAAATTTCAATTATCAGCTAGCATTCTGTCATATCGGCTCAATGTAGTTCAGCCGCTAATGCCTAAGTCTGGGAGCTGTAGCTACGCGCTTACAAATATAGTTGGGACAATCTTTCAGTAGAGCTGGCCGAGGAATAATCTACGAACGTTACGATCCGGCGTCCGATCCGACTTGCGGTGCTGCGGCATGTACTACAAGTACGCCAGAAAAACAACGCCGGTCGGCAAAACTACAACTGAAGCGCATCTCTGGCAATCGTTACAGTTTTGCTTACCTCGGCTACACTTTAATGGGATAGTAAGAGGCTTGAGAAATGCGCAAACCTCAACCTTCGCGAGCCACTTGCACCGAGATCGGGCCAACCAAATACGACCCGTACGAGTACGACTCCCAGCGAAGGTAGGCCTAGCGTACCGGTCGAGTCCGTGTAGATGTCATCGGCGCTTCTTGGCTTAATCGTACGCGATTCCGATGAGTAATAATGACTGTACAGTAGAGCTTTGGCATCGGTTAACCTGACTGAACCATTGTTTCTTGCGTATGGTGTCCGCACAAGGAGCGATGAGCATCGATGCGACGCGCTTTCAGCAAGTGCACGCAGGCCGCCTGCGCCGAGATCGAGCCAGCGAAGGTAGGCCTAGCGTACCGGCCGAGTTCGTCTACATGTCATCGGCGCTTCTGGGCTTAATGATACGCGATTCCGCGGAGTAATAATGACTGTACAGTAGAGCTTTGGCATCGGTTAACCTGACTGAACCATTGTTTCTTGTGTACACTCACAGCCCCAAGAGAGTGCTAGCGACTCCCTTTGCGGGAGTAAACGCTTGTCCCATATTTCACTCTCTTTTCAGGAGTGCTGAGAACTCTCTGCTACACAGAGTAGGCACACTCTCCCGACAGAGTTCTGGTACTCTGGCTGAGCGAGAGTGAACAAGCTCTCTCGCCAGAGTAAAGTCACGCTTCTGAAATAGAGTGCATACACTCTCTGCGGGAGTTACGCTACTCTCTCACAGAATTTTATAATCTGGTCTGGCTAGAGTGCATCAACTCCCTCCAAGAGTAGAATCACTCTTTCTGCTAGGACTAATGTAAAAAAAAAAAATAATTGTCGAGCATTTTTTACAATCTAACAGTGAACAGGCTGACATTATTTAAGCTTACGTCACAAATACGGGACAGGCATCGGCACACACATTACAATCGTACACAACACAGCAACACTGAACATATACCGCTCGCGCTACGGACAACCATATACGTTCAGCAACCGATATATATAAACCCATGATGTCTGGCCCCCCCTTCTAGTGCCGGCGGCGCAACATCTCTATTGTGCGTATTGAAAGACAAACATACGCCGAGCCCGTGTAAGTATCTGGTAATCGTTAGGATTACTGTAGGCACGTCTGCCTTTTACTATAAAACTACATAACAATCAACGCAATTTTCGTTAAATTTCAATTATCAGCTGGCATTCTGTCATATAGACTCAATGTAGTTCAGCCGCTAATGCCTAAGTCTGGGAGCAGTAGCTACGCGCTTACAAATATAGTTGGGACAATCTTTCAGTAGAGCTGGCCGAGGAATAATCTACGAACGTTACGATCCGGCGTGCGATCCGACTTGCGGTGCTGCGGCATGTACTACAAGTACGCCAGAAAAACAACGCCGGTCGGCAAAACTACAACCCAAGCGCATCTCTGGCAATCCTTACAGTTTTGCTTACCTCGGCTACACTTTAATGGGATAGTCTTACTACAGTTCTTCTACTGTAGTAAGAGGCTTGAAATGCGCAAACACCAGCCTTCGCGAGCCACTTGCGCCGAGATCGGGCCAACCAAATACGACCCGTACGAGTACGACTCCCAGCGAAGGTAGGCCTAGCGTACCGGCCGAGTCCGTGTACATCTCATCGGCGCTTCTGGGCTTAATCATACGCGATTCCGATTAGTAATAATGACTGTACAGTAGAGCTTTGGCATCGGTTAACCTGACTGAACCATTGTTTCTTGCGTACGGTGCCCGCACAAGGAGCGATGAGCATCGATGCGACGCGCTTTCAGCAAGTGCACACAGGCCGCCTGCGCCGAGATCGAGCCAGCGAAGGTAGGCCTAGCGTACCGGCCGAGTTCGTCTACATGTCATCGGCGCTTCTGGGCTTAATGATACGCGATTCCGCGGAGTAATAATGACTGTACAGTAGAGCTTTGGCATCGGTTAACCTGACTGAACCATTGTTTCTTGTGTACGGTGTCCGCACAAGGAGCGATGAGCGTCGATGCGACGCGCTTTCAGCCAGTGCACACAGGCCGCCGCAGATGGCCGCCGGGCGCACTCCCCGGCACTTCGCTGACTCATACGTGAAAACACAGGCTTGTCACTTGGTACGCCTTATTGAAGTAACATGAATGCATACTTTCCTGCGCATTCAATTTGATTTTTAGCGATCGGTTAGGTAGTTGCAGCTATCGGTATAGCAATGCAAATCTGCACACTGACACAGCTGCTGCACTAGCATATCGTCGCTTGCACAAGAAAATACAGATTATTCAATCAAATACACGCGTACTTATCGAACGACATTACAGTCGACATAAAGCTTCTGTGCACGTCAACCAACGGAAAGAGCGAGAAACGGCTCTTGTACTCGGCAGTAACAGCTGATAATCCGCCCCAGATCCTTGTAATTTTTGTATATTTTGTTTTATGAATTCTGAACGAAAGTTCGCGCTGTTGGCCATAGCCGCATGTCATGTGTGGCTGGCAGCAGTTTTAATCTCGTGAAGACGCAAGGTTTAGTTGGGAAAGACAATCGCGTCTGTGTTCAGAATTCGACCCGTGAAGCGAAACGGCTTGTTTTGTTTGCATCAGTTTGTTTACGGTGTAGTCAGCGCTGTGAGACGTTGCGTGGTGGTAGAGCTAGTACTCGCCTGGTAATCGGGAGGTGGCGAGGTCGAAATCTGCTGGTGAAGTCCTTTTTTTTTTTTTTTTTGTAAGGCAGTTTTTTTTTTTTTTTTTTTTTTTTTACAAATGTCTCGAGTGTCTACGTTACTCCAATTAGCCTGTGCCATAAACTAATTTTTGGTGACGAGTTAGAAGTTGGCGCTGTTCCTTGCTTCGAAGGTGCCGCTGTTGGCGTTTTCGGAATGAAACGTTCACAATCACAAAACCATACTTTTGTCATCACTGAAAGTTATTCTACAAACTTGACGCAATAAACTTGCATCTGTGGCGTCTACGCTCAAAGGCGTATGGTTACGAGACAGTTATATTGCTTTGAGGCGTTGCGGTGGTCACATGCAGGCGCTACATTGTATACTTCGTCCGCTAAGGACGGAGTACCAGACCCCATTCACGCCGCATCGGCACGAGAGTTGCATAGATTGGGAACTCCGCCTGAGTAGCAGAGCGTTCGCAGCCTCTTTTACTCTTCCTTCAAGGAAAGAGTACGTTCGGCGGCTAACTCTGCGCTACTCCCCCCACGGAGTTAAAGAATTCTGGCGAGAGTAATGCAGTTGCCCTGCTCTTCAAGTACTCCCTGTACTTCTGTGAGTGTACGGTGTCCGCACAAGGAGCGATGAGCGTCGATGCGACGCGCTTTCAGCCAGTGCACACAGGCCGCCGCAGATGGCCGCCGGGCGCACTCCCCAGCACTTCGCTGACTCATACGTGAAAACACAGGCTTGTCACTTGGTACGCCTTATTGAAGTAACATGAAGGCATACTTTCCTGCGCATTCAATTTGATTTTTAGCGATCGGTTAGGTAGTTGCAGCTATCGGTATAGCAATGCAAATCTGCACACTGACACAGCTGCTGCACTAGCATATCGTCGCTTGCACAAGAAAATACAGATTATTCAATCAAATACGCGCGTACTTATCGAACGACATTACAGTCGACATAAAGCTTCTGTGCACGTCAACCAACGGAAAGAGCGACAAACGGCTCTTGTACTCGGCAGTACCAGCTGATAATCCGTCTCAGATCCTTGTAATTTTTGTATATTTTGTTTTCCATGTTATGAATTCTGAACGAAAGTTGGCGCTGTTGGCCATAGCCGCATGTCATGTGTGGCTGGCAGCAGTTTTAATCTCCGCAGTTTAGTTGGGAAAGACAATCGCGTCTGTGTTCAGAATGCGACCCGTGAAGCGAAACGGCTTGTTTTGTTTTCATCAGTTTGTTTACGGTGTAGTCAGCGCTGTGAGACGTTGCGTGGTGGTAGAGCTAGTATTCGCCTGATAATCGGGAGGTGGCGAGGTCGAATTCTGCTGGTGAAGTCTTTTTTTTTTTTCTGTTTTGTAAGGCAGCTTTTTTCTTTCTTTTTTTTTTTTTTTTACGAATGTCTCGAGTGTCTACGTTACTCCAATTAGCCTGTGCCATAAACTAATTTTTGGCGACGAGTTAGAAGTTGGCGCTGTTCCTTGCTTCGAAGGTGCCGCTGTTGGCGTTTTCGGAATGAAACGTTCACAATCACAAAACCATACTTTTGTCATCACTGAAAGTTATTCTACTAACTTGACGCAATAAACTTGCATCTGTGGCGTCTACGCTCAAAGGCGTATGGTTACGAGACAGTTATATTGCTTTGAGGCGTCGCGGTGGTCAGATGCAGGCGCTACATTGTATACTTCGTCCTCTAAGGACGGAGTACCAGACCCCATTCACGCCGCATCGGCACGAGAGTTGCATAGATTGGGAACTCCGTCTGAGTAGCAGAGCGTTCGCAGCCTCTTTTTACTCTTCCTTCAAGGAAAGAGTACGTTCGGCGGCTAACTCTGCGCTACTCCCCCACGGAGTTAAAGAATTCTGGCGAGAGTAATGCAGTTGCCCTGCTCTCCAAGTACTCCCTCTACTTCTGTGAGTGTTTAAAACACCCACTCGTTGCTCAGTTGCCATCTTTTGACGCCTGGCTCCATTCTACGCTTTTGGCACGCAATATATGATGCGTTAAGGAGACTCCTTCCACTACATGACCTTCATTTAGTGTTTTTTTCCCCAAAGCTGCTTCAACAAATCTCGTGGCTCTGTGGCAGAACACCTGCTTGCCACGCAAACGGTCTGGGTTCGATCCTCACTTGGAGCTGAAAATTTTTATTATTTATTTTATTCGCATCTTTCTCGTATTTTCAGTGACGAACAAGAGGATTTTTCGCTCAAAACCGACGACGCCTTGCGCCGACACCGACCCCGACGACGGAATTTCTGCGAAACGAGCTCTTTAACGCAATCGCGCCAAAAGGCGGTCGCCAAGGCCGGGATTCGATCCCGCAACCTGCGGCTCAGCAGTCGAGCACCATAACCACTGGACCACCACGGCGGGTATTATATCTGTCTGCGGTCATCGTCATTAACGTCTCTATCATCACGATAACATTGGATCATATCTTGTGGGCAGTGCGTTGTTCGTATTACTACCGAGGAAGCCTTTGTTATGGTGTTTAGAGCCTCTTTCTGGTAATGAACCATTTTTACGCCTTTCTAATGATATGCATTTCTGATAATTTGAACATTATTCATATTATACATAAATACCACCGTCAGAAACACTTCTGTAACTGACATAACGTAAGAAATGATTACGTTTTGGTCGGTCGGTCGGTCGGTCGGTCGGTCGGTCGGTCGGTCGGTCGGTCGGTTAAATTTTTTAAAGAGTCCTGAGAGACCCGACTATCGCGCAGTGGGCTCCTACCACGTTGCGGACGGGTGAATTAGAAAAACAGATGATGCAGGGTAGATGAAACGACAGTAGATATTAGAAATTGACAAATAAATGTAAGTGGGTGATTCCGGGGCCTTAGTTTTTCTTTAAATATTTGACGATGGCACATCATATGGAAAAACTAGACATGGCAGTCGCAGCGTACCTGACGTGAAAAATGGTCAGTCCACTGCAGGTACGATAAACTAGCGTGTGTAGAGTGTGCTAGAGCAAAAGTCAACTGTCCAGTGTGGTGTCCTCGATTTCCTACGAGTCGCAAGCATCCCAGTAAAGCTAACTTCCGTATAGAGTTAATTTCCATGGCATCCATTGAATGCAGCGAGTCACGCACATGCTTTAAGCTTCCTTCCTTATTGTTCTATAGAAAAAAAAAACTTGTTGAATAAGTCACTTCTGATAACTCAATATCGTTTCGTTTCAGCGTCACTGTGAACTACGACGCAATTCTTCAGTTTTTATACATCTGCGAAGCTTATGTAGATTCAGGTCACCGACAGATGAGTCGTTACCACGCAGCGGGCAGAAGACGCTTAAAGTTATTGTAGATATCTTCAAAATTTTCAAAATTTTCAAGATTTATATACGTCTCGTGAGTACGTAAGTGATCATATTTTATATACACAACGGCAGGCGCAATTTCATCTATTGTAGTGTTGTCTTTAGTGTCACCACTTAGTCCATTTTGTGAGCCGACAGGGAAGTTCACAACATTTATTTTCCTTTATTTCCTTCGTTTTCGAGCGGGAATTGCATTGGCGGTCAGGGAGCAGTGATATCAGTCATCTTTATCGCAGTCGCGGGGGGCTTTGAGAATGTATCGAGATTGTAGATGACATTTAATGAACATTGAGGTTGTTCTGAAACATAAATAGAAGTGTTACAGAGAAGTTCCTATTGAAAATGTGTCCATCATTCATTACCATAATCAGCCATTTCGATGGAGACAATTCCATCGCATGGCGGAGAAAACGTGGGTGGTTACATGTGCCTGACTGAACGCAAAATTAATGTGATTAGGCTTATGACAGATTTCACCAGCGCAAAAATACGGAACACCTACAGCGCTGGAACACCTACACTACCTACAGCGTATACCTTTTCAATAGCTTCTTTTTTACACCATTTTTATCTTCGTCTCGTGTAACTGGCTTGTTTGGCTTTATCGTGTTTGTGAGTCGGTTTTGGGTTTCTTTATTTTTTACTTTCGTTTTGTATATCGGGAGCGTGCTTGGGGTTTTAAGAATATTGACTGCGCTCTCACCATTGCTTGACTGTCCTTTTCGGCAACCTGTTTTCACGAAGCTTTTTATCGCTTCATTTCATCATGAAAAGGCCTTGCGTTCAAAGTACTAAATCAGTTGTGAGTTCAGCGTTGTGTGTGTGTGTCTCGATCCCTAGGTGTTCCGTGTTTTTGCGCTGGTAAAATCTGTCATGAACATGAACCAACTCTCCCAAGCAGCAGTTTTAGCTGATTAAGATATCACCCTCCCTCCTCCCCCCTTTTTTTTTCATTAGTTTTTCATGGTTGAAACTGCGCGGAATGGCAACAGTTATAACCCACTGAAGCTTTGCTGAAGCAATGCTGAACGTCAATACTGAAATGTTCTTCGAACCGTTTCAGTGTTGACTTTCAACATTGTAGGAACAAGGTCAAGAAATACAAACAGTAATACTTATTGCAAAATTTGTCGAATCACTGCCGATCTTCAACATCGAAATGTTGTTTGAAGATTTTTTTTTCTTTTTCGTTCACACAGCATCGAGATAAGGCCCCTACGCCCGAAAACGCCTAAAAATTTTCGTAAGAGATTACATCGGCCAATCATGATGCGGGCCACATAATTAGTCAATCGGCTGACCAATGCGAAAATGCATTTACGAAAAAGAAGTTTTGTGAATTGGTCTCCAGACAGCTAGCTGCAAATTCGAAAATTTAGGGGGGGGGGTATAAAACGGTATGCCAATGCGGTATTAGAAACAATGAATTTTGGGCACACTGCTTCAATCCCGCATTTCACAAGCACATGATTCAATTTCGCTCATGGGACACCTGTAAGTAAAGTCTATCCATAAGTAGAGTATGTCCACTGCTGTTCATATATATAGATGCAACGTACACGGGTATATAAAGAGCTGAGCGCTGCCGCATGGCCCATCAGCTTGCTCGGCACGCATGCCTGAGCACAAGTGGGCTTTACGGTGCAGCAAGGTGGCGAACTTTCGTTTTGATGTTCCCACCCGAACAGTTGCGCTTCACCCGCAAGTGACGCGCGGAGCCAATCTGTGCGCGTTGTGCAGGCGGTCGTGTATGTGCGGAGCCCTCGCGAGCTATCGCAGTTTGGTCGTGTTTGCACACGTAGTAAACACTCGTTATTTCTGGTTACGGGACTTTTACGGCCTCACGCTTGCTGTTAGCGTTACGACGTAAGTGCTTCGCAAGTGGATTTGGCCACATGGCATGACCGTTTGTTTGTCGATTGTCATTTGATTTCCTTATTAATGTGCACCATTGATATTCTATATTCTGTAGTCTATTTTTATGCTTACTTCTCTTTTTTATACTTTGCCATTGCTTTTTTTTATTTAAGTTGTGACGTCATTCATGCTTGCTTTTAACGTTACGTTGTAAATGCCTCGCAAGTGCATTCAGTAGTTTGAAGCTATTGTTCGCCCGTCGGTGATTTTTCGTATTAACGTGCAGGACTTAGCCTTCTCATGCTCAATGATATCCTTCGTACTCGATGCCTTCGTACTCAATGATATCAATGATGCCTTCGTACTCAATGATATCGCCTATTTCTTGCAATCATGGCCGCGCATTTTGGTTGCGGTTTACATGCATGACATACGTTTTCCTTTACCGTTACTTTGCTCCTGCATGTATTTCTCTTGATGGTAATATCCTGTATACATTCGTTTATACTGCACTTGTAACATGATTTGATGGCTACCGAGGCTGCTTCATACCAGCTTATTATTCTGTCATCCCTCGCACACCATGATGAAAGTATAGACACATTCCATTCAGTTGCTTAGTCCTTTGAATTACTGCTCGTAACGCAGGTGGCCACGATAATGTCGCTGTTCTTCTGTAGTGAAGTCGTCTCCTGTCCAAACTGTTAGTACAGAGTTCCGTCGCCGCGATTAATATGATAGTACTAAGGCTTCTGCCTATGTTGAAGCGCCGTACCGACTACAGGCGTCTTACCTGTAAGCATACTTTACCTTCCTATATTACTATTGTGGTAAAGAGCACATATCTTCATAGTCTTGAAATCTGGTACAGCTCTGGCGAATACGGTATACCTGTTTGATACCAAGTGGGCAACAAATCGGACAGCTTCATATATTTTGTAGTGCTTCCTTCTATGTTATCGCTTAAAATTATTTTGTTATCTTGAAGAGTAAATACCTACCTCAGGGTTACTTTATCCCCAAGAATCGTTCTATTCGAAGCTAACTTTTTCTGTATGTACACTTATATGTGTTAAGTGTATCTGGTTTTCTGTTTATGTAAAGAACTCACCAGCGTAGCCTGGAAGCTATCTTTTCCCCGTCGCTACAGACTCGTGGTCTAAGACTGGTTCCAGCCTTGCATTGCACCCAGACAGGCTTGGACTGCCTGCAGCGTGAGCTGCGGTGTATTAGTGGAAGCAAGTCATTCGTTTGACACGAAAGGGATTTACTCCTGGCTACACCACGAAGTGGCTACGTCACAAAAGTAATAAAATGCGTGAGCTAACTGGACCAGACACAAAGACAAGCTCAGTTTTGTATCCGGCCTATGTGATCATTAGCTAGCGCAATTATACCTTTTGTGAAGATGCATCAACTCGCCCAGCAACAAGTCCCTCTAAACTTACCGACGTCGTTTCCGTGACGGAAATATCGTCTGCACTGGAGCGCGCTCGGTGTCTAGCATCCGCTCTAGATGTTTCTTCATTACCTTCCGGTTTTCATTACCGGTTTTTATAGTTCACGTCCAGATTCCATTACTGGCCCCTAATTTACATCGAGCTTTTCACTGCTTTTCTCTTAATTCACTCCCAGTTATTAGCTACTTCTGCTTATATCGAGCTGCTATCGGGTTCAACTTGCCGCGTCACACTTTGCTTTTTCAGAAACTTTTTACGTCGACAAAAACTACAAGCGCATAGGACATCTCCCGCACCTTTCTGACGCAGTTAGAACTAATTTCAAAGTTCCGCCTACGTCTTCGGGAGAAGCCATAAAGTCAGGGGATGATCTTTATGCAGCCCTTTGTGCGCTGGCGTTTCCGCGTGCCAAAGATGAGCTTGATCGAGACACCGACTCAGTGCTTCACAGGCATGTACATACATGCTTCACCGACGTACTCTACTTGTGTGGCAGTGTGGCCCATCGGAAGTGCGGGCAACGTCCATACCGACAGCGCTGTTGGCCCGAAGCATGGCTTATCACGTCTGCTGGTCTGCGTACAATCACCTGAAAGGGAAAAGGTCATAACGGGCCAAGCACACTGTTGGCGACTCAGTACCAGCAATAGCAACTCATTATCAGCGTAAAAAAAACACACAAAAATAAAGCACAGGATGCCAGGGAACCACACTGGACAACTTTCTGAGTTCTCTTTATGGCTCTAAATTAGTGGCTATGGATTATGAACATGTCAGTTTCTTTCCAAATTCTCTTTATGGTGCTAAATAAGTTGCTATGGATTGACAACATGCCAGAATGGATTCTCAACAATACAGGCTGTTTCGCATTACGGGTTCCAGCAACCCGACCCTCACATGCACAGTTGCATTAATAATATGCAACTCGATACCCGTGCACCACCACCACCACCATCATCATATTCATCATCATCAACCTATGCTCACTAAAGGATAAAAGCCTCTTTTCCAAAGAGGCTGGTCATGTGCTTGCTGCGGTTCCGTTGTGCCTGCAAACTTGTATCTCCTCTACCCACCTGACTTTCTGCCGCCCCTTGACGCGCCTTTTGAAATCCAATCCGTTGCTCTTAATTACCAGCCGTCATGTCAGCTTCTTATTACATGTCCCGCCCATGCCATTTCTTTATGATTTCGACTATAGATGTGCAAAGCACACTTTTGTTCCCTGAACCACCCTGCTCTATTCTTGTCCCTTAGCCTCACACATGGGCGTCGGTTAGGTTTTGTCTTGGGGGTGGAAGCCAGTGTTGCATCGCGGTTGGGGGAGAGGGAGAGCGCTGGTGTAGTTTCGGTGGAGGGAAGTACTGCCGTGGCTTGAGGGGGGGCAAGTGCCCATTTTGCACCCCCCCCGCCGACGCCCATGGCCTCACATCCATCCTTTTCTTTTCCATGTCTCCATGCGTGTATCGTGATCGACTAATTGTAATAGAGTTTGTCATTGTGTTAAGGATACTGATGACGTATTCGACACATTGCAACGTGAACGATGACCTGGACTGAGTTCCATGCACGCTTTACGTGACCTCAAGAACTTTTGAAAATTTCCTGTAAGCGTACTTACGGCTGCTTCAGGGTACGCCCTATACCGCGACCTGATGCGACGCTGCTGGCGTATTGCGAACAACGAAGGAAGTCTGAAGAATTACGCCTCGAAACTTGCTCAAGTACTTCTGTGTGAGCTGATGTAGGTGGCGGGTCAACTGCCTACGCCATTTCCTATGTCAGCCTCGCCTGATGGCGTAGCATGCCGTGTAGGCGCATACGCATAACTCTAAACCACAGCATCTTGCTAACAAGGTTTTATTAATGCACATTTTATTATGCATGACAGAAACGTGTAAGCAGGCATAACCATCAACTCAAGTGGACGCAGTCTAAAGGTGCTACACACGCAAGGGCTGGTATGTCTAATCAAATAGAGGGACTGTAGTATGATAGCAACTGACCACATCAGAACGTTGGGCAGATGATCTGTGCCATGGAAATGAACATGTCGCCGTGGCACAGCATGGGTGGCTGATAAATACTCCAGAAAGCACGTTCTTTCTCTTGCTGAACGCTCTGGGGAAAACTTAAAAAAAATCATCGATAGAGAAACCGCAAGAAGCAAACCTGCGCAACGGTGCATGGCCTGTCACACGAAGCTGGAAATTCATGGAGGTATAATTTGATGGCAATGAGGCAAATGTGAACCTAAAATAATGGTCGCACGGCACGTAAATGTATACTGCAGCCAACAAGCTATTGTAAGAAACGCGCCGAATTCCAGTTGGCTGCGTCGGAGGAATCTCTGTCTGTATATGCGCGTACGTTTGAGAAAACCAGGCGAAATGGACGCAGCAAGAATGCCTTCATTTCCGGCTATTTTCCCTGTGTCGCTCTGCGAGACAGAAAAAAAATTGCAACTGCTGTGTGGGCGGTATACAGGGCAGCGGCAAATAGAGTGGACGTGTCCCGATAGGCGATGCAATAAAGCTGTATAAACAAAATCACTCAGTGCCGCTCAGCTGGGCAGAAGGGAAGCAGGGAAAAAGAAAGGACACTCAGCCTGGTTTGCGTTATTATATTAAAGAGATTCAAAACAATGTAGAACATGCAATTTCTCGTAAGCAAGCGGGAATCTCAAGTGCTTATAAAGAAGTCTGTAGGGCATACATCCGATGTTCCAACAAAAACATGAACCGGCTTGTACTCTGTGCTGTCTAGTTCCGTCACACAGGCACTGGAACATTTATGTTCGTTTTTCCTTTCAGCTGCGAAAATCTAAATATTCTTTTTTACGGATAAGCTTACTCCCTGCTCATGCATCTCGGGTGTAAATCTACTTATTTCATATGTAATACCACAACGAAACAGTGCGACTGAGCATGGACATGTACACAAAATTTTGCATGTTTGTTCGTTTCACGAGAGTTGCTGGAAATTGCGCACCATGCGGACAGGAAGACGAAGAAGCAGGACAGTTGGGGAGCGGAAGCTTGTGGTGTTGACACTGCTCGATGCACACCATGTTGGGACAGATCGGCGCTAAGCGCCAATGAAAGGTGCAGAAGTATTTTCCCGAATCTTATTTTGGTGCCGAAACCCGGAAGCGAATCAGGGGCCTTTTGATCCTAGTTTGGGAAATTCGGAGCTTCGGAATGAGCTCTTTTAGTCGCTTATACAAGTGTACATCGAGAGTGTAAGTTTGGCGAACTTGAGTGTCTATTATGCAATGACTGCTTGCCTTGACAAGGGTCCCAGTCGTTCCACTAGTGAACTGGACTTGGCCTCTTGTCCTAACATCCTGCGCTGGCGCACAGAAATAACAATACTATCGTAGTTCTACGTCCCGAAACCACCATATGATTATGAGAGACGCCGTAGTGGAGGGCTCCGGAAATTTCGACCAGCCGGGGTTCTTTACCTTGCTCCTTAATCTGAGCACACGGGGCCTCTAGCATTTTCGTCCCCATCGGAAATGCGACCGCCGTCATCGGGATTATATCCCATTATCTTCGGGTCAGCAGTCAAGCACCGTAACCACTAGACCTCCACGGTGGGTCTGGAGCACAGCAATCGAGTGGTCGAAACCCTATTGAAAATCTTCGGTTGGTGGATGCTGGAATCGTTGCTGGATATGGTGGAAACAATAGTGGATGTGGTGGAAATAATAGCGGTTAAGCTGGAGGCTGTGGTGGTCACAGTGGCTGATGATGGCGAGAGTGGAAAGAATGGTGGCAGATGGGTGGGGGGGGGGGGGGGGCTAGCCAATGATGGTGACAGTGAAAAATGCTGGCTGATGGTGGCGATGCAAAATATGTTTTGGTGGATGACTTGGTGAACAAGCTGGAGGACGGAGGCATAGTGGAAACATGGTGGGTGATGGTGGCATGATGGAAATGCACGTGGCACAATACGTGAAATCGCTGTTATTAGGAGCTTTTAGCGTGTACGTATACTTCTTTACGTTACCGTGTTACCGGATACCGGAAAGAATCAGCGCATGCGCGGGCCTTTACGGAACGTAGACTTTTTACGGAACGTAAACTACTCGCCGGATAGGCTTTACGTTTGCGGCCCTACCTCGCAAATCCACCTTCGTTCGTGGCTACGCGCGATATTCAATTTGCGGAGACTCCTGCCGCCGAGTGAAAATAAGCCGAAGTGCGAATGCGAATTGCGATCACCTTGTTTCAGCCGGCTTACCTAAGCTAGAGTGACGTAAACGTGAGAGGCCTAAAGCGCCTAAAACCCCCGACAGGCTGGATAGGTGGCGCCATCTAGCGGCGTCAATGTGAAACAGGCAAGCACAAAATTGTTATTGCAGAAACATCGCGCATTTTACTCCTTCCGTAAATGCCTTGCAGTGAAATAATTATGAATCAGTTGCCTTTTACATCATTCCTTCTCTCAAATACTAGATGATAACAAACGCGTTCGTGACTGTGGTTGCATGAAGCGTCACAAGATGTCTACACCATCGTCGCTAACCCGACATTTTTGCACCCTTTTTCGTAAACCGAGGTAATGTACACGCTAAAAACCTCTCTTATTATTTTGCCCAAGCGATTATTCAATCTTATCTAAATCAAGTATAGTTTAAATGCAGTTAATCAACACCATTTGGTGGTTTGCGCAAACGTAAAGGTTTACGTTTACGCACGCACGTAAACGTTTACGTATGAGGAGCTAAAACTTTTCTGCAGCATGCGTTCCGGTAAGACGGTAAACGCAATCCGGTAAACGGTAACACGGTAACGTAAAAAAGTATACGTACAAGCTAAAAACCCAACGTTTCGAGGAGTGCAAAGAAGCGCAGCTCCACTCCGTTGCAGAGCTATAGTACCGATCCATGGCGGCAGAAAGCAGGGTTCGTAAGGGTGGCTTTCCGGCAGGGCGCGCCCTTGTAGACGCTCCTTCTCTCGCTGCTTGAGAGCCACCAACGACAATAAAGCGCGCCTGCCTCGATCCTGGGGAAGGGCGCGTCCTAGACCTTGGGACACAAAAAGAGGGCCGTTGCGGTAGCGTGACAGACCGCGAACGCCGGTGACAGGAAACGTGCATTCCGCAGTGGCAGCGACCCGTTTACGCCCACCGTATTATGACTCTCAGCAAGCGCGTGTAGCCTACATAGGAGACACAATGTCGCTCCTATACGCGACCTCGATTGTCCCGTGCTCACAAATGAGGCTGTTGGGAACGAGCGCATGCGACTGCGTCACGCAACATGAGGATGAGTAGACCTCTTGACACGGTAGCCGTGGTGAGTACCAGCCCATTGTCTCGAAATGAGCAGTGAATTTTCGTGGCGGGCTTTACGCGCCTGGCCTTACGGAGTGTTCAAGGAGGGCACTGGAGTTCATGCGCGCAGAGGAGATTTCTTGCTGAAAGGTGTTTTCTTTTTTCTTTTTTTGGTAGAAAACATGCAGCTGACTTTTCTTGCAGATAATGGAGGTTCAAGAGCTCTAATCAGTCTTTCTCTTCTCCTCTCTAGTAGCTGTAATAAATAACATTCTGGTTAATATGAATGTATTTTTCGTCTTTTGCAAATATTTCTGGAAATAAATAAAAACAAGATGCCGAAATTTCGCGGGCTGAGTACTTTTACTCAACCGAGTCTTTCTGAGTCTTTTACTCAGTTCAGTCTTTTTATACTTACCATCTTTTTCGACAGTTGAGGCTTTTTACTCAACTGTCGATATCATTGATGCACGCTGTAATTAGACAATGCAGGACAATTATAGTTTGAAGCCATGTTTCATACCTGTCAGCGTAATGAACTGAATGGTCGACATTATGATTATGTAACTGCGATTCTCTATTGACCTATATATCTAAATAAAAATAAATATTTTTGCGCCCCTCCCTTCCCACACGCACTTATTGCTGTTAGGGAAATGTATAACTACCAATGCCTCTTGTTGGTGACATTTCTTAAAGGGGCCCTGCAACACTTTTCCAAGTAGCCATGGAATGGATTCAGTAAAGGAGCTTATTGCCTCACGAATTCACAGCTGCAAAAATTTTTACAATCCGTCCAGTACGAGCGGAGTTACACAAATTTGTCGCACGCCGCAATGGCATTCTCTCTTCTCTCATCCCGACGAAAGCCATGGAAGCTAAGCAGGGAGGGATGGCACGGGGGAGGAAAATACGTAACGCGCGCCTCATGACCTTGAGCACTTTTTCTCTTCTCTCTGTATTCGAATGCGCGGCTTTTCAATGCGATCGCGCGCACGCGTGGACAAGTCGAGGCCTCCCGCGGCGGCCCCAGTAACGACCGAAAGCTCCAAGCTTAAATCAGGCCAATGGCTGTGACACTGTGATTCTTGAGCCTGTAGCGTCATTTGTCGAAGGAAGAGAAAGTGATTTTTCAGCTGACTTTGAGACTTTATTGTAAATTCCAGGTCCGCGTGCTGCGCTATAGTATTGGGCTCGCGTGTACTCGGGAGCCTCGACTACCGATCGGCAGCGTTTTCTGACCATGCTCAAAAAGTGTTGCAGGGCCCCTTTAACTTGTGAACACAAAGTGCGCAGCCAAAATGATTGACATCATGCACCACTCGCGAGGAAAGCTCACGGTGGTGTAGGTACCACTGTTGTGTCCCTTTGCACATCGCTAAGTGTGCTACGTAAATGCGTAAATCGCTGACAACAACGAAGAAAGCTAAACAACCTAATAGCTAGGATTTACAAAGGGGTATTATAATTTCTTTCTGTCACTTAACGCCCCAATGTAGAGTCTAAGGTGAGCACTACTTGTTCAATGCAAATCTTGATCATCGTGTTTTTCTCAAAGTTCACCTTCAAATAATAACTTGCCCGAACAACTAATTCACGCAATGTAAAACTCCACCTTACAGGTCACGATTTTAGAGCTACCGGTGCCCATTCTAACGCTAGTCATGGCGAATGCCGTCGTGCCATACGACTTCGAAAACTCGGCTGCTTCCGTTATTGCAAGTACCCTTCTGCGCTATTGGGCTTTACTTGCTCCGCAAATGAAGCCAGAAGCGTGCGTGAACCTCGGTGACGTACGTGAACAAGCGTACGTAAACCTCAATGACGTAAAGAGAGTCACCGAACTTTCTTGTCGGTAGCATTTCCGCCGTCTTTGCAAGCCAACCATCGTGACGGCGCCTTCATTGTCACCGCCCAGAGACTACGTCGGTACAACAGAGGCGACAGGGGAAAGGAATGAAACGGTTCCCACGTTTCCGTTTTCAGGCTACGACGTTCATTCATAAAGGGCCAAAGCCAAAACGCAAGCAAACAGCTCCGTTCATTGTACACCAGGGTTCACAAACAGGAGGCAACGAGCAGAGCTCGCAAGAACTTCCCGAGGAAAAACAAAATGCTACGGGACGTGCGTCAGCTGTAGACATTACAGAAACAAAAGACTGTGTCCTAGACCCCCCGTCGTTCCTCCCGCTCCACCTCCAAAGGAAAACCTCGCTTCCCAGAGACAACCGCACGAACAGAGAGCCGCATAGCTCGTTTCAAGGTGAGGGCACGAGGAGACGAGATCGCCACAGGCCATCTCTTCTCGGCGTCTTCAAGGAGGCTCACGAAAGCGAAAGCGGTCGAGAAGGCATTGCGTACGCAAGGTCAAGGAGCAGTGCGGGAAAGCCCCCTCCCTTTCTACCTCCTCCCCCCCAACGACATCACTTGGTTCCTTCTCTACGTCCTGACAGCCCCACGCAGTACCTGCGTGTCACTAACCTCCCTTACTACAAGATTCTCGCGTGGGTAGCCGTACGCGCATCTTTAGTCCGGGGTGAACGGAAATGCCTGCTCTGATGAACCCTACGCACGATGCCTGTCCGCAGTCACGTGACCTCCTCCCCCCCCTCCTGTACGAATACTCCGGCGTGTCGCGCGGGAGCGAACTGTCCCACGCTTCTTCGACATGAATGAAACGCTCGTGAGCGTGCGTAAGAGAAGGGGGGAGCTCTTACGCTCGTTCTACGACGCTGTAGTGCGTAAGAACAATGAATGGAGATTCCGTGGGCCACTCAAGCCGCGAAGCAGCCCCCTATTGTCTTCCTTTACTCATCCTGCTTGCTGTTGTTGCTACTACGGGAGATGGTGCGGGATGCCGCGCACGCACCGAAGGGTGGAGCTTGGCGGCGGAAGAGGCCACGCAGCCAGGAGGTCACGGGACCTTCGCGTAAGCAACGTTCAGCGTCGTAAGTGCGTAGTGCAGAGAGGAGGGGTCAGTGAATGGACGGGAAACGCGTACGGCGGTTGCTGATTACGTTGCGACAGCCTCGCACTTTCTCTCCCGCTTCTTCTTTTCTTGCGAGCGCGTCACCGTGTGAAAGTCACGAAGTTGCGTGAGCGTAAGTGCGTAGTAAGGAATAGCTCTTCTTTTTCTGAGGTCATTTCAAGTTTTGTTCCACTGTTAGGCAGTCGTTATAGCCAAGACATATGTAGAGTGAATTGTACTCAATTTCCCTACCTACACGAAGCGTCATGGGTGGTTTTCTGGAGGAGGTTCCGCTAAGATGTTGGCTTCGTCTAACTGGACATACTGGCATGCCGTTTAAATACGGCAACATTTAATAAGTAGAATGATAAAGAAATAAAGACCAACTTCGCCTTTAAAAAAAAGCCATTGTTCGAGTAGTCATCGCTTGTAATCGAACTGATGTTGCTGTGAGCTAGCGAAATTCTTTCTTGAGAGATAGATACAGAACAGAAAGGTAGGGACGTTAACCATAATTACATCCAAATGGCCCTAAATTAGGGAGAAGGGGTGGGGAAAGAAACATGAAAATGAAAGCGGAGAGAAGGCGGCCTGAACACAAACACGTAATAAAAAAGGGAAGGAGATGAATATAAGCATTGCCTGCCTAATAGGCTACCACTGCAAAAAATATTCAATAAAGCCGTGATAGACTCCTGCTGAGACGAGAGTTGTTCCGACAGAGGCTTGGCATCAAGAAGGGCCAGCACGGCCGATAGCGACAGTCCGTGCGCGCTGTAGTGCGGGCAGCGGCAATAAACAATTGTTCTGTTGGCTCTACCAGAAGTTACTGTTCAATACCGAAAACATCCAAGTGCGCACAGGTTTTGCTATGAATCGAAGAAAAGAGTGCCGTTCAAAACGTGAAAGTTTCTTGGAGCAACAACCTATACTCTTCTAGAAACATATGTCGTTGCAGAAACACGTTCAACGTTTGTGTAGCGTTAGTTTCTTGAAAAGTGCATTACTTTAAGCATTCCAGCTGGCCCAAGATCTCTCTTGGCAGATCACCGGGTAATCCTTGCATGAGGAACACACAGCGAAGAATTGACACTTGTTCACACCATAGGTAACCACTGGTCCAGTAGACGATACTTGACTGCCAGGGTGGAAACGGAAGTTGACGATGTTAACAATGTGGGCTCGCGGGAACAGCCATTACAACTCTCCACTGCTTCGCTTAACTTGCCGGTAGCTACACTGAGGATCATCACATCAGCGTGTACAAGTAGATGTGTGTAACCCATACAAGTTACCGAATGTTGAGGACATAGCAGCCCGCGGAAGGAAGGCGTAGATCTCGCATGCAGGGCTAGAGTGTCGAAATTCATCGTGTGGGCACATATAGACGCAACCATCCAGCACATAACGTGGGGCCATTGAGCTCTGAGAACGCACTTGTGCGCGCACCCTGTGAAAAGAGAGAGAGCTAAAGTATTTGAGAGCCCTTCGATCGCGCCTCCTGAGGGCCTCTCGAACACCCCACCTGAGAAGGCTTCCATCGCGCGCAAACACAGTGCATTCCCTACCGGGAGGACCCATTCTCCCCCCAAAAATGCCCGCACATCCGAGTCTCCTGCAGCGGAGGGTAATCACAATGACGTTGCTGGGAAACTCTGCGCTCGCCCCGAGCGCTGATCAAGATAAAAGAGGCACCTAACAATGAACGTGGACGAACGACGGCAAAATGATGAAGGAAGGAAAGAATAGGAATAGGAAAAAAAAAAGACTTTGGGCATATTTCGGGGTTGAAGAGCGCCGTGCGGAGCCTAGGTTGAACACAGAGGCATTGTGCTATTCAGATGTATACGTGGATCCAAAATAACCGCAAAACGGGAGTGAGCTCTCGGCGCTCTTCAGATAATTACCATAACTTAGTAGCACTTCAAAGCTTCACTGCGCATTCGGCCGAATCTGCGTTCGACTCTTTATCGCCGGCGGCTTTACTTATTTAGCGGCAATACACGACAGCAGTCCCTTCCTTTCCTGCTTTTATGCTAGCGAAAATCATTATTTTGTTCGAGTTGCTAAACTTAGAGATGCCTGTTTGTCTCTAACCACGTGACCCAAGTGTTTCTGTGCTTTAATATTTATTCATCTTCATATTTCCCCCTTTTTTATAACTCAGTCAACGTGTCCCTCATGTCCATAGTTCTGTTGTCCTATTTCCTTTTCATCAGTACCCCATCTTTCCCTCCACTTCCCCACATTCCCTGAATAATTTCCCTACGTTCCCGTCACATTCTTCCCGCTCAATTTTCCCCGCGCTTTTTTTTCTCCAGCTCATGAAGCCTCGACGCAATGTTCTTTCGCGTACGCCCTGCGACTCTGCACACCGTATTATTTAAGTCCGGCCACAGTTTTCTTCCCGCCTTATTTACTCCCAGTGAAAAAAAAAGGACAGGTGGAGAGCAAAATAGTTGGCAGCTATAGCCTCCTCGACGATCGGACGTTTGTATTGTGGTCGCCGGGCAAATGAGGCAGGCGCTGCAAGCGCCCTCACATTGCGCAAGTGGTTCCCTAGATGGCGCTCCCAAAGAAACGCTGCGCTTCCCGAAATAGGGAGTAAACAATGCGGGAAGCCTGGCGTCACGTTACACGCGCCGCGATGCCCATCGAAGGCGTGCGTTCCTTTTTTCCCCCTCTTCACTTTATCTCACTTTTGAAGGACCAGACGCAATTCATTGTTGCATCGCTGATTCGATGGGGAAATCCGCGCGAAAATACCCGCTCTTTTGGAAGCCGCAACGGCGTGTTGATGTTTAGGGAGGCAACATGAGGAGTGACGGTGGTGAATAAAAAAGAGCGTGCATGCCTAGGGAGAGTTTCTTTGAGGCGTGAGTCTATGAAAGCGAAATTCTAGGCTCGTCGATCATAATGGAGCGCTCTCTAGCGGCGGCTTACGCAACGCCGTGAATGGGGTTCGTAAAGAGAGTGCGCAAGGTGTTTTTTTCTCTCCTTGATATGCATATCTGCCGGCAGTTATGATTGGGAGATAACATGCTGTTTATAGTAGTTTTTTATGATGATGCTGATAATAATAATACTGATGATGATGATAATGTAATAATAATAATAATAATAATAATAATAATAATGTTCAAGAACAATATGACAATGTAGCGTCAGTCGCCGGCGGCATTCTCACGCTCTTCGGCATTCTTGCGTTTAATTCAACGTGATAATCAGAAAGTATGTAAACGTTTCAATAACACTTGTAATCTTGTCGTGCGACAACCTTCTCGAATATAACTCCTCGCACATTTGCTCGTATCACATAGATCGGCGTCTATATAGTTGACAATTTCTCTTATTTGATTGTTATCAATGCAAGATAAAGTATGCATGCTGAATGAAGTGTTCTTGGTAACGAAAAGTAATATTGTTAAGGCTAAAGCCTTAGACGCCTCATCAAACACGAAAACTTGAACGTCAGCGGCGTCGGGGCACAACGCGGGTGATGCAAGAGATCATCATCACGTCATGACGCCACCACATTTAGTCATCATGACTTCATAGATCGCTAAAATTTGTGACGTCATCACGACGTCACTGTGACGTCACGTCAAACGATGACGTCATCACATGACATCGTAGTTTTGTCAAAGGTGGGTCGATCACGGGATCACGGAGGCATGCAGTTGCTAAACCAGGTGAGGCGCCTCCGATCCCGGAGTCAGTACACCATTTTAGGCGTAGGAGAAGGAGGAGGAGGAAAAGGAAGGAAAGGCAGGAAGGTCAACCAGACGAGTGTCAGGTTTGCTATCCTACGCTGCAGGAAGGGGATTAGGGGATGAAAAGATAGAGAGATAGAAAGAAAGGAAGAGAAAAAAAAATCACGTGAGCTTAAACTAGACTGCTGCTTTCGATAGAGCGGACGCAGAACTTCAGGCGTATGACGTTTCACCGTGGATCGTCGGGAGCTTTCGCAGGGTTGGCGGGCAGGATCAATAAATGGACTGAGATGGAAAAGATGGTTTTCGCCTTCTGGTCGTCGTAGGTGAATGCATACGGGACCCTGTGAGTTTTGTTAACGTTATGTTCCATGGACACATGGAGCAAGTGAACTGAGACTGCAAGCTCGACTTGTTGGACCCGGTTCATGGTTGCACACATGACTGAAAGTTAACGCTAGGAACAAAGAACAATGCATCGTGTCATTATGTCCCTTATGTCATTATGTCCCTGTGTCAGGGTTGAGCATTGCTTACTTTTCCTTAACTGTGTGTGACTGAGTCGATCTGCAATCGCATGATTCACCGTATTTATAGTACAACGAGCATCTTCCGCTGTTTAAAACCGTGCGATCAATGCTCACTATGGCGGTAGGTCGGGCTGGTTGGTTGTTTATAATTGTCAAAACAATGCATAACCAATGAATGAACTTTATGGCCAATGCTCGTTTTCGTCATTTTTCGCTTCTACATCTCAATGGTTGAGGTGAGTTGCATTTATTTACGGAGCAAGTTATTTTCTATCAGGAATCAATAGATTGCCTGCGTAAAAGTCCTGAACGAGCTCTGAATGTAATGGGAGCAGCTTCGTGTCTTCAGCCAACTCTGGAAGCATCAGGCCGTAAGAGAGCAGCAGGCTTGCATTTTAGACGCGTGCGCCAAACCGCACCACCACTACCTGACACACATCATCCTGTCTATGCTTCCGCACTGAAACATCGGCCATCACCTGCCTTCCGTTCATACCCGATGCAACGACCTCCTCCTCGCAACCTCCTCTCGCCTGTATACCCGCACCCTTGCAACGCGTAAGCGCATTCAACGCACTTCAGCAGAGGGCGTCAGCTAAAGCGTTGGATCACTGCGATTCCACAATTTGTTTAAGAAGTCGGTGGCACTCTGTAACAAAAGAAGTAATCATAAGAGACTCGCGCCCAGAAAAGAGGACCATCCATGCAAGTACGGCCTTCTTGGGGCACTTCAGGCCGTACCCGCTGTTGCAAAATATGGGATTAAAATTCCATTGTAGCTTAATTTTCAGCAACTAGCATGCAGCACCTAAGCGAAAGACAACAAAACCATGTGATTCAGCAAAGTTCTGCGTCCTTTATTTATTAGAGCAGTGAAGGAATACCCATTACTCTATGGGTTAACTAGCTGACTGACCAACAGTTTCAGTGCCTGTCTTCATTTTGTTTCAAGGGGGGCATACAATCTTAATGGGGTACTGACAGGAAAATTTTCAGTCACCGTTGGCGACGCGTAAGCGGCCATTTTGTATGTTTTGGTACCTGATGCATCATCAGAACTAGTCGTACTGATGTGTGAAGTTATCAGAACTGACACTGTAGCCACACGTCAGGATAGCGGACATCAGTTGGCGCACCACGCGAAAATCAATTTAAGCTCAAAATAAAATATCCGTATTTACTGAGATTCACACTTGCCCAAAGCCGCCTTGTATACAGGATATTTGCATTGCAGAGTAAGCTAACCTTCGAAAAAATATTTATTTATGTCGGTCCCTATAGTAATAGAAAATAATGTATTTTGTAACCTTCGCATATTCGCGCACGATGACAACGAGTAAATGCTTTCGCTCCATACGTAGCCCGCGGCCTTTAGGTTGGAAGATGCGGTAACGGTGGGAAAGGGGAGAGCAGGGATGCTAACAAGGCTTGCATATTGGGAAAGGAAGGGTGACGTCGAAGAGGAGGAAAGTCTTCTGCACCGCAGAGAAAGTGGAATACTGCCCCGTTGAGCTGAACTATAAGCGGGGTTCGGGGGGGTGAGGAGGGTAGTTGGAGTACAGCCTAGAAGGTGGTGATGGTGGTGCGGGGGGGTGGGGGGAGAGGTATGGCAAGTGCCGGCTGTTTTCGACCGTTGGCACGTGCTGCTGCCGGCACTTATAAAGACCCACTGGCGTAGCGCTGGCGTCGGTGTCGTTCCCTTTAAGACACCTGCGCGGATCGGCGATCCGTGAATCACACCGGTCTTCCCTGTGCCTTTCTTTTTTTGTTTTACCCCCAGCCTTTGAAGCTGTACGAATCGTTCGTCGACTGCACATCACCTGGCAGTGCTCTGGTCCACGAGTATCAAGGTGTTCGCTGGCAGCTTGTCGTTGTCCCGAGCAGGCAAAGACAACGACCGCGGATACGGAAGAGTGAAAGAGAGCACTAAAGAGACTCGTTGCTTCAAGCAGGGTTGCCGTTGGTGGCTACTTTGCGCCAAATTGGCTACTTTTGGACCCCGTTGGCGACGAAAATTTCCAGTTGGCACCATGGCTCTTTCTTAAAATTGTGGTTTTACTTATTCAAAATGGCCTTATTTATTCATCAAGCAGTAAAGACTGTTGACAACACCTTCTGTTCTATTTGGCTAGAAATTTGACGATAATATCAAATGACGTGGCTACTTTGGCTACTTTTGGCGTGAGTTCTGGCGCCTTTTCATGTCCACCCATGGCAACCCTGGCTTCAAGCAGCCGTGGGATACAGCTGACTACGTCTTTTGCGTATGAACGTTTCTTTTGGAAAAGTGCGCGGATGGGTCAGGACGCGTGCGGAGTATGAGCGAACGGTGATCATGCCATGATAATGAAAGCCTGATTTGTGGCGTATATGTCATAAATTCATATACGTCGTAAATTCACAACAATATTATCTAGGGTTTTGCGTGCCAAAACCTAGCATCCCTTTATATTTCGCCTCTATAGAAACACGACCGCCACGGCCGGGATAGAACGTGCGACATTCTAATCAGTGGCCGAGCGCAGTAACTACTATACCATCTGGGCAGGAGATATAATGCGCGATAAATTAGTAATTGACCGGCATTTTGCAATGTGACAGCATGGCTTTTTTCCCATCTTTCAGGCTATTTATATTGCCATTATGCATATTGCCATTATGCATATTGCCATTGTTATTTTCATTATCACATACATTTTTCTGATTCATTCATGGACTTATGAAATTTATTACTAAAATTTGCTTCAGGTGCCTTTTCCTCCTGAGTGCCTCGCAGCACGGCTTGTATTCTGTGGTACGGTAGTATATTTCAGTAATAAATTTCAGGACGACCTAGACGAATGGACGAGTAGCGATCTTTTAATCTTTAGCGTCATGTCTTCATTGATGAGAACTAACAGACAATGATTCCAAGGAAAGTATAGGGGATGTTATTATAAGTAATTGTAATGCAAATGTGAAGAAAGAAAAGTGGACGCAGGAGATAACTTGCCACCGGCACGGACCGAACCTGCGACCTTCGAATAACGCGTCCGATGCTCTACCACTGAGCTACGGTGGCGGCCTTCCCTCCGTCCACTTTATAGGGTATATATGTGCATTGTTCTCATTGTCTTCATTGTGTTCATTGAGAAAGATCAGAGACGCGATCTTCATGAAGAGAGAGAGAGAGATAAGTTTATTATGAGAGAAAAGGCGGAGAGGTCGGCCTGAGTCAATTTTCTGACCTGCTGCTCAGCGTTAGGAAAGGGAAGAGGTTGGTAAAGAGAGTAGAGAGAAGCTGTTGATGAGGTTGAAGGTGGTGATGAAACGACACCTTGAATGTCCAAAAACCTATTTAAAGTCTTTTGTCGAGTTCTGTCTCGCGCAAAAACTTGCTGAGAGCTTTGAAAATATTGCACTGATGACGACGTGTAGGTGAAGTCTCTCATTGTAGGCATGGGCCATCTAATTATTCTGAAAACATTATCATAATCGTAAATACCGTCTTTATCAAATATGGAGGGTACGATTAAGTGCCCACTGAAGGGGACGCGAGCGTTGCAGAAACTGCCCCCAGATATGTGACAAGGTAGACACGAATGTTCATCGAAACATCGCAGTTTCATTCAGCCATTTATTTCTTCATTTCTTCGTTGGACGAAATGATGAGAGGACTTTTTTCTTCGTTATTTCATAGCAGACACATAGCACAAACGTGAACTTTGGTTTCAATTAACAAAAGAGTTGAAACCAATATACCTAACTGAAAAAAAAAAACAAAAAAAAAACCCAGAAAATTCAGAACGTATCGATACAAACAATGACCGGCCATATTTAACGCTGCAACGCACGGCGCCGGGCAGGTGTTCTCAAAGCATCGGAAGAACGCAAAAAGGAGGGGGTTACTGTCCGGGGAAAAAAAAAAGGCGATAACCGCTGTGCCGGCTGCTATAGGTTTAGTCCTAGCGCACTACTATGCGGATGCCGTCTGTGTCAGCGGGCCAACGTGCTCCCAACTACGCCACTCGCATCTCGATTCGGTTCTATCGGCTGAAGCTGTACTCTTTCAAGGTGTATGACCGCTCGTGTAAGGGGCATCGTCGTGAGTGTTTTGAAATGCCACCGCGCAGATGGGTTTAATCGGCGGCGTCCGCCGACGCCCGCCTTCATTGGTATTCAGCCGGTAGCATCGCGACGAGATTTCTCGGCCACGCTGCGCAGACTGCCCCCTCTTTTATATGCAAGGGCGTATGCGAGCGAATACCCCCACCGCGATTTTTGAACGAGCGGCGTACGGTGACATGGCGGTGTCCTGTCATACTGTATTTACTCGCTAACTATACCAGCAGGTTAGCGCCCAGCTAGTGTTGGCTAGTGCTGCTTAAAAGACGGCTGATAATGGTTAACGTTGGCTGAACCGATTGCCCCCTCTTTTTATATGCAAGAGCGTATGCAAACGAATACCTCCACCACGATTTGTGAACGAGCGGTGTACGGTGACATGGCGGTGTCCTGTCATGCTGTATTTACTCGCTAACTACCAGCAGGTTAGCGCCAGCTAGTGTTGGCTAGTGCTGCTTAAATGACGGCTGATAATGGTTAACGTTGACTCAACCAGTTGGCTTAACTCACATGCAGCGAACCACTAGTTACCACTTGCTCGCTATTACGATCCTGATGGTGGCTAATGTTTACGAAACAAAGTTTTTCGTTGTATAATATTTGTGCTGTCATTCAACTAAGGTGTACTTTTTGCTGTCAAGCTGAAAAACGTGAACAAGAGATGTGGAACAGGTGAAGATGTTCCAAGGTAGATTTTTTCCCTATCCCAACCACTTATGTTCAGCTTCATGTATGCGGTAAATAAACCGAACTAAACTGAAATGATGGTTAATCTAGGTTAATTGAGAGCTAATGATACTGGGCTTAAATATTGGTAATTCTGGTACCAGTGTTGCCCAGTGTTGGCTAAGTCAGGGGTCGGCAACCTTCCGAGGCGGGGCGCCAAAAGTTGCATGAAGCCAACCCTGGCTAGGACCCGCGTGGCAAAACCAGGGTCGGAGGGGGGTTGCAGGCAAAGAGGAAAAAATTCCGTAAATTGGACAACTATGTACAAAACTGACAAACACTCGGATATTATCTGGTGAAGGCTCTTCCCTGACCGTAGTATTTCCACAAACAATCCCTCTTCCCTCTTTTTTGACCTGTGCGAAAAAAGCTTCCCTAGTAGCCCGCAACGTTGCCACAACGTTGAACCAACTCTCTCGATGTTCGCGGCAACGTTATGTCAACATTTGGTGCTACTAGGGAGGAAGTGAAGACATTATCTGGCTAAGTATGAGGATGGGGGACTGGCGGACAAGGCCAACTGCAAGGCCATCTTTCTTTGTTCCTGTCTAACCCTATTTGAGGTCAAAACTGCCATATCGGCCTTCAGATAGGAAGTCACAGGGGGGTGGGTGCGAGTTCTGACGTCATGCCGGGGACCACATAATACTGCCCCGCGGGCCGCTGGCTGCCGACCCCTGGGCTAAGTGATGACTTGCATCAAGTTAAAATTAAGCATGAGATTGTATCGACTAATATCGGCTAATGCTACAGTCTGCTGTTACGCCATTGCCATAATATCAGCCTTCATGCAGGCTCCATCAAGTTATTGACTTTTGTGCCAAATTTAATATTCAGTTGCAGGCTTTTCAGACACGTAGTGTTATCCGTCAGCATTGACCGCCATATTGTTGCAAGCATGAGTTGAGATAAAGGGGTGCATGCTGAACAAAAAGCAAAGAAAAAGCATGAAAAGCTAGAGTTGAGTATGTCGGGACATGTCCGGAACAGACAACTCACACGCTAAGAAAGTTCGTGAGATCGAGCCCCGGCCATTCGTGGCAGCGAAGTCGTTTTGAGTACGAACAAAAGCTTGACTGCTATTAATTACGAAAATATTCGGAAGTTGAACCCCACGTAGAGTTCGCTGCGCTGGAGACTCATATCGCAGGGTGGAACAAAAACCGCTGCATCCACTCTCAGAAAGCAGTTCGAACGCTAGCTAGAAAAGTCCGAAAGAACAAGCGTCAACCAGCCACGACAAAAGAGCCCCTCTCTAAGCGCCGGCAACGGTCGAAGAACTCTTTAAGAACGAAATTGTTCGTCAATTCGGCCCCCCTGTTATAGTTCACTGCGTTCGACAATGTCCTTTTCACCGGGTCAGAGGGGACGCCACTGCCACCGAGGCACCGCTTGGATCTGTAATAGCCGGCGCAGGTGTTGGCAACGGTGAAAGGAGGAAGCAACGCTTCTCTCACTCTCTCTGCTACACACCTCCAACGTCCGCCTTATTTTCCTTCCCGACTTCTCGCACGCTTCTTGCGTGGCACGCGGAGCAACGCCTTCGCTGCAGTGTTCAACGGTCTCTGCCGTAGCTTTCCGCTGCACCGGATTGTGCAGCCGCAGTCTAAGGACGTAATTGGCGGCGCAGGTGATCGCCGTGTAGTGAACAGCAACCATGATTTTCTGCAGGGGTCGCTGGTATAGCGATGAATGTGCAAACAGCGTGGGGCCTCCCTTGGACCATGAAGATCGTGTAGTTGGGCCGGAAAAACGGCGAAGACGCGTGCCACTAGGGAAATTCCCCGCGACCACTTTGTAGCACAGCAGTATATGAGGTCAGGCTTGTCTACGCCCGTATTAATTGCTCCGTCTTCCGCTATCGCGCTGCTTTTTAAAGACGATAGTCTTTCTTGGGATACTTCAACGTAGAAATTTTGGTCTGTCATCTGTCTGTCTGTCACCCGATTCAGCCACTCGGCCAAAGTTTAACCACTTTCTGAACGCCCAGCCATCTTGAACTGGTATTTATGTTCATACTTGTGAACATTTTCGATCAAAAAGCAAATACTACGCATATCTGAGGGGCAACATTAATATGTAAGTATCAGGTCATGTTCTTTATTAGAAAATACATAGATACGTAATTCTAAAGACCCTAGTGTTTTTCGGGCTGCGCTGAAAATGCGACGCTGTGCACGAACTGCGACGCTATGCACGAAAAAGTCCTGTGCCGACGATCAGGTGCTGCCGCTGGCAGTGGCCCTTGATTCAGCAAAAGCTCATGTTTTTCGATGGCGTCCATATCTTGCGCAGCGCTTCCTCTGTTCTGTCAATGCCAGCCAGATGCGGCCGATTCAACATAGAGTAGGCGCTGTCTGAGGCTAGTCAAAACATAGTAGTGGCCGGTATCAAGACTATCGTCTTTCGACGACATTTGCAGCGAAGCACGAAGATACGCCGCCAATTTTTTCAGAGGGCAGCTCTTAGGTTCCCGTTCATGCGTTGTGCAGCGTCGTCCATTGGTGTTGTCGTAAGCACGAAAGAGAGCGAACGCGGAGTCTGTCGACGTCACGAGCCACGGGCCTCTAACCTCGCTTTCTTGCCTCCGTCACGAGCACTGGCCACTCAGTCGGAGCTCGTGTGCATGCAGGGCTGCCACGTGCGCTGAGACTGGCTAAACTTGTCGTAACGGGGCTGTCGGCGTTTCGCTTGGTTCGCGGCGCCTTCAATGCACAGAGTGCTGTGCGTAGCTCGCGAGCGCTGGCATTTTCTGTGGCAATACGTAACGAATGCTATATACTACTACAACTCCAGATAGCCGAAAATTTCAAACACAGTTGGCGTTGCCCCAACACAAAGCTGCGCTCAGAATGCGCATTAGGCAGGTATCGTAATAGTCGGTCAATATTTTTTGTTCATTTCACGTAGCAACTCAGACGGGGCACTGAGAATGTGCTCGTTAGTCTACGTGAAGCTGCATTGTTCTAGGTCTCCTCACACTTGAAACTTGAATCCTGATTTATTTTCAACAATCGGGATGCTGCGGGCCGTGGTCAAAAAGCCTCTAATGGGCTTGACTGGGACCACGACCCTCTACAAATGGGCGGCATAGGCAACGTTTTTATTACAACGAGAATGCACCAAACTGAGCAAGCAATCTTAGTGACAGTTTCTACAAGTCTAATAGAGCATAAAGATTGAAAATAATAAACTCAAAAGATGAAACGGAGATGATCTGAGAAAAAATACAGATACTACACGCTGCAGTGCGCACATTGTCTCCTCCTCAAAAAAGCGTTGCACCACTATTCCGTTCCCAAGACGCACCTGTGGATTAAATCGCTAATTCTGTGTCAATTACGATATTTACAAGACAATATCACCTGGAATAGAATCACAGCAAACGAACATGAAACCGCTTAACGTCAGGGAAACTACCAGTTTAGACTTTTTTTAAAATTCAGTTGAGGCAGAAAGCTCAGGTTATGCGCCATGTGAGAAAAAGGGGCTTGGCTGCCTATCAGTTGGTCTCGAAAATCTGGTCTTTTTGGCTCAATCAAAGCGCACAAAAATGTGCGGGTCACTGGGCATTTTTAAGGAAGGCTTTCTCAGTTCCAACAAGCAAAAAAAAAAATACGAATTTTGATTTTGAAACAAAATTTTACTCTACCCTGTGTCCTTAAGTCCCATTACATCGTGTTGTTTCTACTCAAGTCAGGTGTCAACCAGTCCCCATGGGTACACTTCTACAACTCCCTCGTTAATTACGCAGATTTTTTTTCTGCCAGCAGCATCAGAAGTGTGCAAGTTGTGTTCATGCAGCAAATGGCGTATCACTACTACGATATACATTTTACGTGCTTGTTCGACTATATGTAACAATAAATAAAATCTTGTTACGTGACGTATAACACAAGTACGCATGCATTTGCACACAGACACACATAGATATGCGCATACATACGTACTCAAGTACATGCATACATACATACATACATACATACATACATACATACATACATACATACATACATACATACACACACATACATACATACATACATACATACATACATACATACATACATACATACATACATACATACATACATACATACAAACAAACAAACAAACAAAGTATCTGTAGAGGTTTGTTTTTTTTCTCGTTGCAGAAAGTATCGTTCACTCCAATACCAACTACTCCACCCATTCAAGGAGCTTCTTGTGCACGAATAGCCAGCGCAACTATAGTGGCGCTTCAGCACCTTCATACACGGACCGCCAATGATCTCAAGCCTCACTAACGGCCTTCACGCCTGCGCCATTCCAGCACCTCTCTTGTAGTCAGGGGCATTCTGTCGTGACTTACGACGCATTTTGCGTACTCATAAAGTAAGGATCATGACCTCTCTTCACTTAGAATGAACCCTAAGGCGATGACGCGGCGATAAATTCAACGAGACCCATCACGGAGCAAGAGCGCGTACCTCTCGCGATCCCCAATCGCCATCGTCATTAACGGCTTCACGCTTCCGCACTTTCGGGCGCCATTTGCGAGAGGCGGGCCAGCGTGATGCATGGTGTCCTCCTCGTCGATAACTTCAGTCACAGCGGGACGTTGTAGGTAATGCCAGTGATGCCAGAGGGGCAGGCGGAGAGGCAGCAATGGCTTGGAGTCTTTCTTTTTTCCCACTGAGCTATTCGAGCGCGTGCTTTTAGGTTACGTGGCATAGTGAATGGTTGGCCGCTGTGCCGGCGGCCAGGGCATGACGTTGTTGCCCTTTGCATCACGACCCAGAAGCAGATGACGGCGAACGAAAGCAGGCGGTGGTTGTTTCTCATCGGAGCCTCGGCTTTCCGAATGAAAGTTCGCGGCCCTCTCCTCGAACAATGCGAGGCATTGAATTTGCGAAGCGATAGAAATAGAAGAATAGAAAAAAGAGACAAAAAGTTTCAACCTTACGCTTCGAGTGGCTCCGGTGGTGGCGTCTTGGCGGGGGGCCATGCGGGTGTAATGTATGCAAATGCTTGTACTCCTCCGTGACGTTGACGGGCCTGAGGCCTCGTGTGTGGGTCGCCGAGAGACAAAATGCCGGCGTACGCTGTGTTTTTTTTCTTCCTTTCTTTCTTTGTCTACCACGCGCAGGCAGCGTTCATTCTTCAGTTTTGTTCCCGCTGAAAGAAACGCCGTGTTGTTACCTGCGGTGGAAGGCTTGAAAGGTGGCTTTCGAATGCGAGCTTTGCGTGTAGGGTAAAATGGAAGGGGCAGGGGGGGGAGGCGATGGTCCACGATCGAAGTTACGGAGCCTTTGAGGGCGAACGTAGATTCCATCAATGACGCGAGCGGTGCCCGCTGGGGTCGCCAGGGGTCTCCCCGTACATGGATGTGAAGCATGTGCAACGTATCTGGCCCTCGAGGCGGACTCGAATAGCGCCATTGTTCCGCTGTCTTCCGATAGGGGGAGCCACGGGTTGTCCGCGGTTATTTACAAAGAGGCGTCAAACAAAGGTCTGCCGAAGGGAGAACAGGAGCAGGTGGGAAAGGAGGAATTCGGAGAGGGCAGTCAATGTCACACAGGTTGAGGTTAGGAAAGTAAGGTTGAAAAAGCTCCGTTCGTAGTGACGATATAGATTCATCCATTTGAGCGTTTAGGGATAGAATGCATTATCACAATCTTAAGTTAACATTAATTAATGATAATCACTTTAGTCTTAACCAATGACAGGGCTCGCTCTAACAGATAGGAAGTCAGCAGAGCGGATAACAGAACAAGGAGTGGTGGCTGATATCTTGGTAGGTACTAAAAGGACAAAGGAAAGGTAGGTCATGTCACGTGACATGACCTACCTGTCATGACCTGTCACGTGACATAACATGTCGTGTCACGTGACGTGACATGACCTGGGCAGGTGGCATGACCTGGGAATGACCTGGGCAGGTGACCCGTGACATGACCTGGACATGACCTGGCTAGGTCGTGACATGACCTGGGCAGGTGACCCGTGACATGACCTGGGCAGGTCGTGACATGACATGGGCAGGTCATGTCACGAGAGACAGACGGTCGGTTAGAACATCGAAATGGGTACCAAGAGATGGAATGCGCAGGCGTGGAGGGCAAACCTTTGTATATTAAGGCTATGGCTCCCTATGAGGTCAAGGTGCTTCATATTTACCGATTAGGAACTACGTGGGCCCAAGTAGACCCCATAGAAATCTGTGACGTCACGGAGACTGGTGCGGGAACTTCAAGGTGGCGCCGCCACCCGCATTTTGTTTTCGCGCGTTTTCTCGCTTACCGGGCGTCTTCTCGCGCGGTGTTCTCGGTATTGTCAAAGCGTAATTTACAATTACGAGAAAACTCGTTCTTCTCTTTACTATTCCCTTTTAACTTTCGGTGACATGAAAACAAAATGATCCGCAGTGCCACACAATTTTTCGCGAGAAACGCCTGAACTATGCTCAATCACGGTTCAAAACTGCCATGCAGTAGCGCGAGTACTCCACGGAGTATTTGTGGCGTTTCGAAGGCCATCGACCGGACGGCCTTTCAGATTGCACATGTGTACAGAAGGGCTTGGCTCCTCTGTCTCGACGTGGGAGCGGCCAGAATCAGTCCCGGACTCATCCTCAGGACCACGATAAAGTTACTCATACCATACAAGCAGCGGACCTGAAGTAAGAAAGAACGAGACAAGACAAGTGCTGACTACCAAAGCTTTCATTACAACATTATACAGCGACCTTAGTACTTAAAGGCCCCTATTGCTGGAGAACTGACGGAGCCAAGGCCAGGTCGAAACACAGCAACACAGGCGTCAACTACCAACTGATCTTTATTCAAGATACACAACCCACATTTATGCGCACGCTGTTTGCATGGTGTACACGTAGTCGTTACTTGAGAACGATTGCGTTACATACACGTTTCCAAGAAAACTGTCTAAGTGCATCGTTTCCGCCTTTCTTGGGAGACAAAAGGATGCCCTGCTGACGCAATTATCCCCTTTGAGTTTCATACGGTAGGCCTCTATAGCCCCACTCCTTTCCCCAGTGTAGGGTAGCATACCGGTCCTACTAGACTGGTTAACATCCCTGCCTTTCCTTTCCCTCCTCTTCTTTCCTTCCTTGGTCGGCTACACTTTTGATAAACTCAGCCTTGTAAAACAGCGGGAATGGGCCACTATCCTTGCAATATATCGCCATTGAACTACCGCCTCAATCGAAACATTAATTCTGTTAATTAGGGCCCGAGTGCTTAGATATAGGTGCACATAAAAAAGAACCCCAGGTGGTCAATATTTCCGGAACACCCCCCCCCCCCCCTCCCACCCTAGAGCGTCTCTCATCATCAAATCGGGGTTTTGGAACGTAAAACCCCAGCAGTTATTATTACATTATTCTGGTCATTAAAGCATTGCGCTCTTTGTCCTATGCGGTCGCTGCCGCAACTCTCTAAAGCGTAGAGTAAATTGCCTCTAAAACTTTGAATTCCATGCCAAATTACAGTGTTGGCTTTGAAGTGAAAACTAAGACTGTTCGCCATTTCGCTTCCATCATGGAAGCTGCTTCCGTGAGACCGGGATTGCAACTCACCACCTCACCCTCGTCTACAAAATGTCAAAACCACAAATCCAGCGTGACGTTCCGATAGCAGGAGAGACGGGGGTCGTAAGGGGTTACCGCCCCGTTCACAAGCGCGTACGAGGAATGTTTTTTTTTCTGCAACGTCATCTTTTCTTCGTCACTGCCGCCCATTCAACAGAGCTCCCTATGCTTCGATTCCTTTGATTATCGGGGGGCCAAAGAAGGGCTTACGGAAGACAGTGGGCCCGAAGCTCCCCTGAGGTCTCCGCTATTTGTTTGTTTGTTTGTAGCGAGCTGCGTCAGAGGGTTGATGCCGCGACCCCGCGCCACTTGCCGGTTCTGCGAATTGGCCATGGGAGGGAGATCTGTTGTCAATGGTCGCCATATGTCGCTGACGTCATCTCCTTAATACCGAACGAAGAGGGGTGATGACCTCTGCTGAGGACTTTTGTTGATCGGCTATATTAAGCTTCGAAAGGTCGCAGAGAGCAAGGGTTCAAGTTCCGAACTGTGTAGTTGAACAGTATAGTTCAAACGTGTGGTTCAAACGTGTACAAGCATACTACATAGAGTTCTTGAACAATAGCAGAACGTGGACATGTTTGTCGTACGCGATGGAGATATGAGCGATGTGCAGGTGACAGTGCTCTTTCTGTGCACATTTTGTTTATGATTTTTGAGCTCGTTCTTTACCGAGTGCACTTATACTGAGTTAGAAGGCTGGTAACAATTTAATTTCGTAACAAATGTCTACTATTGTCATTTTGCAACAGAAGTCCTTTGTGCGTATCTTCGTCGTAATAATGCAAGAGTTGTGGTCAGGCCTTGGTACATCGGAAATGTTGTAAGCTAGTTTGCAGCGGCTCGCTGCGTGCGTTGACCTGAGCGAGTAGACCATCCATAGCGTAGACCAAAAATGACAGCGGTAGCCGTCTCGCCGTTGGCCTCTGCGGCGGCGCGCCTGTCGCGGCTGTAGAACTATACATATCAGGGAAATCCTGGCTTCGCAACAATTCGATTCCAAAGATGTGTTTCATCATGTGCTCTTTAGGGGCCGCTCAAGATGGTGAAGAACGTTAAAAAGAAGGCGGAACCGCGTTGCCGCTCGAAAGGAGCGGTTTGCGGAAGGCAGCAGTTTACAATGGAACTCTACGCTCACGCAACCCTTAGATCACTTCTTCAACCACTTAGATTACTCCCAAAGGAGATTTTCAGCCCATGGTCACCCGCCTTCACCCAGCGAAATGAACTGCAGCTTTTTTTTTCTTTTCTTACCTTCAACGCATCTCTGCCTACTGATGAGTACTTACAGCATTCTACTTCCCATACTGTCAGGCGCACTGCAAGAATGTTGCCAAAGTTCAGTCTTGAAATGCTGAATTTTTATTCTTGTTTCGTGGAATTTATCAGTAATGGCTGTCTGCTGAACTTATGAAACTCCATTCCACTGAGCTCCTGCAGAGCTCTGGGTGCTCTGCAACGTCATAGTTAGGTCAAAGCGCCACCACCCCAGCTGCGCTCGTATAGATGACTGCGGGACTTCGGTATTTCGTGAACTTTGTCGCCATTTACTTGCTCGAGACAAGTTCCTATAGTTGACGGGCACACGAAGATTCCTTGTTATTCTGAGACGGTGGTCACAGTAGGAACAACCGAAGCATATAGTTCAAATCATTCATACCACTCACATCAAAGTATCGGAACCAGTTTCCTTCACGCATCGCTACGGAAATACACATTTCGAGACATAACTCACGATAACTTTCACCCAACCTGCTGCGATTTACATTTTAATCGTTTTGTTCTGCGCGTTCGTATTCTGCACCTTTCTTCAATTTTCTACGCATTTTACATTAGCTTTGTACCTTTGCGTGTTATTTTTTTGTTACTAAACGCACGTTCGCACATTTTTTTCACCTTTCTTTAGTATAGCCGCTGCAAAGCTATATCTTCATCCACTACTTTCGCGCGTTTTTTATGTAGCATGCAAAAATGTTACGTATGTTCTCTCTTATCTTACTGATTGTTTTACGAATTTGTTCACGCCTGCATTTGTTCACTTACTGTATCTGTACTAAACACCCTATATGTGATACCCCCTACACGAGCGCGTTTAGGGGTAACTTAAAAAACTGGCAGGGTCCCTTAAGTATTCGCCTAAGACGACTCGAAGGCTAAAGCCATCTTCCGTTTTCTTCTAATTTATTTTAACACCGAAGTGTTTTATGCTGGGGCCCACCATGACTTTAGTGACGTATTTACGTCACGGATATGACGTTGATAAAATGGACGCCACCAAATGAGAAAGAAAAAGCTTTTAATAGCCTTTCTGCACCTAACGTGGTTTAGCACGGCCACCACGATGGGAGGCATTAGATACTTACTGCACATCATCATGTTCCGCATTCCCCCCATAACTGGGCCACCTTTGATTAAGCGATGATGTCATGTGATGGAGTGATCACGTGACGTTATGATGGCGTCATATGGTGACCTCATCACGCGGTGATATTTTGCATAATTCTTGTTGACACTACCGGCGGTCAATTTTCGTGTTTGATGAGGGGCATCTAAGGTTCTCGCCTTAAGAAGTTTATAAATTAACAAATTAAACCACATGATCTTGCTCATCCGTAGCTCCGCGCATCAGGAAGTTGCTCCGGAAGGACGAAAAGCCGGCGCGAGGCTTTCATCACCACGTAAGACTTCTCATTGTCGCAAGGGTACAGTGGCGTAGCAAGAGGGTGGCACACTGGGCCCGTGCCCCCCCCCCCCTCCCCCCCCATTCCCCCCCGAAATATTGTTTTGCCATGACATTTAGAGAACAAAATGGCACTCGACCCCACCTTCATGCCCGGCCCCAACTCAAAATCAAGGAGGTGCCCCCCCCCCCCTCCCCCGGAAAAAAATTCTGCCTACGCCCCTGCAAGGATATCGCGTCGTGTAACGCAACGACGTGTTAAAGCGCTCCGTATAGACTATTAAAGAAGCTTGTCCATCGCGGTGGTGCAGCGGTTACGGTGCTCGACTGCTGACCCGAAGGTCGTGGGTTCGATCCCGGCCACGGCGGTCGCATTTCGATGCAGGCGAAATGCTAGAGGCCCGTGTACTGTGCGATGTCAGTGCACGTTAAAGAACACCCGATGGTCTAAATTTCCGGAACCCTCCACTACAGCGTCTCTCATAATCATATCGTCGTTTTGGGATGTAAAAACCCAAACAATTATTAACTGACGAAGCTGAAACGTGCGGTCCCGGTGGTTGTCACGAGGCGGATCTATGGAGATCTCATCTGTTGTAGCTTTTTATTTCTCTATGACCACAGTAACGAGATGCGTGCATCAAACTTTGTGTCTGGTGACGTTAGCCGAAATGATATGAAGAACACTTAAAGGATTTTATGGGTAACGATTCATACTGCGGCGGCTGTCATCCTTAAGTATATAAGCTGACGAAACTTAAAGAGAAACTATAGCGCCAGACCAGAGAACCTTCGAGGTAGCGAATGCGAGCCATTGCTTCTTCATTATAGTTTCTGCCCACCCATGGACCGCCACAATTTCCCAACTTCGAGCCATTCGCTGTAAAAAACAAAAAAGAAAAAAAAAAGGGAAAAGGGCAAGCAACGGAAGGAGTCATGTTCGGGGAAAGAAGGGTGGTTTTGAACGGGGTTCCAACGGCGACCCGAACACGAATTCCTGGGAAGCCCTCGGTGTCGGGTCCCCACGGGTTCAAGCCCTTTAGCAACGACCTCCGATGCGCCTTCTAATCGAGGGCCTCCTTTTCATTTCCTCCTCCTCCTCCTCCTCACACCTCCCTTTCTTTCTCTCTCTCGTTCGCTACCGATGTTCTGTTCCAAACGCCTTTGTCGGCACCCTCGTGTCTAACATGAGAGGGGTGGTGGAGGTGCATCGATTATAGTTCCTTCGACAGGTGATGGATTACGCTGACGAAACGTTGCTGCACTTGTGTTAACGCATCGTGACATGGTGTCGCACCAGAGTGCTGCGGCTTGTTCGGCTGGCACGTTCATTCCCATACGAATTAACCCTGCCTGGTGACCTAGGAGATGTGGTATTGCGCCGCCAAGCCCTAACGGCGCTGTTCTGTCGCCTGGCTGTGGCGGCCAAATTTTTTTCAGTGGAATCAAAATGCAATATATATATATATATATATATATATATATATATATATATATATATATATATATATATATATATATATATATATATATATATTGGAAACCAAAAGAAAGGAAAAAGAAAGAAAGAAGCCCGTTTACTCACAATAAAGCGCACGTTCAAAGAACCCCAGGTGGCCAAAGCTAATTGCAGAGTTTTGCACGACGGGATGCCTCGTAATGCCCATCGAGGTTTTGCCGCGTGGAACCATAGAAATTAGATGTCGATGAACCTGGCTCCTTTCAATGTGAAGATTCAACCTAACACAGACATTCGAAGGCGCTTGTACGCTTCTCAATTTAGCTTTCGTACTAAAATGGTGCTGTCAGAGATAGCAAACAAGAAAAGAAGGAAGAGACGCCTTTGTATTATGCTTTTATTCTCAGTTGAAGGAGCCTACGTAATCGAAATAACGGCAGAACCTTATCCGGCACTCATCAACCTTTCAATAGCAGCCCAATTGCGTTGGGCAATTAAAACACACGAATGGATGTTCACAGTGGTAAAAAGGGTGTGGGTTCACTATCTTCAACGAATTGTTTCTTGTGCCCAACGTACATCCGAAACTATATCAAGGTATACACACAACACTGTCTATTTTCCCAGAGCGACCGAATTACTTGTGGTCCAAGTGCGAAAAGGATCATGTGCTTAATTTAAGTGTGTACATTTTGGGAATTAAGGGTGTGTAGTTTAATCCACAATTGCCCACTACGCCTTTCCTCCTCTCTTAATCATCATACTACCACAGACTTGACACTTAAAACCCAGTTTCCTCTGTTTCCAGTGCTGCTTGTTTTTTTCACTAAAGCATCGTACCGCATTGAAAAGAAATAGTAAAGTGTCGTTTTCCTGTCACGTTGTCTTCCCCGCAAGTGTTTCCGCTTGCGGGCCGCGGCACACCGGAAGCGGGAGAAGACGACACACCGAAAGTACAATCACTGCTTTCGTTTTTTTTACATTCGAAGCCAGCGTTGAAGGTTCCTCCTAGCTGCAAGCAACGGTGCCATCAGCATCCCGTTGTCCATTTGCGTTTCGAAACGTTCTTAGGGCACGCGGGAGAGGTCACCGGGGCAATTTTCTCGGCGCCGCAGGTGCGTTCGAACCTTGCCAGGTCGGGACTGCTGAACAAGCCGCGGTGGGCGGGGGGGGGGGGAGTTGAGGTTGGAGGGAGGCGTTCCGGTGTGGTCCGCAAGATGCTCACGCATCGATTCGGCGGCATGCGAGAGGAAGTCCCAGCACGGCAGCACGCGAACGCCTGGACGCACGCATTGACACGGCTGACTGTTCAAGAGTATACGCGCTGTTTTGCCTACTACGGGAGATGCGCCTATCTTTAATGGCGAGGGTCCGTTCCCTGTGACCAGTCGTGCAGCGGTTTTGCCGGGAAGAGCGCGAGTACAGCTGCATGACGACGGCCCGGCCGCTTTGGGCCGGAAATGGATTCTGGTGCATCCGTGTGCTCGGCCACTGTGCTAGCACTAATCGAAGTAAAACTGTTCACGATCAAGAGGCTGCGGCGGAAGCAGGCAGTGTTTGCGAGAATGGCTATGTATGCTCGGTATTCTGTGCAATGTGCAAAAGAGATTACGATGCTAATTTGATTATCATCATATCAGATCATCGTTAACCCTCTTCAGAATACCTCGTGTTGCATTATTATTCTTGTTTCGTTTTTTTTTAATTACTGCACCATATGTTCCTGTTCAGGCTATGACACTCGCAGTAGCTCTTTTTCCAAGTATTGTATTTTATTAATGTTCTCACTTGATGGAATATACTGCTTAATTCATTAATGCTACTGTTTATTTTGAAAAAAATTGTACTTTTCATATTGGAAATGTTGCCCAATTCATCCGTGCTATTTTCTTATGATTGTGACGGTGACTACACAAATAGTTATAGTTATTGGTTAAACTCCTTATTAGGCTGGCAGCACTATAACAATTTAGGCAGTGAGAATTGGTCACCGGGAAAGAAAAAAGTTGGAAAACGCGTGAGCTTCGCCTCAAGAGTAGAAAGAACGCCATAGCGTGATCGGGCCCCGTTCGCATTGCCCTCTCAGTCGGTAGCGTTGCTTGATTTCTGGGTGGACACCTGAACCGTGCCGCAAGGAAACGAACGTCTGTAAGCGTAACATTAGTCATTTCAACCTATCATGCCATGATTACCGTAAGTGATGATGTGAAATGCCCACTATGCCTTAATTCCTTCTTTGGCGAATAAGCGACGTGCCCACTACGCGTCCGTGCAACACGCGAACCTACGCCGCTGCTCATTTTGTTGATACTTTTGCTGCTGCTGCTGCTGCTGCTGATTAAATACGTCTGAGCGCTTTGTAATGGTTGGGCCTTTAAACCCCTCACTCGCTGTGTAATTCATATGTCTTGACGCCTGGCGTGATTCTACGCTTCTTACATAAACATTGCACGCGTTAACGACACTTCTCGCATTACATGACGTTTGTACAGGCTTTTTTTCGGAAGCCGTTCCAAGCAATGGCGTGGCTCTGTGGTAGAACATCTGCTTGCCACGCAGAGGGCCTGGGTTCGATTCCCATTCGAACCGAAGTTTTTATTATTTCTTTATTGATTCATTTGCACCGATCTCGAATTATCGCCCACGGACAGCGCTAATTTTTTGCTCACTATCAACGACACCGACACCGAAATTTCCGCAAAACGAGCTTTTAACGCTGTCGCGTTAATAAACATGTATGCCTGCCAAGATAATTCTACAGAGTACAGACCAATCACCTGTAGGGGACAAGGGTACCAATATGGGCTCGTTGGTTCATCGTAAACTGGCTTATGGACGCAGAAACGAAATAGACAAAAAAGTAAAAGACGCGAACACCAGCTGTTTGTTGGAACCTGACGCTTGTTCATGTTCTTGTTGTTCTTCTACTGTGGCTCACACCCACTGGGGGGGGGGGGGGGGGATTGGCCAAGAATTGAGTGGTCTTATAAACCGTTATGGAAGTTGAGAATAATGGAGGTTATAGAATAAAAATTCATTAGAAATTTTATATGAAATTTAGATGTTCGCTCAAATGTATAAAAAAATAATAATGCTTTTTTTATTAGTAATAGATCATAAATTCAATTCAAGCCCCATTTAAAAAAAAAGAGAAATTCATGCATGTGTCGACACAGAAATACAATAATATAGATTAGCTAGTTAATCGATTGGTTTCATTGAGATAATTCCGCACAGCCACGCAAACGTTCGCATTGGAAAGCGCTTGAGCTGGCCTTGTACTTCTTCTTTGTCCTCGTTTTTTTTTTTCGGCGCTATGCTACAAGCCTGCAGAGGGTTCGTGTCCTACGACAGTAACCTTAAGTGTAGCGATCGTCCTTGGTATCTTTCCCTATTCGCAGAATCTTATTTCGAAGCTTACTTACCAGACATAAAATATGATTATACTACTGGCATCTTACTTTATCTTCGCCCCTGCTCAACCAATCGCCAAACGCCTACGACAGATCTGAGAGCCAACGAATCTCTATGTTCAGGCACCTGACCGTAAGCGGACACCTGACGTTTCGGCAATGCAGATGCGATCGATAAAGCGTGACGCGAAGCCCACGCTCTGCAATTACGGCTCGACCGCATACATTCATGATCGAAACAATCAACCGACGTAAACCGCCCCTATCAGCCTATAGAAATGTGACGTCATTTTCTTAGCGGTGAAACTTGAACAGGAATGCGTTTCCGTTATGAACCGGCTTACATACAGACGCTTAGTTGCCGGTCGAAGGCTTTCGAAGCGACCATCGCTTTCCTGTGCCGTTTTGCAGAACAAGCATGCCATCGACTGCATTTTACACTACTATCATGTGTAACGGGTAGGGCATGTTTGCATCAACGCTACAAATAAATCTTTCTGGCAGCGTCTTTTTTGGTCTTAAATGAGCAGCGTTTTTTAGGCAAGCATAACAAGAGTTGGATAGGTGATTCGCCTTCCGGTGTGGCGTCGAATAGATCGAAACGTACGCAACAATGTCCTTGTTCAACTTGGCCAATGCTAAACCCCATCTCCTAGAGCTTTTAAACCAAGCTTATTGAAGACTGAAGCCAAGCAGTCCAACAGGTGCGGATGGAATTCCCGGTTCCAATAGCGGAAACATTACTTTGATGTTTTTGTATGCACATAGAGATACGTTCGCGGAGTCATTTTATGACGGAAACCGATTAGATATGAGAGTTTGCTTGTTAGAAGTGCGAGAAGCCATTTGGTCACGACAAAAGGGCAACCATGGACGGAGAAACGCATGAGCAGTTGCCGGTGAAGCTGGAACAAGTAGGAGGAGTAGGCGGAACAGTCGGGCGGATCCTCTTCACCGAGCATGGAGAGATGGCTATCATCTTCTATACACGCTAGGGGGGCGCAGCGTGCGAACGAGCCGGAAAGAGTCATCTTCACCGGGTCGGAGAAGGACACACGTCATTTCCTCGGAGGAAGGCAGCGGGCCTTGGGCCTCAACGTGGCGTGATAAACGACCATACGTGTTATCGGGCTGCGCATGCGCATCATCCCCATCACTTGTTTTAAAAGCACTAAGTGCTATTGCTGCAACCGGAAGGTAGAAAGACAGGATGTAACGGTCACACTGTCGGAACCCGTAAAAGTGCGTGTGTGCGGTGAATCCTTTGTAGTTTACGGGATGGAGATACGCCATGAAGTAAGATCGCTTTCCACAGCCAGGCCGGAATGAAAACTGCGTGATTTTGAGGGATGCACTGATGATTGCTAGAAACAGTGTGATAAAAATAGAAAATTAAGATTTAGTTGAAGGTGGTCCCTATTTTTAGAAAAAATTAAAATCGACCATAAAGTCTTACTGCTGATACCGTATCAGCTGGAGGTACAACTATTTGTTTACAAAAAAAAAAAGAATATGGAGCAGGGGCTAAAGACATGTAGCTTGACCAGAACTACGCTTTCTTTTATAAACGATAACTGCGCGGTTGACGGAACACAAGTAGAACACAAGACGGAACACAAGGCTGCGCCTGTCCTGTGTACTACTTCTACTTGTGTTCCGTCAACCGCGCAGTTCCTTACCGTTTTAATGTCGTACCAACTAGACCCTCAACGCACCTTTATAAACGAGGTTTGATACTTTGCGGCAGGTCATCTCTTAAAAGATAAATTTAGAGACCTATCGCATAGATTAAAATAAGGGCACGTAAGATGCATAGAAATGACCATTAAGCAAGACGAGACATGGGTGCGCTTGCGGCTCATAATCTAAATCTCTGTCTTATAATACAATGCGCTCAGTTGATCGGAGATAAGTGGATGTCGAGCCCAATTAGATCAACGCCATGGTCCATAGTGCAATGGACCGAAAAAAAAAAATGAGATGATAGGCGCTAGCCAGAGTAATCGTCAAGTTCATTACACTATTGTGGGACGACGAAAAACTGCTATATACGATTTTAATTCGTCTTCATTTCTGGTTTTTGTCGGTGCAACAGAGGTGCCAAATTGCGGTCACTTTTTCTCTTATATTGTCATATTTTTTTCTGCATTAATACCACCCAGTTGGTCACCTATCAATCAAATCCACCAAAAGAGTGAATGTATAAAAGAGGAGTCAGCATCAACATTATCATCGTCCAAGAGCAAGCTGACAAAGAAGAAGAAGAAGAATACGTGAAACGCGATGCCTGTTCGTCGCGCTGGCTCTGGTCATCCTGGGGGCCTCGTCGGAAGCTTCACTCGAGGTGAACATGAGCGCCACGACCAACTCGACAACCCTGGTCGGCTGGGTGGGCGAACCCACCAAGCTCACCTACAACATCAGCGCCCGAGTCGGCATCATCGTCCACTGCACCAGGAACGCCGACCACGTCACATCCTACTACGTCCTGGTGCGTGGTTCCATACCGATGAGAAACGAAAAATCGCTGAACCAGAAATGTCGCAGGGAGTAAATGTTTAGACCAGGTGGCTAGTTTTCATCAGAGCAACCGCTTCCTTATCGAAGGATAAGCTGCTGTTTGATGCATTTACCACGCTTAACTAATCAGGAGAAGAAAAAAACATGCAGACGCGCACAGAAAAATGGGACAGTACAAACGCTGGTCTTATTGTCCTGGTCTTATTGTCTTCCTTCATTCCGTGTTCGCATGCTGGTTTTTCCTATTTCACGTAAGCGCTGAAAATGCATCGAAGTTCGGTACTCCAACTAGCTCATCAATCTATTGCTTTAGCGATTAGGTGCCCATGTGAAGTACCGGCAATTCTAGCGAGAAGTAGGCGATGCTAGCCAACAGCAGTCAAGACTAGCCAACGCTAGGCAATAATATTCGAACACCAGCAGATCAATCAATCAATCAATCAATCAATCAATCAATCAATCAATCAATCAATCAATCAATCAATCAATCAATCAATTTATTTTCTTTCGATAGGAGGAGTACGGGACTAAAAGCTCGAGAGCTTGACGAGGTCCCGACCCCTTTTACAAGTTGGCAAAGCAGCCGGATGACAGACAATCATGCATGAAGAATAGAAAATAAACTTTACAAGAATAACATGGCATCAAGTAATACAAAAATTATGAAACAAAGCACTGAGAATAGAGAGAGAATAGTTGATATGTATAATTAAATGCCGATGTTATGCGCTGGACTTCCCACTCCATTATAGGGCAAAGATTCACACAGGCAATGAACGCAAGAAGAAACAGCAGGATAAGTACATCCATGTCGTTGCTCGCTCTTCTTGTGTCCCATGTTCGCCTTGTACTAGTTACAACGAAGATTATTCACCACCATGCCAAAAAGTTCGAACCCTCTGAAGTTCACCTCTCGTTCCTGATAATCTAATAACGGCTTCCATAATGAAGATTTATATCAATATCAATTCAGGCGTTAACGTATATTTCGTTTTAGATTGCAGTTTTAAATGGCATTTGTTATGTCCCTACGTAACACCACTCTTGTTTCTTTTCCCAGATTTTAGCCCCGAAAAGGGTGTTTTTAAGTAAGCCTGTATCCCTTTCTCGAAACTTCATTTCGCTTTACATATATAAGTACGCTTGACATTGATATACCATTATCAGACCTCCCTTGTCCCTGTGCGGGGACATTCGTTATGAGGTGCCAACGAAAACTTAAGTTTTAATGTGCCACAAACCAGGTGTCCCTGTCGTGAGGTAGCTATCGCGGTACCACCTATGATTAACATATAGCGTTCTTAAGTGTAAAACCCTTTAGGGGCCTGGCTTGTCGCCCATCCATTGTCTGATTTCGTATGGTCACGCAGTGGTCAATACAGGCCTAAAATAAGGCGAATAATACTCACAACGGGCACAAAATAAGCTAACACGGTATAAAATAATATAAACTGCAAAAATAACCAAAAGTTAATCGCAATAATTTACCTAAAATCGTGGAAAACATTTCTGAAAGTAAAGCTCAGACTAGCGCCGTGCGGTAGAGGGCCCGCACCTCGCAAGCACGCGATTGCCGACGCGGTAGCGTGCGCCACTAGAATCGCTGGGTGGCCCCTGCTACGCACTTCCTCAAGTTTCGCGGTAGTGGAGCTGAATTAAGCGCATGGATTTAGAACTACACTAAGGCATACACAAGAACGACATGTTTCGCTTCTTTGGGCAGGCTACGGGCCGAAAATCCATAGGAGTAGGTTTCGACGCGCGCCATTGCCCTCAGCACTGAGGATGATGCACTGCAGGTTCCTGGAGAGGAAACCGTGGTGTGGAATCGCTCCATCAGCATCAGCTCGCTGAATTTTCGCGACGCTGGTGTGTACACGTGCGAAGGCCCGAGTGCCCGTGCCGGGTGGCAACGAACCTCCGGTGGCCAACGTCTCCTGGATCCTGACCGTGGAGCGGCGTCCACCCGCGTGCCTCGCCAACGAGTCGTGCGTCGAGGGCCCGGGCCACAGCTGCTGGAGGGACCTGTGCACCTGCCGCTCCTCGGACATGGGCTTCTTCTCCAAGAGAGGGGACGCAGGCGGTGCCGGCCTCGCCGGCGCGCTAAGCCTAACGGCGAGGATAACGGCTCTTCCACGCTCGGCGGTGAGCCTCGTCGGCTACCTACGAGTTCGCGGCAGGGGTGTAGCCAGAAATTTTTTCCGGGGGGGGGGGGGGCACCACCTTGATCTACGAGTTCGCGGCAGGGGCGTAGCCAGAAATTTTTTTCGGGGGGGGGGGGCACCACCTTGATTTGGGGGGGGGGCACCTCCTTCAAATGGACATTTTTTGCTCTGTATGCCATGGCGAAAAAAACAGGGGGGGGGCACAGGCCCGGTGTGCCACCACCTGGCTACGCCACTGGTTCGCGCTCGCTTATTCGAGCAGATGCAGCTTAAAGAGCCCCCTAAGCAACCTCTGATAACACGGAGAACGAGCGCGTTATTCACGCGGTGCGTCCCGTCATAATTATATCGTGGTTTTGGGACATTAAACCCATACGGTGATTATTAATTCCCTCCAGACTTTGCTGACGTCAGCAGTCTATGCAATGACGTCCTGAGGAAATAAGCTCTCGATTGGTCCATATACGTGGGATGTCAGTTTTCTCCTAACTTTTTTCTTAACAATTTTCTCCTAACTTGCAATTGTTATGCGGTCTCACACCCGATCTGCCTCGTCTCGCTTACTGTCGTGCAATATCAAATGATTTCCACTTAATTTTGTGCGTTTTCGACTGCGCAAGCGGAGATAACAGTGTGTATTCGAATATCGCGTAATGCCGATCGGCTCAACGCCGCGCGTTCAGCGCATCGAGTCGCGTGCGCCGAGGTCGGATACGCTGCACATGGGTACGCGCAGCAAGCGACGGCGGCCAATTCCTCACTCTAGAGTCTGGCGAGCGAACCATCCCGCGGCGAACAGCTTCGGAGTGGCGCATGCGCACTCTCTCTCTCGAGCGTGTCCGCCGTGTCCGCGGCTCCGCGTTCTTCGGCTGACGCCTACACAATTTATTCGCTCTCTGCTTTTCTACACTTGCTTTATGGTTGACGCGCGAGCTTTTTTTAGCTCTATGCACTGTTTGACTTCACTGGAAACGTCTTTCTTCACAAGCATTGCATTAAACGCTCTGGGAGCCGGAAAATAGCTACATAGGTTGCACCGGAAACCAAAGCGGATCATGTTTGTGCATACGAGAGCGCATTCCGAAGGCTTCCCAGACGTTTCTTTTTCCCTCCTTGTCGCAGCAGTCCACAATGTTACTGGTCTACACGCAAATGTGATCTATAATTCCTTCGAGCCCACACAGAATCATGTGGTCGTCGA
>JALIZH010012870.1:0-78079 GCA_030522465.1 Rhipicephalus appendiculatus | reverse complement strand
GAAGAAGAAGAAAACGAAGAAGAAGAAGGGCCTCCCCTATACTCCATCTCCCAACTACCTTGCAGCACTGCCGAAGCTACGAGGAGCACACAGGCAGTGTTCCGCAAAGCAACACATTATATAGTTCCGGGCTTAACTCTCATTATCAACGAGGTGCAAGGGCTTTAGTTGCGCTTCTCGCATGACGCGTTACAACGATACGTGGCACGTTAGGCCCTTAGCACATGCACTTCGAAATTTCTGTAATAATGCAGAGATTACCGGCTGCTAACCGTAATAACCACCCTAACTGCGATGACGTACAGCAACATGGCAGCCCCCATACACCCCAGACCACCCGCTTCCATCCAAATTCGTGCTTCTTTCTGGCTCTCTGCCCGGACAGCAAGAAAAAAGTGGCATAATCTGTCATCGCTTAGTCTAATCTAACGCTGAGGGCAAATCATGAGGTATCTTCTTTCGCTATTATTTATATCGCTAGTTTGTTTTGATGCTGCTAGGACTACCGAGGCGGTACCGAGCCGTAAAGGTGGTTTGATGTTAACTGAGCAGATGTCGCCACAACATCAGCGTCGGTGATGCGTTGACGATGCGCAACACCCTGAATGTCTATATTGTTTTCTGTGCCAATAATTTACTGTTCCATCCAAGAATGGTAATCGATTGCTGTTGGGATGCGTCGACCGTGCTGTCAAAAAAGAACTCGGTGAAAACGCCAGTATGAACGCTGTTATCAAAAGAACCGCGTTCCTCAGATGCCCTGCACAAGTGCGTTTCTGAACATAAAGAAACAACGAGGTCGCGTTCCCGTGGAGGTTCTTGCGTTTAACTACAAGGGGCAAGTATCGACAAGGTAGGCGAGCCGACGCCACAGAGACGACGAGCAGACGACGCGACGCGGATGAACACGTCTTGAGGACGCTTTCGCCTTTCCTATTGGCTAACAAGCCCTGCAGCTTCCAAAGTGCTGCAAGGTACTTCTGAGATGGAGTATAGGTAAGTTTTTACATTGTTTTGAGAAAGATTTCTTTCATGAGGCTGCCAAGTCTGAAACCGGGCATTTAGAGAAGGTTGTTTCAGCTCCAATAGCGCCATCGGAAACAGCGTAAAAAAATTGGGGGGACCCTTAAGCTTCGCCTTTAAGAGTTGAACGCGATAGCGATATCCTGTCCCGAGTGCCTACTTCAACCACTTAGTGCATACTTGCTATGCACCCACCACGTGGTGTTAAGGGAATGCGCGCAGTAAGGTGTGTGCCGTTTGTAATGGGTGGCCGGCTTTAAACTACGAAATTGTTATGATAGTCGCATATTCTGACGCCCGATGGAAATGTACGCTTGTGCCACGCAATATTCCTGGGATATCACATGTTATACTGCGACGCCTATATAAAGGACGCTTCCGTTTGCGAAGCATGGAAGTTATGTTCACTGCGTTTCCAAGCAGAGGCGTGGCTGTGTGGTAGAACACCTGCTTGCCACGCAGACGGCCCGTGTTCGATCCTCACTCACACCCAGAATATTTTATTATTCATTTGATTTGTATCTTTATCGATTTTTGGCTCACGGACAAGATGAGGATTTTTCGCTCACAACCAACGACGCCGACACCGACGCCGACGCCGGAATTTCTGCGTAACGAGCTCTTTAACGCTATCGCGTTAAAATGCAGCGAACACTAAGGTTCTTCTTATTAGTATTCTTCTTCTTCCCCACATGCCCGGTTTCAGATCCCGAAGGCATGTAGGGAAGGGTGCTTCAGCTCCACTAACGTAGGTGGCCATTTGCTGGGCTAACTGTTGTCATATTCATGTTTAGTGGACCGGTGGCGAGTAGAGCACCATCACTTTGTAGATGTGTTTCAAAAAGTGGTGTTTCAAATAGATTGCTTTACCGTTGAGATCCAGGTGTATATCTGGGTTTAGATAAGAAACTTCAGCGCCTTGGTAAATGTATTCGGGGATCCTCACACGGCGGCTAAGCCAAACCTAATCTTTCAGGAAGTAGCAACGAACCATAAACTCATAATATGCATAGTATTGACTGGTGGCGAGTAGTGGGATATCACAATTTTCATGGCGCATACCCGTTTACCTTAGAGTATCGACAAGCCGATACTTTAAGGTGCTTCGACCTTTAAAAAATGAAATTTGCATTGCCGCGCAAAGCTACAGCAAAATCGAAGCTGGTTGACCTGAGGGCACACCAGCGTCTGTATCTGCTATGCTTAGTAGTACAGCGGCATGCACGGCTACGATAGCGCCATACTAGCTGCGGCGGTCGTTTTGGCGATGGTCGGCCCATGCGCGACCTAAACCGGCGTTACACAGCTGTGGCTTTTGCTATGGCGGCGGATCGGCGGCGGCTTGGCTACTTTCATAGCACAGGTGGAGCGCAGCTTTGGCGGTTACTATGGCAATGGTGCAGCAGGGCTTTTTTCTTCCAACACTCACTCACTCACTCACTCCCTCACTCACTCACTCACATCACTCACTCCCTCACTCACTCACATCACTCACTCATTCACACACATAGGTGTGCATTATTATCACGTGCACATGATGCTAAAAGAACTGACGACACGGCCCAAGCTACGTCCAAAGGAGAAACTGACCAAACTAGCGCCTAGTCGGCCTTCGCGAGAAATGGCCGCAGAAAGCATACGCGATACCACGGGTGCAAGGATACGAGGTAAACAACCACCGAAAACAAAGCGACCGCTCGTGCTTTCGCTGGCGCGTAGACATTTGTGCTGCCCTGCGGACAGCGTGCCGTGATAGCCAGTGAAAGAGAGCTGACGCATCCAAGGCAAGCGCAAACAAGAAGCCAAACGCGCTGATCGAAGTCGGTCGATCGGAACGCTGCACCACCCCTGCTCCCGCTACAGAAATCGGCCATCCGATCTGGGACAATGCGCATGGCACCCGCTGGACACCAGAACGAACAAATTAGAGGATGGCCACGTGCAAGAATCGCCGACGCCATCCGTCTCTTTCTCGCCTCTCCTTTCAACCCTTTCTGTCTGTTGCTGGTCTTGCGTCTGTGTTCCTTCGTCTCTCGTCTCACCCCATGCGAAAGAAACTTCAGGCCGTGTGGCTTGGCTGACGGATGAACCGTGCCTGCTCGCTTTACTGCTCCAATTGCCAGTAGAACTCCTGTCACCGCATGGTAGGTAGTGCAACACTTTATCGAATGCATGCGTGAACATAGAGTTACACCAATCGAGATTTCTACCTAAAGTGATTATATAAGCAAAGGAACTCTAAAGAAAACGCCAGGCCTGCGCGGTACGCAGGCTGGCGCTTTTAAAACACGTTACAAAGAGCGCCATTCTAAAACACGTTACAAAAATGTCTTGGGGCTACTAATACAAGTACGCTTGCAAGGTACCCGCTACCCCATTAAGTGATTCGGGTAGGTGATGACGATGAAGAATTATGGCTGAGCCCTTTGTAATGGATTGGAAGCATTCAACGACCCACTGGTATTGCAATTCATATTGTGTGACGGCTGGTTACACAATACACATTCTGTGACGTCTGGTTGTTATTTTACCATTCTACCACGTTACATTGCGCATGTTAAAGCGGTTCCTCCCCGATATAACGCTTTTTTAGGGTTTTTTGTGCGCAGGAGTTTCGAGCACCGGCATGGTTGAGTGGCATATAACCAGTCTATAGAACATGCTTTTCCAGACTTCAGGGATGCGGGATTTTACTGGGACGTGCTCCAGCGCACTCTTAAGAAAGAATTACCTCTGGATCCTTATGGCATAAGGTTCGTCCCAATAGAAAGCCCATATGACATGATAATGATTCTGGGTCTCCATGGATTATGGAAAACGAGGATGCAGGTACGCCATGCAGATGGGCATGTGAAATATTCGAGAGACAATTTCATTGAAAGTGTTCAACTTAGGGAGATGTTCAGAGCTCAGCCTGATCCACCACACTGGGTCAATTTACTTGACGTGCTCAACGATATGAAAAAGTTCTAGACTAGGCAGCTTTGCATCAGTGTGTCACTAATGTGTTTTCTGCATCTTGATCCTACTGTACCTTTTGCAACCCTTTCTTTTAGCGGTTCTTCGAAACCGTCTGTTTTACCACCTTCCTTTTATTAAATGCGAAGCATTTCTTAGCGAACTTCGGCGACTTTGAGCGTATTTATTTATTTAATTTTTTTTTATTTATAGGATACTGCAGGCCCATGAGCGTCCCAAGCAGGAGTGGTTACATATACATTCAACTGAGAATTATACATAGTACATAGTTAGATTCGTACAACAACAAGTATCTATCTATCTATCTAGACGCCTACGACTTTCTGCTCTCCTGGCCGTATCGTTAATGGGATTTATACCAAAATTGGTATGACATAACATGACTGTAGGAAGAACATGAATAACTAGTCATTTCATGAAAATCATGACTAACTTGTCATGAAAAGTATGATTTACACGCCATGGCCATAGTGCTCCTGAGGCCGTTTTCTTAACTTGATATATCCAAAAAATTGGTACGATGAGACATTTCTGCATGACCAACATAAATGACAGGTGCTAATATGAAAATCATGACCTACACGTCATGTGCAAAATAATTTACATGCCACACTCATCGTGCCCTGACGGCAGTTTTGTGAGATTGATATACACCAAATTTGGCATTGAGCGACGCGATTGTATGACGGGCACAAATGACAAGTGGTAATATGGAAATCATGACGTGTCATGTGCAACATGACTTGCATGCCACGCTCATGGCATTCTCGTGGCCGTTTCGCTAGCTTGATATACATTAAATTTGATGTTAAGGCAAAAGCGTTTAATGTTTCTTGCTCACGTGCGTCCGTCCGTCCCTCCGTCCGTGCCCTGGCACGGTGCCAGGTGGCCGCCGGGGCACGCAAACGGACGCCCGTACCGTCGGACTCTACAGCGCTCGCGCTTTGTTTGCGTAGCGTTGGTGAGCCCAGCGTGTCCAATCATCACATGAGGGAAACGCGCGCAACGCGTTCCGTTAAGACCGACCCTGTCTTAATGGGCACAGGCGTTCGCGGAAGACACTGTGGAATTCACAAAGTGTCCGTGAATTTAAGCTCTGGAACGCGGATGGCATCTTCATTATGTGCAAAGCGCCAGAATACGAACGCATGCGAAACGGAGGCAGATTAGTCTCGAGTCTCGCTGCGATTAGCGGTAAAACTTGTCATGTGCGACATGACTTGCATACCACGCTCACTGCGCGCTCACGGGCGTTTCTCTAGCTTGATATACACCAAAATTGGTATTGCGGGACGTGGCTGTATAGCGAACATAAGTGGCAGGTGGTAACGTGAAAATCTTAGCATGCATGTCATCTACAATGCCATTTACATGCCACGCTCATGGTGCGCTAGCGGCCAGTTCGCTAGCTTGATATACACCGAAATTGGTATTGCATGACGTGGCTGTATGACGAACATAAATTGCAGGTCCTAACATGTAAATCGTGATATTCATATTATGTACAGCGTGATTTGCTCCTTGCTGGCTGCTTCGCATTACATCGATTCCCACAGTGCGTGGGATCTGGCGGTTTTTTATGTCACCATAAGCGTTGCTAAGGAGTCCAAGCTGTGGTGATTCTTGAAAGAAATTGTTGATACTGTCAATTTTTTTAAAGCCAAATTTTGTCTAGAATATTTGTACAATACTGACAGAAAAACTCTAACCACTGCATTTGTGAATAGCTTTTTTCCCTGAACATGTTTATCGACGGGTATATTCGCTTTTGTCTGCTCATGATGAATTATTCCGTGTACGTAGAATGTGTATATCGCCCGCAGCGAAAACATTTTTCTTTAAACTACACACCTGTATTGTAGACTCTGCAACAAACCTGAGACGATAGAGCATTGTTTCATTCGTTGTCGTGATGCATTTTATTTTTGGGACGTTCTAAATAAACGATCAGAAAATACCTTTCTATCGCTGCTCATGGTATTAGGTTCCTCTCTTTCAAAAAAGAGCTCCAGCAATAATGCTCCATATGATATGTTTATGTTATAAGGAATTTATTCGCTATGGAGTACCTCAGGCATTATGCCAGGACTCCTTCTGACCACCTGGCGAACCTCGCTGCTGAAAGGCCCCGCACGACATATGGCGCCACTGTCTGCAAGCACCGCTCAACATTTACTGCGGCGTACACCCCTGCGTCAAATACACTCAGTGGCGTAGCCAGGGGGGGGAGAACCCCCCTCCCCCAAAATTTTTCAATTTTGCTTGCGTATATATACACGCACACATACAAACGCACGCACGAACATACATAAAGTATGGTTGAACCCCCCTCCCCCCGAAAAAAAAATTTCTGGCTACGCTCCTGAAGCCACTGCTTCCTCCGAGGGGCTTGAAACGCCCGCGAGATCACTTAACGATCCCTGGACTGTGGAGAAAATCAGAACTACCGGCACATGCCCTAAAACAATTGAGCCTACTCCTACTGTACGAGAACTACAGTAACCACGTGCACATCTATACGGATGGCTCGACTACTTCGTCCAGTTCTGGTGGAGCGGTGGTTATACCATCCCATGGGGTAACTCTGCGTTTTAAGACTTCCCGTGCGACGACGTCTACGGCGGCAGAACTCGCGGCTCTGTGTAGTGCACTGGAATTCATCGATTCTGAAGAAAGACGAAGTAAATGAGCTGCGTTTTCTGACTCAAAACCGGCGTTACAGTGCCTGCGGTCAGTTCTCCGACGCGGATGTCACGAACAGTTGACATATGAAACCGTGAAACTTCCCCACCACTTCATACAAAAAGGCCACGACATTGACTTTCAGTGGTTACCTGGACATTGTGGTATCAGCGGAAATGATTCCGCAGATAATGCTGCTCGGGAATCACATCAGGAAGCAAACATCGTTCCAATTCCGCTTTCAAGAATAGACTCTGCGAGGCAGATTCGTCAACTGCCCCGCAGTCTCACACTGACCGAGTGGAACGCGCCAAACATACGACAGACCAGACTGCATCAACTTAACCCTTCATTAGAACTCCAGCCTCCATCCGGCCTTCATCGTCGCGAAGCTTCGCTTCTCTATCGCCTTTGGTTGGGAGTTGCTTTCACGAAAGCATATACAACGTTAATCGGAGTCACTGACAGTGCGGCATGCGATGTTTGCGGCACCGACGAAAATATCGCACACCTGCTGTGCCATTGTCCTCGTTTTGCCTCAGAGAGACAAGTACTTGCGAACGCATTGCGGCGACTGGATGATCGGCCACTTTCTGTGCAGGTGCTATTACAGCACCATCCACATCTCTCGACAGCCCACAAGGCAGTGAAAGCCCTCTTGTGCTTTGTGAGGACGACGGGCTTGTGTGAACGCCTATAACTTGCGGTGCAGTTCCACACGCTGCACTGAATTCACTGCCTCTCTCTCTTTTTTTTTTCCTTCTCTCCCTCATCTCTCTCATCTTTCTATTCCCCTTCCCTAATCCCCCAGTGTAGGGTAGCCAACCGGAAGTCTTTCTGGTTAACCTCCCTGCCTTCTCCCTTTCTGTTTGCTTCCTTCCTTCCTATTCGGTATGAAAAAGTCACATGATTGACAGACGTGCCGTGCCACCACGGTCGACGAGGTCTGTCTTCAGAGAAGAATCTGCTCAAGTGCGCAGTGTTGTTGAGAGTTTCGACCCCGTTCCGGAGTGGCTTACCCTTCTGGACGCTGGTGTGTGTTTGCCTGACTTTTGAAATGACTTTTGTAATACCTCCTACTGTTTGGAACAATGTGGGTGTTGTGTATGTTAAGGTAATTCTAATGTGACGAATTATGTTGGGCGCAGTTGACAATAACTACCGGTGTTGATTCCATACATTCAAGAAAAAAAAACCGGCATGATTCAGTGGTAGAATACTTGGCTGGCAAGGCGTAGGCCCAGGTTCCAACGCCGTTCCACCCTGGGTATTTTTCTTTTTTTTCCGTGCGATAGCGGTTACGGACACCGGCGGCGGCGGCGGAGGTGGCGGACATCTACGGCACCCTTGCTGTGATCTCGTAACAGCTTTCGCTGTAAGACAATGTGCGCAAAATGGCGTTCAATCGATTTCAGTGCAGGGATTGAGTTGTGCTGCTAATTGTTCTTTATATCTTCGTATTATATTGAAAATAAAAGTAGCTACCCGGCACGGTGCTTTGTGGTGCTCGTCGGCTGAAACGGGATTCGCGCGATCTAATCCCGGCTGCAGCGACCGCATTTTGAATGGAGGCGGAATCCTTGATGCCCGTGTACTTAGAATTAGGTGCACGTAAATGACAATAGGTGGTCGAACTTTCCTGAGCCCAAAAATACGGCGTTCTTCGCAATCATATTGTGGTTTGTGACGTCAGACAGCAATATTTATAACTGAGTATTCTTGATAGAGTAGCTCAGTACACACTAGCCCATAGTTTCAAAATCTTCTTCAAACATTTAAGAATGTTGAAACAATTTTGCAACGTATCCCGATACACTTTACCGCAATATTCCAGTTCCATAATAAGCCAGTTCATCATTATCTTGCGCGATGCAGCTTTTAACGCTTGCCATCAGCTCGTCATGGGGTATCGAATAGTATAGATCCTCAATGTAGCGCATTCAGTATAGACATTGAGGATCTATATTATTCGATACCCCATGACGAGCTGATGGCAAGCGTTAAAAGCTGCATCGCGCAAGATAATGATGAACTGGCTTTCTGCCTAAAGTGTGGAACTTCGGTTTCTAGCTTTCTTGAATTACTCAGTTTCTACCTAAAGTCAACTTTCGTGGCCTGGGGGGGTAATCTTCACGTCCAGAGATCGGGCATATGCATAGGCTCTTCAGTAGCTCCGATATTAAGTGAAATTTTTCTGGGCAAGCTAGATGTAGGAATTCAAAAGCATCTGTCAGGACTCGCAGTTCGTGTATTCAGATACGTTGATGATTTTTCTTGTGTTCACTACGTCCTTAGATTTGACGCAGGATGTTGTAAATGTTTTAGAGGTTTTTAAAGAAACAGACACGAAACTAAACTTTTCTTTTGAATTGCCACATCTCAAACAACTGCAATTTCTTGATATTAACTTGGTCTTTGAACCCCAGCATGTTTGCTGGTATTATTGTCCTAGATCCGAAAAATTTATACTTAATTACAGGTCGAGCCACTCAAAGCTGGTCAAAAGGAGTATCGTTAACACGAGTTTGGGTTTTGCTTTGAAAAATTCCTGCCTACACAGAATTAAATTGAGTTTTGACAATCAAGTCAGTAAACTAGAACAAGCAGGGTATCCTAACGATGTCATCACGTCTGTATGTAAAAACATGATTAAGAAACTAAAATCCGATGGGAATCAGTTAGGCTGTCGTGGTGAGAGTAGTAAAAGTAAGGGGTAAGCAGTAATTCCTTATCTTCATAGGACATCGCATCAACTAAAGCAACTCGGTAATAGGTACAAAGTTGATGTGCTTTTCTCAGCTAAAAATAAACTGCAGTCGATTTGCTCACGCATGCGCAGAGAACTTCCTCAATGTCGTATAAAACACAGAAAAAGCTTTGTGGACTGCGCGATGGGCATCGTTTACATGATCCCGTTTAGCTGTGGTAAAGTGTGATGATTCGTGGGCCCAGGAACTCAGACGTGCAGAGCCGAGACAGCAGACGTAGAAAATTACTTTATAACTTCAGACGGAACACGATTTAAAGACACGGACAATTTACACAGTACACATAAGCTGAACACATCGAACGACGATCACGTTTCAGGTTTAGCGAAATACCAGCACGTCCATCCACGAACTGCACGGCACCGCACGCTCGTGACCCAATGCCTAAGTCGACGACCACTCACTCATGCCGTTGCGACGAACACAGGCGCCGGGCAGCATGATGACTTGGTCGAGTCGGACTTGGAAGCAGTGACGTCCTGGAGACGTCGACAATCATGCCGTTGCGGCGAACACAGGCGCCGGGCAGCACGATGATCTGCTTGTCTTGGTCTTCCACGAGGGCACGTCGCAGGCACTCGTGACGGCTACTTCTCCTCGGGGCCTGGCTGGCGGCAGTGTGGGACCAATGCGTCGTCGTTGCGGGGCTCGTGGCACTCGCATAGCGCGACTGGCCCAGCACACGGGGTTCGTAGCCCCCAACCAGCCGATCGAACGCGGCGATGGCCGCCCGCCCCACTTCGTCTTCCTCCTTCTTCACCCGGCTCTTTTCATTCCAAGACGGCCAAACCGAAACTGAATCACCACATTTTCCCCCCAGTTCAAGAAAGTTGTACGAATCGCTAAGTAGTTCGGTGCTAAGTCCACATATCGTACAACTTCAATATCTAACCACATGTGTAACCGAAGTCTACACGTTTATCGTATACAGTTTGTGCCCCGAATGCAATGCGGGTTCTTTGTGACTATTGCTTGAGAGTAGGTTAACAAGTGCTTTTTGTAATGTCTTACGTTGCTACAATAGTCTGCAAACAATATCGGTGAGGTCGGTAATGTAGCACATGAAGCGTATTCACAGCATGGTCAGTTTTCTTTTTCACAGTACTATTCGACAAATATGTTATAAAATGATAGCGATGCTAATATACGAACGGCTGTGACTTTTGTTTACCTGAAACATAACAGGCGCACACAATAGGCAATATGTAATGCTAACCTAATGACATTCTTCTGCTATTTCAGAAGTTACCTAATTTCCAAGATTGCTTTCTTCTCAGCGTTCGCGAGGTCATTGCGTAAATCAGCATACTTATTTCCCTACACCATACGACCTAGATCACACTGCTGTCTGGAAGAACCCATTGCTTTCTGATACTAGCCAAAATCTAGCAATGCCCAGCATTATCATCCAGTTAAGATTTGGATACAATGCGATCACATTATATGGCACTACAATTTGATGGAGCAACAAGAACGACTAGTCACTCCCGTTAAGCTGCGAAAAATCATGCAGTGTTGCACATACATTGGTTATACCTTCCATGGGACCGTAACCCACTTCATCTTGTTTGTTACCAGCACAGCTGGTACTGCTGGTTCGATTTCACTGCTATGAGGTTACATTCCCCATCAAAGACATCTGTAGACAATATGTTGCACGCAGCCCCTGCACTACTAGCGTGTCACACTGGAGGACCATGGCTTCCATGGTAACCATACTTCGGTAACCATTGCGTTAAGCGGGATATCTTTTCCGACAAGGAGGTCATTTACCACTAGTGTCTACAGAACCAGCATGGAGCAGTGATTACGCTATTCCCTTTCTCCTATTACCAATGACTGCACCTCTCAATGTCCAGCAACTTATCAATTTCAGGCCAATCGGCTGCCCAAAGCTGAGAACAGTACTTCATACTTTTCAGCCAGAAAAAAGCAATTTGTCTACGCCCACAGTCATCCTCGCATCGTCTGAGCATTGGCTTATAGGATGTTAACAGCCAATCCTGGCATAGGCTCGCCAAATGTGATGATTCGTGGGCCCAGGAACTCAGACGTGCAGAGCCGCTTTTCCTGGGTTCTAGTTGTCTCCGCAGACGAACCGTTCTTGCCACTGGACCAGCCTGTTGATGACTGGTTATTTCTCGTCCGGGACCAACATTCAGACGCTCGGTGTCCTGATTTATTGCACAGGAAGCACAGACTTTGGCTCTTGACCTGCCGCTTTGCGGTCTCTGTTTTGCGAGCATCTGTGGAGCTCTCCTTACATAGCTTGTCCTTGCCCAAATTGAACAGGTCTTGGGCTTCTAGGAAGCAATCAGCGTTCTGTGCCAAAGAGCTTAGCTTCTTGCAATTCCGCTCCTTCAGAAATACTCGCAGGGTGGGAGAGCATCCCTTCATGAACTGCTCTGCAATCATCACGTCGCGAAGAGCTTCATACGTTTTCTCGACATTTGCAAGCTCCATCCAACGGTCAAAATGGCCCGCTATGCGAGAAGCATACTGCAGACCCGTCTCCTTGTCCTCTGGTCTCGCCTTACGAAATTTCTCGCGGTATCCTTCAGCGGTATAGCGGAATCGTAACAGCAGTGTTGCCTTCACCTGATCATAGTCAGAGGCGGAAGCAGAGTCAAGTCGACTAATGACGGACATACCCATCCATGTAAGGCAATACCCGATGCCGTTTGCAGTTAAAGAAGCCGTAGAAAAGGAGATCCAAGAGATGTTGCGCTTAGGCATCATCGAGAAGTCGACATCTGCTTATCAGGCACCGATTGTTGTCGTCAAGAAAAAGGACGGTACGATGCGCTTGTGCATTGATTTTCGGCAGCTGAATAGTGTAGTCGTGCCTGATTCGGAGCCGATACCGCGACCTGACATGATGTTCGCACAGCTCACGGGACGTCAGTATTTTTCTAAATTCGACTTCACCAAAGGATACTGGCAGGTACCGATGTCGAGCGCATCCAAGGAGCTAACCGCATTCGCATGCGACTCGGGCTTGTACCAGTTCCGATTCATGCCGTTCGGCATTAAGACTGCACCCGCCGTATTTAATCGGCTGATGAGAGAGGTTGTTGGCGACATCCCCAACGTTTACTACTATTTTGACGATGTTCTCGTCGCCACCAAAACATGGGAGGAACATCTGGCGACCTTACTTCAAATATTCGAGCGCGTACGAGCCGCCCATCTCACTGTAAAACCCAAGATAAGTGAGATAGGATTCCTGACGACAAGTTTCCTTGGCCACGTTGTAGGACAAGGCATGTTAAAAGCCAGTCAACGAAACATCGCAGAAAATCGCGTCTGCAAAGCGGCCGGAGACTAAAAAAGAACTAAGAGCTTTTCTAGGCCTTACTGGCTATTATCGTGAGTTCGTACCAAACTATGCAGAGCTCGCCCATCCTCTCACGGAACTCACAAAGAAAGGATGCCCGAATAAACTTGACTGGCGGGACATCCACCAGAATGCATTTGAACGACTCAAGGGGATGCTATCACAACACCCTATATTAAAAGCACCCGATCTCGAGAAACCCTTCGTGTTGCGCACTGACGCATCGTCAAAGAGTCTGGGGGGCTGTACTGCTGCAAGAACACAATGGGCACTTACATCCAGTGTCTTACGCCAGCAGGAAACTTCCTACCACGCGAAGCGGCATATTCGACTATCGAACGAGAATGCCTCGCCTATCGTGTGGGGGTGTGCAAAAGTTTCATGTCTACCTCTATGGTCGGCCTTTCGTCTTGCAGTCGGACCACCAACCCCTCAGGTACATCAACTCGGCTCGACAAGTCAACACTCGTATACTGCGCTGGAGTTTAGCTTTGATGGACTATGACTTCCGCGTAGATTATATTCGAGGCTCCGATAATGTCGGTGCAGACTATCTGAGCCGAATGTCCAATGGTGGAGAATAGTTCTCCACGTGCTGTACGGTGGGTGTCAAACCTCATTGACTTCAATTATTCAGACACTTTATCACACGCTTTGTGAGTCCGCCCTTGCCTTGCCTTGCCGCCTCGCTCATCTTGAACTGGGGGGAAGTGTGGTAAGAGGACGGTGACTGAGCGTCGGCGTCGTGTTGTGTTCGGCGTGCGGTGCCGATTTTGAGTGCGCGGGGCTGGTGATGATGATCGGCGTGCGGGGCCGAAGTGCGTCGTGATGGTGATTTGTGTGAGCCGACGAAGAAGAGCTCGTGTGGTGCGCGGGCCATGGAGAAGCAGCTCGAGGGACGAGGCGAACGAGCTGGCCGGCCGAGACAGAGGACGTCGGGAATTCGACGAGAGCAGATGAAGCGCGGGCTCCGTTCCGGCTTCGACGTCGTCGCGGCCTCCTGAGCTGGGCCTCGCCCCGGCTCCTGTGACCGCCTCTACCCTGTCCCTGGCTAGGGCTTCGTCCCGGGCAGGTCCTCTTACCGGGTCCACACCCCGGTGCCGTTCACGAGCCTGGGCCACGCCCCGGTGCTCGTCTCCGAGCTGGGCTGCTCCAGAGCTGTTCGTGTGCCTGGCCGCTTCAGAGCTGTTCCTGTACCTGGGCCGATCAGAGTTGTTCCTGAGCCTGGGCCACGACCGGTGCTGTTCCGGAAGCCTTGGCCACGCTCGACGTGCGGCCACACTTCGGCGGCCGTGCCTCGTCTCGTCGTCGTGCGACGCCACCTACGACAGCCGCCGCGCTGTCGTCACTGCCGTCAAGGTCAGCCTCAAGGCCGACGGCTTTGATACCTTCGGACCCGCCGCCCCACGCCGCAAGACCGCCGACCGCTGACTGAGTGCGCGTGAGTGATGGCGCGATCAATAGCCTACTTTGTTATGTCCGTTGTATAGGTGTTAGTCCCACGTCCTGTCTGTGTCGCATTAAACTTCTCTGTGTCTCTTGGAGCGTCCGTCGTTCGTCTGGCCAACCTGCGCCCACATTCAGACCCCCCACATAAAGTATACATTGGCCAGTCGGGACGCTGCATCAATGTTCGTCTTAGAGAGCACGATTCATCTTTGAAATCTGCAGCAGCATCGCATCTCGCGGCGCATTGCAGGGAGTGCGGCTGCTATCCTGTTTTTCATGACACTGAAATTGTTTTTCGTAGTCACAATCAACTAACTCGTGAGATGACTGAAGCATTTCATATAAGAAAAAGAGGCGATCAGTGCGTCAGCCAACCTTCGGTGTTCTTACATGAAAAGGAGTTTGCCTTTCTTGATAATATTTCGTGATAGCCTATCTGCCTTTGTTAACTGACCCTTCACGTTTTGCCATGACTGTCCTTTTGCCTTGACACGCATGCGTTGATCTCTTGTTTGGTGTATTTATATTCTTCCCTTTTCAATAAATCTTTCAGTTGCGAGTAAGCGCTTGTCTTGTGTTCTTTTCTCGTTTGTCTTCGTTGAAGTGCGCTTAATAACAGCTATACCATGCATATATATATACATTGTACATTGCAAATACAGGAAGCAGTGGGTGCTACAAGAACCTTGCGCACCTCGTACCAAAAGTATTGAACAACTGCCTGCCCCCCTCCCCCCCCCCCCCCAATCAACAATATATACAGAACGCAAGATGGATTCATTGCTACACTGTATTTCCAATCTATATGGAAACCACATGTCGTCGCATGCCACTCTTCTCCCCATTTGACCATTTCGTCGCTGTTTCCCCATCTATGATACGCATTCCTTCCTTTAATGCTTCAAAACCAATCGGGCCTTTTTTCGAGGGCCGCCGCTGCATTACCGTAACCGTATTGAAAACGCGACGCTGTTCTCGCCAGTCTCGGAATGAAAATGGTCGCGCGAATTGGGTCGGTGGTAATATGTGGTCTCCCGTTTACACAATCCAATGTTGCGCTCAAAATGGCGTGGTATCACGCTCCTCGTGGCCTCGGCTCGCTCGTTCTATGGCTTCCCATAATAAGCATTGCCGCTACAAGCCAGTATGCCAGTGCTGTATTTTTATTTCATTTTCCGTGCCTCACGTACTTATGCTTGTGTTTCCATGTGTACTGCTTAATCCGATATCGTTTTCACACACACAAACACACACACACACGCACGCACACACACACACACACACACACACACACACACACACACACACACACACACACACACACACACTCGCACACACACACACACAGTCACCCATTAACGCACACAAACACGAGCGAGTTGACAGTTCGTTCACTGAAGCGAAGTAAATGCGCATCCACCTGAGGGCTTGATATTGATGTTAAGCAAGATCACTCCTTGGAAGTAGCGGGACGAGACGCTGCGCCCTCGCTGGACAACAAAGGAAAAGCACTAGCGCAAGAATCAACTGCAAACACTTAGTGTCATTGTTGTTCTGCCCTCTCATGGGGCCTATGGGTCCATCCCCAGGAGACCGTCGTCAGGTTTGCCGTCAATTTTATAGTAATATGTTCTCGAAGATTCGCCATTTAATCGTACCACATTGTACAATTGTATAAATCAGTGGAAAACTAAATAGATAAAGAATCTGCAATTGAAAGACAGGTCTCAAACCATAAGAATTGATAATTCTCGAGCTTTCGCAGCCTTAAACTTTCTTTTCAAGTTATATTGCCCTTGAAATATATTTATGGTTGAAGGTGATATAACACCACAAATGTGCAACTTCAGGCACAAGAAGTTCTCGGCAGAAGGCGGCCTGCTGTAACTCCATATTTGGAACTTTAAGAGGATGGAGGAGGGAAGAAACCAAAAGGGTGAAGGCAGGGAAGTTAACCCGACACATGTCTGATTAGCTACATACCGTCACGTGGCCGTAACATTGACAAAGGCAGCGGTCGGGTGTGTCAAACACTGAACTTTTTATTTGGGTGAACCAGGGCCCGGGAAACGAAAATTCCAACTACAAGCATTACAAGCAACTCCAATACGTAAAAATAAAACCAGAAGAGGTCGTGGCAGTACCCTACGCTGAGTGAATAGGAATTGCGAACAGAGAGATAGTAGATACTGCCGGGAAGGAAAAATAATGAAACGCACAAAAAGTGCGCTTACGCGTATGTGTATTTTGCACTCGCCATTCCTCGTCAGCGCACATGGCAGATAAGGGGGTTTGAGTGCAACGGGCCTGTCTGAATGCCTTTGACTTATGCAGCTCCTAGGAAAAGGGGTCTGGTGAGCAACGTTTTTTGGTTTTCATATTTGTTCGTAAAATCACTTAAACGTGACATTGCAGTTACGTTCCTCACCTTGCCGCAGCTGGCATTTCTCAAAATTGTCTTGAACGAAACCGTTCAAAATATAATGACCGTACTTGTCCAGGCGCCACTCAGGTTTACGCCGAAAAAGGCAATAAAAAATTTACATATATTTAATGAAGAACAAAATCGAACATAATTACCCGGAAAATCAATTAAATCTGACAAATGTGGGTTAATATGGCGCCCACAAATATCCATTCCATAGTGCTTTTTTTTCTAGCATTTTGAGATAACGTACACGAACGCAAAATTGCAACCCTTTACACGCAGGCCCAGGAATCCTATCACGCAAGACCTAATGCGGTCCTTAATTACGAGCGGCTTCCGTTAAACCGCGCGCTACATTTTTTAATTGTTTTGCGGTTTCCTTAAAAACATAAAAGCCACGAGGTTATGAAAGAAAAGCGCGTAAAGATTAAAGAAGCCAGACGGAGCGAAAGAGGCCAAGCAATTCGGAAGCGACTAGCGCCTTGCGGTCGTGCGTGATGTTATTCTGTCCATTATATAAGGACGGCTGCGCCTAAAGCGATCTTCCGTCTTCGTCACGTTTCACCGTACGGCCTTCCATCCTAGCCTCGGCGGCGTGGAGCAGCCGTATTCTTGTACTTCCCCTCTCGTTCAACTGCTCTGTTTTGTTCACTGATCTCGGCGCATTTACTTCTTTGCCGTCTTCCCTTCTGTCAACCTTTAAAGAGTTCTTTCCATCCCTCCCCAGGGGAAACGCCCGGTTCTCGCCCGCATTTGGTTAAACCACCTTTTTTTCCCAGAAGCTGCCGAGACAAGCTTTAAGCCGGAGCTGCCGGTAGCGGGCAGTACGTGAGACATTAGGCATTGGCGTTGCTATGACCGCCAGCGTCCTCACCAGTAGATGTTCGTTATTTTCTCGCTTCCTGTGTCTCACGTGTATTTCGTGGCTTCGTTGTTGTTCCCGCCTTAAGGCTGCAAGATTCTCCAGGAAGGCTGCAATCGCCTTCCTGGGGAAGCGAAGCATTGGAGCGTACGCTAAAGTTGTAAATTGAATGATGGGTATGTGTCGCATTCAGATGTCAGTCTGGTGCATTCAAAAATGGCTTTGTGTAGGGTCTTTGTGGGTGAATTTACGTTCCGTTTGATTGTAATTTATTCTTTACACTGTAAAACACATCTATCACATGTGATACTAAATGAGCGCACCAGTCAGGCAAATATCCATGCATTTTCACTACTGACAGCATTTCCCTCTCTCTGCCTCGAGGACAGTTTGAGAAATAGATTTGGGAGAAGTAGCGCTGATGCTCTAGAACAGCGATAGGAGTCGCAGGTGTTGCACTTGTTCGCGTGGTCTCATTAATAAAACGAAGCGTTATAGCTCTTGTTTCCGGAGCATTGGTGTCCAGGCATGACCTGTTCTCTAAGTAGTAATATTGCTCGATTCTCTGGACAGTGCAATAGTAAAGTGGCCATGACTACTAACCTTTCGGCAGCAGATTAGCCGATCTTCGAGGCGTCGTACCATGGCGTTTGTCCAGCGTAATAAGCTTACGCTAGCTTTTCATTTCTAATAAACATGTGCATTAGTGACGGCGACTTGTCAGAACGCTCAGGGATTTTCTCGTCGTTCCCTTATTATTTTTTTTTTGCTCGCGAACTTTTCAACCTCGTGTTCCGTCGTTGGTTCAGCTTTGTTCGTGCAGCTCCCTCTCTCCAGGTGCGTGTGTGTGTGCGCGTGCGTGTGTTTGTGTGTGTGTGCGTGTCTGCGTGTGTGTGTGTGTGTGTGTGTGTGTGTGTGTGTGTGTGTGTGTGTGTGTGTGTGTGTGTGTGTGTGTTTGTGTGCGTGTCTGCGTGTGTGTGTTTGTGTGTGTTTGTGTGTGTGTGTGTGTATTTGTGTGTGCGTGTGTGTATTTGTGTGTGCGTGTGTGCGTCCAAGAATTACGGACATCGCCGAACAGCGCCTCTAGCGGTCGCCCTGCACATCAGCAGTTATTAGTATCGGATTAATATTTGTGATGAAAACATCGAGCAATGAGTCACCATCTAGAGAAATACGTAGCGATCATAATGCAGGCAGCACTGGAAACGTTCTTTTTGTACATCAATGCGTGCGCCACATACGGCACGCATTGCGGCACGCTGCGCAAGAAAGTCCAGTCTGCGCCGTCCAGCGGGAGAAAACAAAAACCTACGCTTTGTACTCTTTGAGGCAAACAAGCCAGCTGAGCAGCTGGGCGGCCTGGCTGGCAGAATGGTAGGCGCGGCATAAGTGTGTGCGAACGTGAAGGCCCAGTTCATGAAGGAAGCTTGCCGATAAGGCGAGGAAGAGTAGATCGAGTGAATTCGGCTATACGCTGTCCCTCGGTCGATTTTTTATACTTTTTCCTTCCTTCTCTACCGTTTTCGGGCATCATTCGCAGCCGCACCTCATCACGCGAAGGAAGAACGCGCCTCACACATACACGCACAGACACAAACACGTGATCCTGGTGCATTCTGGCTGGATAGAGCAGGGCTGATGGCATCGAAGAATCGTGCCGGCATCAAAGTGGAGACGACGGGAGAGGAAACGACCCGCGATGAGGCACTATGGAGTCTCGCGTGCGAGTAAGTCTAGCGCTTCTCCCTGTTGTGAACGCTTCTTTTGCCATCCGTTTCCTTATTATCCCCTTTTTTCTTCCTGTTACCGTTTTTTTTTTGCTCTTGTTCGATACTTTCGCCGGTCGTCCATAGTTTGGGCCGATGGGCGTGTTTTACTGTTTTGTCTTCAGCCAGAAAATGCCGCTGCCAGATTTAGGGTAAGGCGGGGCAAAATGAGACACGGGACAAAACGCGACATTTTGGCTTTGCCGACCTCTATAGCTAATACAGGAAGCACTTTTCTTTGTTTCTATATTTGCTCACAGCGTTCGCGTGGGAAAAATTACGCGGCTGGTGTCAGTGTGTTCGTGACCCGTCAAAAAGGGGCGAAATTCTTCTCGGCCAAATTTTCGGATCCGTGCATGAAGCTACTCTGGCGTCAGAACAACAACGTAAGTATTTATATTGTTACTATATACTACTAGCTACATACCACCAAAATTTCAGTTCACTTGGTGCGCGGGGCCAAAGCGGAATTTTTTTTCGAATTTTGGCATGTGAGATGGGCAAAACGCGACAAAAAGGCATTGAATTGCCTTAGAGAGTGTCTCATTAAGTGAACCACTTACTTACACTCATTATATATTATATTTTATTGTTTAGGAAGGTTCGGACGCACAAGAGAATATCATATAAAGCTTCCTGGGAGGAAAACGACGTGAAAAAGCACTGACTGCTGTTCAGGACACCCACTCCATTCGTGCTGCATCGAGATTTTTTCGCGTTCCCAAGGATGCTCTCAAGAGGTGAACGCAAATTTGGAAGAATCTCCAAGTCAAGCCGTTTACAAACACGTCTCGCCATCGAGCTTTCCTTCAATACCAAATTTGTGCTAGAAAATTCGAATCTAGCACAGTTTTAAATTCATCGCCTCACGAAGCCCGGCTGACGAAGCTGAAAGCCACGAAACGCCCGTGCAGTTCTGCACCAAAACGGCAAAAGGAGGCGAAGAAGATGCGTCAGATTATATCTAGCGTCCAATCGTTGAATAATCCAATGAAGTGCAAGCTTTCAACAAAATACAACAATAGCACAAAGAAAGACTGCTGGTGTTTGATCTGCAAGGAGTTTTGGAGCAAAACAGCACCGGATTCTGTCTGGATTCAATGCGTGGAATGCAAGGACTGGGGTCGTGAAGGCTGCGTGAGGGCCCACGGAGTTTAATTTCAAGTACTTGTACTGCAAAAACTGAAGGGTTAAATTTTTTTTCACACTGTCTCGTTTTGCCCCCGCAAACTGGGGCAAAATGAGACATCTGGAGCATCTTTTATTTCTTTTTAAAATAAACTTTTGAACAGTGGCAACATGGTCATATTTATGTAGCACATACCTTGTACCCAAAGGAAAGATTCCGCATTGTCGTTCAAGGGTAAAGAGTGAAATAAAAATAAATATTCACTATTTTCAAATTTTTGTCTCATTTTGCCCCACCTTACCCTAACGTGCGTGCAGGTGGTAATTTTCTGTGTTCTTCGTGTAGTTCCCTTTATGCACACACATACAGCTCGACACATCTCAACTGTGTCCTTTCTTTCTTTTTTTTTTCTTTTTGTCGACCTCGCGCGACACACCGTCGGATACAATGCTCTGGAAAAGGTTCGCGACAGCAGGTGAGGAGACATAATAGAGAAGCCGCGGAGCAGAATGGGCTTGCTTCCTGCCACGCTTAATTGACCACTGGGGCACGATGTTGCGCAAGGATTATGTTGACGCTTCGGTATTAGCGTCAGCATAGGCTGTGCATTGGTGCGGTTGGAGTTGAGACAAAAGCAGCGTCAATTGGATGATGATGTACTGGAATGATGTGCAAGACTGAGGATGGGAGTTTGGCGTCGCTGAAAATATTTTTGAGTCAACGACGGTCACCACTGATTCACCCGCCCAGGTGACATTCGAACTGTTGGTTGTCACACGCGCGGGCTGCCTGCCTCTTGATGGGTTGCGTTCTAGACCAGTTGATTGTGCATTGAAGGTGCCTAGTTGCCTAACACTCTAAGAGGGGGTGCTGTCGGCTTGGAAGTGGCATGCAATGTAGATTGAAAAAGACAGTAAAAAGAGAAAGAAGGCAGGATTGTTAACTGGGAACCCATTTCGTTGGATATCGCTAGTTGGAGGTAATCTGAAGCGGTATGGATGGAAATCATGGGGTGAAACTAGTGCTACATCATATGCAATAACGTGCATGGAAGAACAGAATCTTTTACAAGGAGCTCACATGGGCCAGAATCACGCAACAAGCATCAAAGTATCATCACATTTGTGTGGGTCATCGAGCGATTGCGACTTGAGAAGCACAAACGGCAACTCCTACAACAGAGACAAACATTTTGCTCGTGAAGTGGTGTAGGGGATGTTTACTGACTGTACATCATTTTGAGGCATGGCACTCTGAAGAATATAGCACGGGTATCGTACTACATTGTTTGGAAAAGGCACATTCGCCAGAAAATCAAGGCGCCCACAGCTTTTAGACATTATTTCAGCTGTTCTTTTTTTTCTTTTTTGTATAAACATATCGTACGCATAAAGGCGAAGGTCTACAGCGTTTGCACAGGGCACATCTTCCGCATTGCGCATATCGAGAACTCGTACAGTAAGTTTTTCTGAGCTTGGGACCGCGACTGCAGTCAATTCCCGATTAGGTAACTCGTAACGTGAAAATACATCCTATACGCTCATGGCGTTTCGTTCAGCGTGTTTTCGAGAGGAATTAGAATGACGTCAGGTATTGAAGTCGAGGCTTCGGGTCAAGTCGGACTTCTTGACGCGGCATTTCCACACTGAAAAAAAAAACACATTGAAAGTGAGTGGGAAGCATTAAACTAACCGCTCATTCCGCGATTAGCACTGTGTGATGACTGGTTCTTATTTTACTCTTCTGCCGCGGTATATTACCAAGGTTAACGCGATTCCTTGCCTGACATGATGCTTGCATAGAGTCTTTTTGAAATCTTGTTTTGAACAACAGCGTGGCTCCATGCTAGAATACTCGGCGCCACGCAGATGACCCAAGTTGTAATCTCACTCGAACGTCGGTAATTTTTCTATGTTTAATTTTTTTTATGTCTATCAGGTACTTTTTTGGTTACGCCACCGACCGCGACTGCGACAGCGACGGCAACGGAGACACTGCTCCACACAGGAACGGGCGCCTAAGAGCTGCGCTGTAAAACTAATACACAAATAGACAAACGCAGAAATGTCGGTAGATCCCGCACAAATGAAAGTATACGTGTGCTAATGCGAAAACACAAAAGACGGCTTGCTCGCTGTCAGTAACGCGCATCCGAAAAAGAATGAGCGGCAGAGGAGGAATCAGCACAGCTTTGCGACGCGGCAAGCAGATGCACGACAACAGCGAATATACATTGGACAGAATAACTTCTGGAGAGGGATGCGAGTGGAACAGTGATCCAATGCCTCAGAAAGGTTGCTCTGCGGCTATTAGCGAATATTCGTGAAGTAAAATGAGGTCTTTGGCGTTCAGAAGTGCTATCTTGTAAGGAGGCTTCGAGGTGCTGTGATTCTTTTTTATATTTTTTTTTCTTCTCGCCGTTTATTATCCTCTCCTCGAAGGCTGTTCTATCCAGTACCGCATGTCCTTAAACAAATCGGCTCTTTACCGAAAGTCTGGGGTGGGTCATTCTTTACTTCCGTTTTCGCTGCACGCTCTTCCATGCTTTTTTCTCTAGCTCCTCGACCTTTCAGTAATTGGAGCGGCGCAAAGTGCGCGGATGCCAACTTTACTGATGCCACTTCTCCTACCAAAGGCGCATGCGCGAACGATTCTTTTGAGAGAGAACTCAACTGCGGTTCCTTTTAAAAATAAACGTCAGATTGGTACAAATGTGTCTTCCCTCAGTCTACCTTGGGTGTTTTTCAGCCCGCATATTATATTATATTAATAATGATAATAATATCTGGGGTTTTACGTCCCAAAACCACGATATGATTATGAGAGACGCCGCAGTGGAGGGCTCCGGAAATTTCGACCATCTGGTGTTCTTTAACGTGCACCTAATCCAAGTACACGGGCCTCAAACATTTTCGCCTCCACCGAAATGCGACCGCCACGGCCGGGATCAAACCCGCGACCTTCGGGTCAGCAGCCGAGCACCTTAGCCACTGATCCACCGTGGCGGACCCGCATATTATAATAGTTAGCAAGCACCAATCAAGTGCGAGCTTTTAGAATGAAGGACTGATTACTTAAAAATATTTAATAGAATATAGACAGACATGAAGAATGTGACTTATAAAACGAGCGCTAATAGCGCTGAATCTTTTTGGATTTATTTTTCATATATTATTTTTTAGATACGACGGCTCTTCTACTGTACACTTTGCCCCGTCGTATTATAGTTCCTCCAGCAGCAGTTTTTACAGATTGATTCGCAATTTGGTAGGCAAATAGGCAAATATGTTACCAAAAATGAACCCGAGCAATAAATAAATAAAAAAAAACACGCGAAACAATACGTTGCATTATGCCCACAGTTGTAGTAGGAGATGCAGCAAAAAGCGAAGAAGTTCAGGACTTCGGCCCCGCCCAAACTTGTGACCGTCCTCGTCGATGTCTTTTCTGCAACCTCCTTGGCAAAGGTATTCTTATCTTGACGCATTTCACAGCGCCAGCCATCATATTATTCCAAGTAATTCAGCTTCAGTGAGAGCGACACTATTTTATAATTAATGTTTGAGTTCCTTTTGAGAAATGTGAGGATGCTACTAAAACAACGAACACTCGGTGGCTTGTGCTTTTCATATCAACAGAGAGAAATTACGCTTTGCTGATCAAGCGTGAGAATTTGCTCAAGTCTGACGTAGAAGTTATTACAGATTGTGCGCCGAAGTTAAACACGGAATCCTTTCCCAACGTGGACACCCTGAACAATGAATGCCAGATACCAGAGGAGTCGAAAGTGCAAAAAAGTGACGTGGCCTCGCACGAGTCAATGATCTTTCTTTTTTTATTAAAGAAAATATAACGTGGCAAAGGAAATACATGTTAGGAGAAATTAACAGAGGTTGTCCACATACTCTGGTATGTGTTGTGCTGATTTTTGAGCACATCCCGTTTTTTCCCTGAAACAACGACAAGCCGAAAGTTAAAATCAATACAATTTCTAAATAACGCCTAAATTCCTGGTCTACACTAATCAACAATTTCCTTTCAAGTACAGTCACAACTAATTACGTTTAGATTTCCCGCCTTCCGGCATTTGGATCTGTATTGGTGACGCCCATCCCATTTACGTAGTTCTTCGTAATCTGACTTCACAATTTCTGCATGCCTTACAAAATTTATGCTGCCTTCGGACATTTATAAATAAAGTTTTTCCAAACCAAACCAATGTGTGTTAAATATCTAAAGATACTGAAACGTTGGCAGCAGCGGTGCCAAAGTACTCTCGTTTATTACAGCTAGAATGAACTGAGTGTAAGTTCTGTTTATTTGTGTTTGTTTGTCGACCAGTAGGGCAACCAGCACAATCCTGCAGCTGTACTTGCAAACTAGTGCGCAACGTCACGATGCATGGCGGCAGCGAAAGACTAAGAAATTTCAAAACGTAATACTGATGCGTCTAAAGCCATACGAAATATTCGAGCTTGTTCTTATCGTAAATAAGTCACTCGAACATGCAAATTATCATCCAAAAGTAATTTTTCCAGTGAAATCAAGTCGACCGAGTGCCCTTCGAAGACATTCGAAAAGGTCAACCCTACTCTTACTGCAAACCACACCTTTGTAATGTGGGAAGACTATTATCCACCGACCAGACTTTTCTGTGTTTTATTCAAGGTAGCACAACAATGGCCTCAAATATGAGCCCTCTGGATATGCCGCTCATGACGATAGCGGGCACGAAGTTTACTCTTAGGTGAAGTGGCGGTCCCCACAATAAAAGAGACCCTACAAAGCAAAAAAGTCGAACCCTATCAAAGTGCGGCGCAAAGTGGCCATCTTTCGTTTAAGTATTTGCTACTCCATTTTTGTCGCCCTCTTGGTGCACAGGCGGGAACAGTGGTTTTTCGCGCCGCAAGCACAAAGACGTTAGAAGCACTTGAAGTGGGCCTCGCAACGCGTCTCTCGCGCTCTGCTCGTATGCAGACGAGACAAACAACGCTGGGAAGGTGGTTAACAGAAGAACAATTACCGTGCGAAGAGCGGCACTCGAGAAGCTGCGGTTGGCGACGAGGGAGTTGTCCAACAGTGCCGCGCCGCCGATAGTGGAGACGGCTGCGGGAGCCATTCTATAGCTTATGTGCCGACGGCGGAATAATTAAAGTGGCGTCAAGTTTCACCCCCTTATTTCGCACGCAGCCCGTCATTAACACGTCCTTTCTATAGAGTATTTCGTCCTTCCCATTTCTTTCGCTCCCTCTGCTCGTGCGCATCCCGCTATCACCTTACCCTTCAAAAGCGCGGTCCTTCCTCGCGTGCTTTGTCCTGGTTAATTTCCGCTTCCGATGTCATTTTCGCCCAACTCTTATTTCCTATTTTCCCGACTCTCCTGCTGGAATGCTGAAAAAACTCTAAAACTGTGGGAGTTTTTTCTCAGCTTCTATCCACGGTTCGGAAAGAGCGCCGCGAACTAATGAAGCGACTTCGCGTGAAAAGAAAAAGATGGAGAAAAGCTTGAGGCTAGTAGTTTTGTATTTTACGATTTCCCTGAGGCGCGCGTAATTACTTTTTAATGTAGAGTCATAATTGCTCTTGAAGTACCGATCAGCTCCTGTACTGAAATCCGTAGTAGACCAGAGCAAACTTCGTAATTGGAACTTCTTTTTTGTTTCAGGGAAAGCAGTTTCAACAATAATGACCCAGTTGCCTCGCCTCAGCCGAATGTAGTTGAATAAAAACTGCAATACCTGGAAATGCAATACCTGGAAAGGCTGTCGAAAGGAATAGTCAAATATTACGGTTCATGCGAGGGTGACGTACCTATGTCACGTTAACGAAGCTGAACATTCACTATACTAGTGTTCACAGGATGACGACAATGTACAGCCGCCCATTTTTTTTAACCTGAACACGCGAGCATCGACCTCCGAGTCTGTCAGCGCCTGTTTCGGGCGTCTTGGTGTCCGGTTTCCGGAACAGGCTAGCACAAGACAGCTACACAGGACTGTTCATCTCAGGCATGCACGTGTTATCGTTCATTCCGCCGCTGTGCTCCATTAAACGCCGCTTCTCGACTGACCGGTCGACGGTCGCGCGTTCAGGTTAAAAAAATGGGCGGCTGTACATACACCCACCCTGGTAGCTTAGTACCGAGGCTATTGCGCTGCTGAGCTCGAGGCCGCATTTTCACGGGGCACCGAAATGTAAGCACACCCGACAATTTTGGCGCACGTCACAAAGACCTCACGTGTATAAAACTTATCCGGAGTCCCCCACAACAGCCTGTCTTACAATCGTATCGTGGTTTGCGCTTGGAAGTGCCTAGAATTAGATATTTTTCATACGGTAAATATGACATAATGCGTAAGGGAAGTGATACGCGAAGGATTACGGCGAGCCATTTTCAAGTTCGGAAGTACTTTGGTAGCAGCGTCGACTTTGGAGAAAACGGGTGCCGTGTTCAGTATGTCGGTATGAGGCAGACAAAAGCGAAGGGGTAACTCAGTTGATAGACCTACGCATAGGAAGGAGAAATGGGTAATAATAACTTTGTGATAAGAAAGAAGGGTAGGAAATGGAGATATGAATCCGAATATGGTTGCCGTGAAGAGCCTCGTGAGCTTCTCGTTTATTTCCGAGGAGTGATAAGCTTGCCAATACCAGCGATAAGCGTCATTTTTTTTTTCTAGTGAGTCAACAGGCAACTAAAACTAAACATACTCACAAAAGGAACTACTCTGCAATTTTGCGCCTCACTACAGTCATTGCGTTTTCCCTGTCTGTGATGCGCGAGCGTATAATTGTGGAACACGGCCGTAACATGTGGTCCCTCAGACCATGCCGCGCAGTGGGACGAGCGTAATGAGCGGCAACGCCTCACTAACATCTAAGCTCGCTCGGCTTGCGCTAATTGCTCTCCCTTGGTGACAATGAAGAGCCTGGTTCAGCGTGGGTTTTGTTTAGAGCTTTTTTTTTTTTTCATTTTGTAGCTTTTGCGCGGGAAGCTTGCGAATACAAAGGACCGTAGGGGACAACAAAAAAAAGGAAATGTTGGAAAAGCGTGCTGAAATATTTTCAGGAGAAAAGCGGCCACGAACGTTCCGTGCGACATTTGTTAGAAATGTCCCACAAGGCACTCTATTGGAGGCTTACTATTTGCCGTTCGTCTTTCTATTCTTTCGCTCCGGTTTTTTCGCATCCGTGCTTTTGCAAAGAGGAAGAAGAAAAACTCGGTATGAAAGTTTATTTTTTGAAGGTTCTTTTATTTTTATAGCTTTGTTTTAGTTTTAGAACGAGGTGTCCGAGTCGTTGCAGCTATTTCTCCAACTTTCCCGCTCTGGTTTCGCGATTCTCCATTCGAAGAGGGAGACATTTAGACTATTTTTGAACTCTTCGTACAGCTAATGTGAGATATGCAAGCACTGCTTAGTCTTTTGCCTCATTAGGGGGTACCAGTCCATGGATCTCGCAACTGTGATTTCTGCTGGCGTTCACTGACCTTTAGGGCCGGCATTCGTTCCGGATATCGATTTAACGTCATACAGTTGCGGTATCAGAAGACGTTAAGGGACACGGATCCTCAGTCTCTCATGGCGAACGTGGGATGTGCTTTGGACTGTGTGGACTTATGTATGTGATTATAGGTGCATATGTGTGAAGCATCTGCCCTGATGTTAGCTACGCACAGCATATTGCTCATGTGGCAGCTGCACTGGTATCTCATTGTTATCAGTTCTCATGCAGCCGCTATGCTATAGCATTTTAATCTTATTGAGCCTTCACCTCTTTATCCCTCGATCACTTCACAGCAGCTGGTCACATACTACGAAAAGACACAGTTAAGGCAGTCACTAGCAGATATTGCTTTTGCAACATAGCCGCTACATATTATTATATAGTATTATTATTATTATTATTATTACTATTATTATTATTATTATTATTATTATTATTATTATTATTATTATTATTATTATTATTATTATTATTATTTGAAATCAACTGTCACGCATCACAACCACTGTTCATTCTGAGCTCTTCCTGCTCTTGTTCTCTCTGTATTGTGATGCTCAGCCACGCTTGTAAAATAACAAGAGAAGCGGTGCCTTAAATTTCTGCAAGATTGACGCCGTGCCTACGAGAAGCTGCAAAAACGTCGTTTACCCTTTTAAAGGTACCAACTTTTCGTCATTCACATTCGTCCGCCTCGGTGGAACAGTGGCTACGGTGCTCGGCTGCTGACCCGAAGGTCGCGGGTTCGATACCGGCCGCGGCGGTCGCATTTCGATGGAGGCGAAATGGTAGATGCTCATGTACTGTGCGATGTCAGTGCACGTTAAAGAACACCAGATGGTCACAATTTCCGGAGCCCTCCACTACGGCGTCTCTCATCATCATATCGTGGTTTTGGGACGTTAAACCCCAGATATTATTATTATTAGCCATTCACGTTCCACTTGCACCTCCTGTTCCATCGCTGTTTCTATCTCAACGTGCGCAGGCATTCCGCATTGTTTGTAGGCGCCATCTACCCGGCGTATGTAAAAAAGCGACGGAGCGGTGAAATGCGATAATGCGCACACTGAGCGGTAGTAGCGTCATCGCTGATGCCGTTGCCAAAGGCAAGCCTTATTGGGTCGTTTCGAGCAAATGGAGAGATGATAGAACGTAAAATTATGGCGACCAAAACAGCGTGGTGATACATAAGCTGGAGCGCACACTACTGCTCCGATACGTTTGCAAACGAGGAAATTTGGCTGATATCGGCTCTGGCTTCGTCATGCAGTGGCTGTGTTCCGTGGCCATGCACTTAAGATTATAGAAGCCGAGAGGGCTATTGCAGTGACCTTTATATTCCGTAAATGCCTCTTCAACCATAGTTTTGCGAGGAAAACGCTGAAACTAGTACGCGTTTTCTTTTCGTGAATGTAAGAGTAGGTCGGTCATTCACTTGCAGTCGTTTGTTAAATAATACACCGACCATATCCTGAAGGCATGAGAGTAGCAAACCACCTTATTCATCTTATTTTTTTTTTCATTGCTGTTCATAAATTATCTCGACGCAACTAGGACGTCATACAAGTTCGTCCTTTCTGGATTCATGGCAGGGTTTTCTATAGGGAAACACATTTTCACCACAACATAACTTTGGTCAGTACATTATTCATCTCAAATATTCACTTTATGCATGATGAATGTGTAACGAAATGGTCACTAATCATGGAAAATTGGGTTTTTTATCTGACTCAATAATCTTTAGGGGCATTGTAGATGCAAACCCACTGTAAAGTAAACCTTTCGCAATAAAATATCAAAATTTAGGCGGAAACGGACGGTGAATGTACAGCGCCTCGGCAATTTTGTCAACCAGGGAAATTCAGCAGTGCGTCAACAGTCTGCTAAATCAGTCTGTTCAACAGTTGATGAGCATGCTACCGCCACAACAATCTCTAACTGCTTGCTCATTTTCAGTTCTCTTCTTCATTAATTTTCTTGTTATGCCGCTTCAAGCAAACGCCGCGCAACCCTGGCCCTGAAGGGACATTGGCACAGGTAAATTTACTTGCAATGTAATCCACAACGTTGCAAAAGCTTGCTAAGTCCTATAGGCTGATAGCTACCCCTTATGATATTCAGGAAGTGCTGTCCCATCAGCTTAACCTAAGCTCCGAAATACTGACCTAACAGAAAAGGCCGAGCAAGCTATAGATCTTCCTGGCAATAAATCGCGAACCTAGAGTTTTGGTTTTTTCTCTTCTTTCAGAAAATTCTAGGTCATTTTGGTTAGCTTGAAAAGGTGGTTAACATGGTAAGAAATGACGTCACGAGATCACCAAAGTCTGTGACGTCATGATCACATAGCATTACGGCGTCACTACATGACGTCACATGACGACGGCATCGATCACTACATGACGTCACATGACAACGTCATCGATTGACGTCGTCGATCGCTTAGATGTGTTTCATGCCGGAGACAGTACAACACTACGTGAGGCCCACAAAGCTTCCATGGAGCGGTATTCACCTTTCTTTCGTGTTTTGCCGCGTCGACCTTCCCAGGGCGCTGTTTTGGCGGCCTCGTACGTGCTAAGCATGGGTGCACCGCGCATTCTTAGAACGGCCCAGGAGCAGCGTTCTCGTGAAATACGCTGGCGTGGGCAGAGACGGAACTGCACCCAACAGATTCAATGCCGATGACAGTTTCTTCCAACGTTGCTCCTTCGCAACGAATACGCGGTTGCCAGCTGCGATATTTTTCGTCGCCGAGTGCTTCATGGATGAAAAAACTAAGGCATATTCGCCCAAGTGCTGCCAAGCCGGAAGGAAGTGCGGAGCTGGGCAGCCTCCTTTGTTTCTTTTTTTGTTTTCTGTTTTATTTTTCCTCCTTTTCTTTCATGCTCTCTTTTCAAGTTTTTTACCTGTTATTTTTTACAGTTTATTTCCATTTCTTTTCTTTCTTTGATCCTCTTTCTATTGATCGCTTGCTTCCTTTTTAATCTTTATACGCCATTTGTGTTTTCGTGTTTCCCGAGTCTTAGCAGTAGGCCCAATGTACGCACTTAATATCATCATCAATGCTCTCGAAGAACAAGATGAAAACGAGTTCGCTTTGGTGTGAGCGCGTGCTCTATATGCTACAGTTGGCAATGGAGTGGTTTAGCCTGTGTTAATGTCATCATGAAAGGCGCTCGAAGAACAAGAGGAAGGAGACCAAGGTTTGGCGCGAGCACACGCTCAATATTGTCACGCGTATGGAAATGTCACTCTGGTACAGGCGCTGAAAGGATATCCAGTGGAGGAAGACGACGACGTTGTTGTTGTGGGTCAGACCCTCGAGCTGCCTTGTGGGCTTGCGATCCTGTGCGCCCTGTGCAGCGTTACCTAGATCGGCTCTCACAGAATAAATCTTCCCCGTAACATGTTTGGTGGAGGTTGCGGGTCTTCCAACAACCCGGTTCTGGATATCCGCAGCGGACGCCACCTTTGTCCAGCCGCGATGCCTGACAACGACGCACAGCCCGCGCCGTCCGCGCCAGCTCCGTCACCTGTGATCGCTTCCCATCTTCTCGACCCTGGCACGTTTTGCGGTACGGACAGCACCGACGTCGAAGAATGGCTCGTCTTATACGAGCTGGTCAGCAAACACTACAGGTGGGACGAGACGCTTATGCTAGCAAAAGTTATTTTCTACCTCAGGGGTACAGCACGCGCCTGGTACGAGACGCATGAGGACGAACTAACCAGCTGGGACGTGTGCAAGCAGAAGCTCCGCGACTTGTTCGGTCGGTCAGTTGCGCGTGAAGTGGGAGCCAGGCAGGAACTCGCTCGCGAGTTCAATCATCGACGGAGTCGTACGTCGCATACATCCAAGACGCAGTGGCACTGTGCCGTAAGTCTGACAAAGACATGACGGAGGTCGACAAGGTCAGCAATGTGTTGAAAGGCATAGCTGACGATGCTTTTAACATTCTAATCTCTAAGAACTGCACCACTCTCGACTCCATCATCTCTGAACGTCGACGCTTCGAACAGGCTAAAAGCAGGAGAATCACCCACCGTTTCACGAGACTTCCGAACACCGCTGCGACTTCTTCCTGCGAAGATCCTGCGACGCGCCGTCCACCCGCGCCTTCCGCGAACATTGCAAGGATTGTTCGCCAGGAACTGGAAGCCATGGCACCCGCTACCTATCAGCCCCCCTGCGCAAGACAACTGGGCAACTATCTCGCTGATTCAAGCCGTCGTGCGTCAGGAGTTTGCCAACATGGGCGTCCTAGTTCCTAAAACTAGCAGCCACACGCCTCAGCCCATGTGCACTCCAGCCTACAACGCTGACCACACCACCACTCCGCTTGTTGCTGCTGCTACCTCGGCTCCTAGGTTCCCACCACGCTACCGAAATCCATCTGAGTGGCGCACGCAGGACGATCGACCTATCTGCTTTTCTTGCTCTCGTGTTGGGGCACATTTCCCGCCATTGTCGGAACAGATGGTATTCCCGGCCAATCTTTCCAAATGACCGCCGTCAGGATCACGGACAGTATCCGCAACCCACTTTCCCGGATGACCGCCTTCAGGACCCTCCACCTGGTCGTTCATCTCTACGCTCCGAACCATCCTACGCCTACCTCGTCGCCCAGAGAAATTGGCCTAGTCGCTCGCCGTCACCTCAGAGTCGCCAGTCACGCTCCCCTCAGCGCCGCCGCTCTCCGTCACCGGCTTATTCTGGAGTTCCCCCGGGAAACTGACGAGTGCAGCTCCTGGAGGAGGCGCTGCATTGACGACTCGGACCGCAAACCATCAACCGACTACTAAATCAAGACGCAATTACTTCGGCTGCTCCTTGATGGCCTGGCCGTTACTGCTCTCACTGACAATGGTGCCCAAGTATCCGTTATGAGCTTTACGCTTCGATCCCGCCTAAAGAAAGTCCTCACATCTGCTATGTTCCCTACAGTGCTAGTAACCAACGTAAGCCGAACATCAGTTCTCGATATGTGCACTGCCCACGTTACTGTTGCCGGCCACCACACTTCCGTTCTCTTTGCAGTCCTCGATGCTTGCCCACACGATGTCATTCTTGGTATTGATTTCCGAAACGCTCACTCTGCCCTGATTGATTGTTCCACCACCATGTTACGGCTGGAGTTGCCTTTGTGCTCCGATGTCGCTTCTACAAGCCGCACTCGGCTACGATCCGTGGAATCTCTACGGCTACCGCCCCAGGCTGCTATGTACGCCCCTATGTCGCCATTTTCCGCCAGTTCCTGATGGAGACTATCTGGTAGCTCCCATCATTAATTTGACCCTTACCCACATTATCGCACTTCCACATACTATAGTGGTTGTTGCTAACAACGCGACGCTATTTCCTGTTCTCAAATTCTCCACGTCGACCCAAGTTCTTCCTCAAGGCATCACCTTAGCCGAACTTTCCACCTTGACGCAGTGTACGATTTCTTCTTTCACCCCTGACACCAAGACCGTGCCCAAACCTGTCAAACCTGTCATGTGCGCCATGTTATACAGAAGGAGGTCGAGAAAATGCTCAGAAAGGACGTCATCGAGCCTTCCTCTAGTCCTTGGGCATCCCCCGTGGTGTTAGTTAAAAAGAAGGACAACAGCTGGCGCTTTTGCGTCGATTATCACCCCGTCAATCGGATCACGAAGAAGGACGTCTACCCTCTACCTCGAATAGATGATGCGCTCGACTGCCTCCACGTTGCCAAGTATTTCTCCTCGCTTGACCTTCGATCCGGATACTGGCAAATTTCTGTCAACGACCGCGACCGTGAGAAGACAGCATTCATCACACCCGACGGCCTTTACGAATTTAAGGTCACGCCTTTTGAGTTATGCAATGCCCCTGCTACTTTTGAACGCATGATGGACTCTCTCTTCCGCGGTTTCAAATGGTCGACCTGCCTTTGCTATCTGAACGATGTCATCGTTTTCTCGCCCACATTTGAAAGCCACCTTCCTCCCCCTCTCGGCCATTCTTGACGTTTTTCGCTGTGCTGGCCTCCAACTCAATTCTTCGAAGTGCACATTTGGACGCCGCCAGATTAAACTACTCGGTCACCTTGTTGACGCCACTAATGTGTCCGCGAATTCCCGGTTGCGCGTTCCACGCAACAAGTTCGAAGTTTTCTTGGGCTCTGCTCATACTTCCGCAGCTTTGTCATCAACTTCGCGGACATTGCTCGGCCCCTCACGGATCTCCTCAAAAAGAACGTGGCTTTTTCCTGGGGTGAGGACCAAGCACATTCCTTCACGTCACTTATTTCCGCCCTGACATTCCGTGTTGGCTCATTTTGACACAGCTTCTCGAACGGAGCTTCGCACCTACGCAAGTGGCTATGGCATAGGGCCTATACTCGCTGAGATACAGAATGGCACAAACCGTGTAATAGCCTACGCTAGCCGCCTTTGTGTGGCAGACGGGAAAAAATTATTCCATCACTGAGCGGGAATGCCTAGCCCTCGTCTGGGCGGTTGCGAAATTCCATCCGTACCTATACGGACGTCAGTTCGTAGTCATCACAGACAATCATGCGTTCTGCTGGCAGTCAACACTTAAGAACCCAACAGGAGCACTCGGCCGTTGGGCATTGCGATTACAATAGTACACGTTCTCGGTTGTGTACAAATCGGGCAAGCTGCACAACGAAGCCAACTGCTTATCCCGAAACCATGTTGATGCAGCCAACTCCACCGACTTGGAATCCGATGCCTGCATTTTAGCCATCACTGACTTTCTGCACGTGGTGGATGAACAACGCCGAGATCCATCGCTGCTCTCCATCATTGACCGCATCAATCGGGCAATACTGACCCTTCACTGTGCAGGTTCCTGCTTCAAGACGACGTTTTGTACCACCGCAACTTACACCCGATGGCGTGGAACTTTTACTCTTCGTACCACATCACCTGCGCAAGAATGTCCTGCAACAATTTCACGACGCCCCAACATCTGGACATTTAGGCGTCTCCAGAACCTACGTGTTCGACGACGGGTATACTAGAAGGGTTTTTATCGCTCCGTTCGCCGCTACGTTGCATCTTGCGACCTGTGCCAGCGCCGAAAGAAACATACGACTCCCCCTGCCGGTCGCCTTCAGCCTATTGAAGTCCCAGCCGAGCCGTTTTCTCGAGTGGGGTTGGACCTGTTAGGTCCCTTTCCAACTTCGACAAATGGAAATAAGTGGGTTGCAGTAGCCACCGATTATGCTACTCGCTATGCAATCACTCGAGCGCTACCGACCAGCTGCGTGAGTGACGTTGCCGACTTCCTGCTCTACGACATCATTCTCCAGCATGGTGCTCCTTGTCACCTACTCACAGATCGTGATCGCTGCTTTCTGTCTCACGTGGATGACGATCTACTTCGGTCTTGTGCTACCCATCACAACTTCACCACGTCTTACCACACTCAGACTAACGGCCTTACGGAGCGCCTCAACCGCACACTGACAGACATGCTTTCTATGTACGTATCTGGCGACCACACGGATTGGGACATTGCTTTGCCGTTTGTCATCTTCGCCTACAACTAGTCGCGTCATGAAACAGCCGGCTACTTACCCTTTTATCTACTCTTCGGCCGTCACCCCTTACTGCCTTTCGACACCCTGCTTCCGGCTGGCCAACCATCCTCCACTTCGTACGCTCAAGATGTCATCACCCGTGCCCTCACGGCACGCACAGTAGCCCGCGCTCGGTTATCGTCCTCGCAGAGAGCACAAAAGTCTCTCTATGATCGTCGACATAGGGATGCCGATTTTCCTCCTGGCTCTCTTGTTATACTGTGGCTCCCATCTCGACGTGTTGGCCTTAGTCCGTCCCTCCTTCCCGCGTCCCACACCACCACAGTGCATGCGCGTCTCCTCCCCCTCTTCTCTCCTCTCCTACGCTCACCCGCTTCCTTTCCTCAAGGAATACTCTACTTACGGAGCGGCCCCCGCATCCTACACCCCGACAGCGGATGCGCGTCCCCTCCCCCCTATCTCTCCTCTACGGAGCGGCCCCCCGCGTCCCACAACGCATGCGCGTCCTCTCCCCCCTCTCTCCTACGCTCACCCCCCTTTCTCTGCATGTTTATATTGAAAAGTTGAAGGCAGTCGCGTTTATACACAGTTCCACTTGAAAGAATGTTTCTAGCATGTCTGTGCTCCGAGATATCTCGCTGCAAAGTTTAATTGTGTTTTTCATGATTACGCATGCAGGGCGATGTGGATCAGCGCAATGTTCCCCCCCGATGTGACGAGCAGTCATTGCTTTCTATCGCACGCGAGTAGCAAAAGGGTAACCGTTACCATCTTTGCCTGTGCCTTCAACCCGTTGTCAGACTAAACGGCGCACGCGACTGCCACGGCACGCCGGGGAGGAGTTTGCGCCACTGCTGACTTTCTTGCATGCGTAATCACCTAAAACACCATAAAACTTTGCAGCGGGATATCTCGGAGCACAGACATGTTAGACGAATTCTTCCAAGTGGAACTGTGTATAAACGCGACTGCCTCCAACTTTTCAATACAAACGTGCTTGCTTGCTGCAGTCACTAAAAAGTTAATTATTGCATCTGAGTTAATTGGGTGCCTGACAGCGATAACTATTGTCTCACGTTGTGTCCCCCCTGGTTATATAAGTTATCTGCAAAGGTGATTTTCATGCTCTCCCAGTGCTGAATTTTAATAAAACCACAAAGCTTAACTTTGAAGACCCGGTATACCACCTTTAGGCTCCCCTCAACGCACGCTATTTGCCGACAATCGGCTCAAACCGCTCACAACGAAGCGCCACTGAGTGAATTTGTATACGCGCCGCCGAACGCCGATCCACACTACCGCTGGTACGGTTCTGCCTCCTCTAGGTCGATCTCGCCACCAATATCTGGTTTTGCCTCCGTCACGCCAAGTGATGACGACAGCATAGGTTCACGGCATACGACAGCCCGGCCCCCCCAAAATTTACTGCACCGTAAAAAAAAGCTAAAAATGAACGCGCAATAGGAATTATCTTGGATTAAGGTCAAATGAAAAGCAAATGTATTGTAGTGACAAATACGGTCACTGGTAGAGGAAGACAAAGAAGACTGTTTTTGTGGTTGATGCTCGTGCTAGTTCAGCTGCGGCCACTGACTGCTGTCTCGTCGCTAGTCGTCATTAAAACGGTTGCCTAACCTCGTCTCCTAACGAATTATATCAATTACGGCGAAAGTATGAGCAGAGGCTGATGAAGCTACGGAGTTCGTTTAGTGTAGACGGCCTGGGGAAGTCGGCGAAAATCTGTCTGAAAACCACTCTAAATGTCTCAGAATGATTGTGCAGGAACTAAACATCAGCAAGAATACTTGAAGCGGTACGAGCTTTTGGATAAAAGATGAAGAAGCACGAGAGCCGGGGCAGGAATGAAGAGGGAGATGAAGTTGAAAATAAAGCAGATTAAGATGGACGCCAGTTCCTTACTGAAGCTTTGATGCTGTTCCGTTCTTAAAAGTAGGAACGCTACAATATTTTGCCGCAGCCGGCAATTGAAGCCAATATGTGGGTGACGTTCTTCCTTGACGAGACCTCCGCGGAGAAGATCATCTTTTCGAAGTACGAACTTCAAGATGAAGCAGCGGTGGGACTACCTCGTGAGCTCAACTCAGAAGAACTCGTGAACCTGGTTGTGGAAAAGGCAGCTGTGCACACTGCTGAACTACGACAGAAAGGTTCGGTGAAAGTGAACTTGCGTCTGGAAACCTTCAACGATCTAGTTCTTGAATCGATGCTTCGGAAAGGCTCAGGATCGCAGTCTTCGTCGGAACAGGTGAGCCTAGTTTTGAAAGCTCTTCAGCTGCAACAGGAACGGGTTGTTCAACAGAACCAAATAGTGACATCGCTTATAAGCTCTCTAAATGCTGAGAAACTGGTAACTAAGTTTGTAGAACCCGATGCCTTCGACGGTGTGTCTTCAAGTCCAGAAAGTTGGCTTGAGTTCTACGAATATGCCGCTGGGAAAAACAAATGGCTCTCTGATGAGGATAAAATTACCAGCATGCGCGGTTACTTGAGAGGCGTTGCCCGAAAGTGGTATGTGGTGCGCATTATGGAAGACATGGGCGACTCATGGAGCCAGTGGAAGCAAAAATTTTTGACCACATTCCGAAGAAATCCAGTACAAAGATGGAACACTGCGCTCAATTTCAAAGCCGAGCAAAGCTCCGTTGTCGAGTATTTCTTTGAGAAACGCCGTCTTTTAAAGCTGGCTGAGCCTATGCTTCCTTCTTCGGCCGTAGTAGCACTAATAATGCATAGATTACACACTGAAGTGCTGAAGCAAGTGCAAATACATTCACCCAGAACTCTAGATGGACTCCCGGAGTGTCTTCAGAGCATAACATCTGCTTCTGAAACTCACTCAAACAGCTTTTTTTGTCGGAGTAAAGCAGACTGGTTAAGCCGCGATCAGCGAGAGCCGAGCCACCTTGCAAATAGTACGGCTAAGTTGACTTGGCGCGTTCCCAAGAGGTCGAGTGAATGACATCGACACTGACGCTCAGCAGGATTCGACAACAAAAACTAGTGAACGAGGGTGATCAGTCCCACCCGATGACTCTAAGTGAGACTGTTTATTTAAATTGCTCTAGCCTACTTCACATTCCCGTGAAAGTAGGAAACAAACATATGATGGCTCTGGTCGACAGCGGTGCTTCTGTGTCTATAATAAACGCCAAGCTGGTGGATGCAAGTCACTTGCGCAGTGGAAGAGTCTTACGGGTACAAGGCTACGATGGAAAAGTGACATTGCATGATCAGTGGGCATTTGTAAACGTCGAATTCCAGGGTCATAAAACAGAGAGTGAAGTGTTGGTGATAGAGGGTGTGACGTACGACTTTTTGCTGTCAAGACCTCATATAAAGAAACTAAAGATAAACGTATACTGGGACGATGTGGTTCTAGTCGAATGTGTGTGTTAAGGAACGAGACAAATGAGAGTAGACAAGATAACCTACGAGTTGTCAAGTGCGCGGAGGATATCGAAACGGCCTACCCTGAGCTGGTGTGCATAGGAAGCTATCCTCAGGCGATGAAGTCTCACCAGGTTCCTTTCTAACTTGCTCACAAGACCGTCATCCGAAAATCACCTTACAATATGTCAAGAGAGCGAAAGACGTGGCTAAAGAAGGAGCTGCAGGGGCTGCTAGATGCCAATATCATGCGACCATCGGTATCATCCTTCGCTTCTCCCATAACGATCGCGCCCAAGGAAGACGGAACCTTCAGATTGTGCACCGATTGCAGGGTTCTCAATCGTCAGACGGAACTCATACCATTTCCCATGCCGAAGATCGACACAATTATAGATGAGACAGGTGGTTGCCGACATTTTTCCCGCATCGATTTCTGCGAATGTTTCTGGCAGATTCCATTAACTGAAGAAACAAAAATGTACACCGCTTTTTATCACGCCATTCGATCTCTACGAGTACAACCGGCTTCGTTTCGGTTGGAAAAACTCGCCAGCGTGGTTCCAGAAGATCATGAACGATGTCCTAAAGACATTCCTTGGTGTTTTTTGCAATGTGTACATAGACGACATTATAGTCTTCTCCAAAACAGAGGCTGAGCATCAGGACCATCTGTCTCAGGTGGTAAATGCCTTGAGCTTGGCACATCTCAAGGTTAATTTTAAGAAAAGTGCATTCTTTCAACGTAAAGTTGAGTTTCTTGGAAGAGTCTTTGATGGGAACACCAAAAGCACGAAGCAAGCGTCCTTCGAGAAGATCTCGCAGTTGAAGAAACCATATGACGTCCACTCCCTGCGTGTGTTCTTGGGATTGGCAGGACATTTTCGATCTTTCACAAAGAACTTTGCTGTCAAAACTAGATGCATCACGCGCTTAACGCAGAAAGAAGTTCCCTTTGAATGGAATGATGAATGTGAGAGAGCCTACCGTGACTTGGCGCGCAGAATTTCTGCTGACCCTGTTCTACACATACCAGATTTCACTTTACCATTTGAATTGAACACGGACGCCTCACATTATGGGACCGGTGCAGTGCTGTATCAAAAATGCAGTGAATCATCCAGTCGAGAAAAGCGACACGTAGTAGGTTACTACAGTTACACCTTCAAGGATGGTCGCGGCACGAGCAGGAAAAGAAGATGCAAATAACTAACTTTTTTTTTTTTTTTTTTTGCGCAGGCTCGTTCCAGACACCGTCGTCCGCTTGCAGTTAGCTCACATTCCTTTCGCTGCTGTCGGTCTTGCCTTCTTATTTTGTCACGGAAACGTGATTGTGTGCGCGTGCTTTCGTGCTGGCAGCTCTCTGATATCCATCCTGTGCGATCGTGCTCAGGGATGGGAGGTAGGCACGTAAATGCGTCGGGGCCAGCTTCCAGCTTGAAAGGATATATGAGCGAGTGCGCCATTTGCTGCTGTCATCTTTTTCTCCCGTTGATTCACTTACGATTGCTTGTTCACACTCACTTTCTTGTTTTATCTTTACTGGCGGTTTGCGGAGAAGGTGATGTGTAAACGGATCTATCGGCTCTTTTTTTGAGCACGTTATTTGAGCGTGCCGCTTCATCTGTGTCTCTCAATATTCTTTCATGTGAGTACGATTTGGAAAGATGTCACAGGTTATCAGGGATCGCAAAATCATTTTGGTGAAGAGAGAGAGAAAGTGAAGTAAAGGTGGGGATTTTAACCAAGCGTGTCGTTGGCTACTCTATGCTGGGCAAAGGGAATAAAGAACAGAAAGAAGACAAAGAGGAAAACAGTCGTGACGGCGAACTGCCTGCTGAAATCATTATGGAGCCAAGGATTTTTTAGAAGGATTGAATATCACACCATGCGTTAGTATGCAAATTTCAGGTGGGAGAGATGAGGTGGCATAGTCTTGCGTTTCGTAGTTTATTCATTTGATCAAGGATTCGCTTTAGCTGAGCCGCACAAGATTGTTCATGTTGGTGACCTCGTGAAAGCTTGCTATGCCAAATCTAAACCCACAAAAGAAAGTAAGGACGACATCAGCAAATTTCGTTTCTACCGGGCATCATGGCAGCTCAACAACGCTCAAGCAACTCGAGTTTGGATGTGAGTATGTGTTCATTTCTAATACGATGGAGAAACGGAGAGACGAAAAGCAGCTACTGCCACTAAGAAACCACTGTGCCCTCTATTATTACTAGACATAGGCAGAGCAGGTGCGGTGAAGTGCTTTTGAGAAAAATACAGAAATACGTAATTACGCGAAAACCCAAGCAGTAAACTAGAACATGCACGCAAAAACACAATTTGAAAATATGCGTAGTTGCACGTAAGGAAGTTTCCGACTGCACTTATCACTTAAACGTATAACATAGCCGGGATATTATGTCGACAAAGGTGAGATGTCTGCAGATACTCATCGATGGCCGCGACCACCTGCACGGTGGAGTGTGTGCAAACCATAGAACTCTTTGAAGCCCATGAAGACCCATCCTGGAGAGTCGATTCCCGAGGCACTGAATAACAACGTCAGGTGCAGAACGACGCTGGGTTCAAAACGCTTACGGGAGGGCGTGGTACAATCGACTGAGATGAAGAAGAAAAGTTATTTTCTTCTTCATCTTTTCTTCTTTTGGCGCCAGAACTCACGCCAAAAGTAGCCAAAGTAGCCATGTAATTTAATATTATCGCCAAATTTCTAGCCAAATAGTACAGAAGCGGTATTATCAACAAAGTCATTACTATTGATGAACACATAAAACCATTTTGAATAAGTAAAGCACAAGTCTGAAAAAGAGCCATGGCGCCAACTGGAAATTGTCGTCGCCAACGGGGTCCAAAAGTAGCCAATTTGGCGCAAAGTACCCACCACTAGCAACTCTGGTACAGGTCGATCTAGAATTTACGCGAGGGCAGCATTGGGTCGAGCATGCTGCTTAAACTACGTGGAATAACGAAAAGAAATCAGGTAGGAAACCGAAAGCAATGGCGCTCTGGCACCTGTTATTGTACGCGTGGCTGTATGCGTTGAATAATATAACACGTCGCTTAGTATTGCCCGCATCTTTTTTGCAAAAGCGTAGATGTGATCATCATAAAGCGAAAGATGACAGGAGTGATGAGATTATCTCTAAAAAATAGCCCGCTTTTGCCAAGATTGTCGCTCTCTGACATGCTTTCTTCACGCCCAAAAAAGACGTGCTCAGTAATCTTCTTTGAGAGGTTGCTGATTAATAATAGAATGAGGAATAAAAATACATCATAAGAGACATGTTATGTTCTGTAGCGATAAATATATATTAATTATGTTGGTATAACTCAAACAAAGCAATCCCGTTCTGTCGTGGTATCTACCAAAATTTCAGTTATTCTCCATTTTTGTAATACTGGGAAAATGTGTAGCAAACCCAATGAAAAAAATTTAAAAATATACCTTTAAAAAAGCGGTTATTTTGAAAGTTTGCAGCGTAATAGCAGCGCTACCAAACTGCGAAAATCGGCAACTTCTGATATGCCAGAACTGACAAGGAAGTGGCAGTTCGGCTTCCATATGAAAAGCAAAAAACAAAACAGTGCATCTTCTATCGCGGAACTTCCGGAGTTTCCTGGTGTAAACGTGTTTCCTATTAAATGAAGCCGCCATTTCAGCCGACGGAGACTAAAAATAATTAGTTGAGGAAAAGAAAATAGCAGTGTTTGTCGACGTTACACAGACTGATGTGCGTGTACCTCCGGTGGCAATCTTTTACAGAGCGCTGTAGGCGTAAGCCTGTTTGCCTGGATCCACCAGTCCCCGATATCGGCATTCTTTGAAACATCGTATTGCACACTTCATCTTTTAAAGCTTCGCCGCTCCTCCTTTCGAAATAATGTGCATGGTTGCCGTGTTTTGACGTACTTTGGATGTTCTCTTTCCATCCTTCACGTTTTTTAAATTGAATCTAGAGCCTTTCATCGTTTTCTACCCATACACACACGGCGAGCGCTTATGCTATACCGAAAAATTCCGGTTCAGTCTCGGGACCAAAAAAAAAAAAAACAAGCTTTCGGCAACGCAAAACTTATTTTTAGTTTTCTGTGCCGGGAGAGTTCGAAAACACGCGTTGATAAGCTGTGTTCTGAGTTGGTAGCGTTTGCATCAGTGATTTTTTAACTGTTTATTTGAAGTAACGTTATTGCTGCCAGTATAGCCCTCAAAATGACCAGGGTGGCGATGCGGGCTTGTTGGTCTGTCATACTTCTTGGATGTGGGCGCTAGAAGACGAGGACGAAGGGAAGAAGGACACACACACTGGCGCCAGTGTGTGTGTCCTTCTTCCCTTCGTCCTCGTCTTCTAGCGCCCACATCCAAGAAGTCAAAATGACCATTACATCGAGCGGAGGTGCGTAGCCATGATTCTTTCAGTTTGTGACGTAAAGGCGCTTACTTGTGCAGGACGGTAATACGGAAACCTCATAAGCACGCGCAAACAGGCTTTACATCAGTTGTTGCGAAAGCATAGAACCCGCATTTTCTATCTTTGGTTAGTATATAGACTTGATTGTTCGAAACAAAATGTTGTATAAAACTTCTCCGGTCAAGTATATTTTTAAATCACAATCTGAGAAATTTCTGACGCGATCGCTGCGATTCGACAGTTGCACCAATGTTTTCTTGTTTTGTTATAGTGACAGTCGGGAGCAAACTACTTTCTAGCACAGCTCCCTGGCGCACATTTCCTTAAACACACTGCCCTAGTCAGACACGCACACATAGGTTGGGCTATCATAATCCAAACAACGAATTGTGAGTAAGCGCGACAGACAGGGACGTAGAAGAAAATCGACACGGACAAGCGCGTCCGTGTCGATTTTCTTCTACGTCCCTGTCTGTCGCGCTTACTCACAATTCATGGATGCAAACCAACTAGCCCGCCAACGTGTTTTACCAAACAACGAAAGGAGGCTTCAATGAAAAAAATTACACCATCTCCCGCTAAAGGGAACCATGTGTAGATGTGAAGCAGCGGGCGCTAACGCTTACACTGGCCGTGGCGTTGACGCTGGCGCTATCGCAGCGTTGCACAGGAGAGAAAACTGGGGAGGCGCAAAGCACGCAGTGATGGAGCGGTGTTTCCTACTGGAACATGCCAATCGCTGCTAATGGGCAATGAGAGACAGAAGATTCCGACTGGACACAGAGACCCGCACTCCGCTTTTAGTTAACGCGCACGCTGCGAATATTTATTGTTCAACAACGCACAGGAGAAATCTCCCACCGGCACCACCTTGGAGGTCAAGATCCATTGCCATATATACGCGATGGACAGTGAACGGTTGTGCAGCGCGAGCAGTCGGTTTTTTCAACCAAGAAACTCGCTAGCAGACGCTGCCTGCGTCGGCGTCACGAGGCGAGAGAGGGGGGGAGCGTAGGAGAGGAGAGAGAGAGAGGGGGGGGGACGCGCATGCGCAGTGGGGTGTGGACGCTGTGGGCAGGGATGCCTAGAGGAGAGAGGGGGGGGAGCGTAGGAGAGGAGAGAGAGAGGGGGGACGCGCATGTGCAGTGGGAGCCCAGGCAGGGATGCCTAGAGGAGAGAGGGGGGGGAGCGTAGGAGGGGTGAGAGAGGGGGGACGCGCATGCGCAGTGGGAGCCAAGGCAGGGATGCCCAGAGGAGAGAGGGGGGGAGCGTAGGAGGGGTGAGAGAGGGGGGACGCGCATGCGCAGTGGGAGCCCAGGCAGGGATGCCTAGAGGAGAGAGGGGGGGAGCGTAGGAGGGGGTGAGAGAGGGGGACGCGCATGCGCAGTGGGAGCCCAGGCAGGGATGCCCAGAGGAGAGAGGGGGGGAGCGTAGGAGGGGTGAGAGAGGGGGGACGCGCATGCGCAGTGGGAGCCCAGGCAGGGATGCCCAGAGGAGAGAGGGGGGAGCATAGGAGGGGAGAGAGGAGGGGAGGCGCATGCGCAGTGAGGGTGTGGTTGCCGCGGGGAGGGATGCCTAGAGGAGAGAGAGGGGGAGGAGAGGTTTTTTTTTATTTTTATTTTTTAAAGGGTTTGCGCATGCGCAGTAAGGGAGGCCACGCCGCACACCACCACCGGATTAAGCTTCGCCATAAGATGCTTCACATCTAAAAATTCTTTTTCTGCGGTAGAGTTTTCTCCATGTGTGATAAATTAGCCACTATTTTGCTAGTGACTGTACAGTTAGTCTTGATCGAGGGCTCTATAAGTCTAATATCTGGACTTTTACGTGCCAGAACGCGATACGATTGTAAGGCATACCATTGTGGAAGGCTCCGAAATTTTCAACCATCAGGTGTTCTTTAACGTGCCTTGACATAGCAGAATAGACGGGCCTCGTACTTCGCCTCCACCGGAATGCGACCGCTGTGACTGCGATCTAACCTGCTACCGTCGGGTTAGCGGCCGAGCACCGAAATTACTTCACCACGAAGGAGGACGTTCGACCGTTCAACAACGTTTGAAACAATTCTGGTTTATCCGTAGATTACTCTTATCATGTAGCTGCTAATTCTACCAGCCTGTGCTTTGCTGCTTATTTATTCTAAAGTCACTATTACTGATTTTATCAGCAAAACTAACAAGAGTAACAATCAACAAATTACAACTACGACAGCATCACCTCTTTTGAAGTGCATGAGACGCAGGTGCCGCCAAGATTTTGGTGCGTAGCACTCGTAGTGAGGAAGATGAATACTCAAGCCGGTGCGTGGCTGCGTTACTGAATCAATGAATGCATGACAATTATTGTGCGTATATGGTGTAGTTTTGTCTCTTCCAATGTCTCTATTTTTCACAAACTACGTTTTCTGGAAGTTGGGCTTTTCAGTTAGGGTGTACAGTTTACTTTAATTATTGCTTCTAATCTCTTCTCTTCAGTTTGTTTCGTCCTGAGAAGCTTCAGTTAATTAGAAGGTCCTTTTTCAGCATAGGAAAGACTACAACTTTCTCGACTTCTACCTCCTCCAGGTAACATTTGCACGAGCGCCACTCATTAGCCGCCCTCTACTCGCGTATTGCTCATTGCGGAACAGCACGATAAAGGACAAAACGCGAGTCGTGAGAAAGAGACCCAAACAAACTGTTGCGCAATGAGCCTTTACCGAGTGGCCCAACTTTCCACTCTTCTGTAATTTATTTGTAGCTTATTCCTGCCTTTATTAGGTACTCTTCATAGATTAGTTGTGCCTTGTATATGCATAACAGTAAATATCAACCAACAGCTTCAACTCTGTTCCTGAGCCCAAACACGGAAACGAAAACTGTTGGTACGCCCGTTTAACGGAGCTGTGCAAACCTGCAGTGTCATAGCCGTGCCACCGTGTCTGCTCTCATCTCCGGCGGCTCACTGCAAAATGCTTCGACCCTTTCTCGACGCACCGCCGACGCCCGCATACGCATTAATCCCCCCAAAGCATGCAACGACGATGCTTGTGGACACGCGCGCTTGTGCGGAAGCTGTTTGCATACATGACAACTAGCACAGTGGCACCAGCCTCTGGAACACGTCCCTTCCACTCTGCTTCCCAGGGCATGGACACGCGACAATCAATTGTTAACAGGGAACGCGTAATGAAATCCAGCTAGCTTGCTGCGTGCGATACCGGCGTACGGCCTGCGAAGCCGCGCTCCCTTAATGCACGGCATGGTTGGAGTCCCAGAGTTCCTTTTTTCAATTAGAAACGACACATCGAACACGATCAAGTTCGAAACTGCTACAGCGTGCAGCGGAGTCCAAGGTCCGACGAAAACTCGTCAGGCGAGGGTAATACATTCAAGCAATAAAAACAGGCACCTGCCTTGTCCAAAGGAAAAACGTGAATAAATCACGTGACAAAACATCTATTGACGTTTCGGCGCTTTTAAAAAACAAATTTCGGGGCTTTAAAAGAGTTTAAAAGTAGCCGGGTTGTCAGGCGCTTCCCTGCCGAGAATATGCTCGCAGAATACCAGCTCATGATATGTACGCATTTAAACGACTAAAAACGTAAATAACCGGACGCGGGGCAATCTCGCCGAGATATAAATGCGCACTCTGCGCCACCCAGCACAGAAATAGTCGCGCCCTCTTGGACACTCTTCATTTTGAACAAGGAAACCGTAACGACCCCGAAACGTCAGTATATGTTCGTTTTTTTTTTGTTTTTTTTGGACAAGGCGAGTGCCTGTTTTTATTTGTTTAAAGCATGCAGCGTATTTCTCAGGGAAGCACTTCAGTGTGTCATGCCATATGCAGGCCGCACAACAAACACAAAATTACGTTTGCCATAATTGCAGCGCTTCCTACGTTCCGCCTGTAAATATCAATGGCATTCGGCTGCCTGTGAAGTGGTTTAAGAGGCGACAGGAGAGCGACGATGACGGCGGCTGCGCGATGACTAAACTTTCCACGGCACCCGCGCAAGTGATAACCGCTGCGTCTGCAAATCACTTTAATGATCCTTGATGAGGAAAGCCTATCGCTGGAAAGCGCAACGTTAGGGAGCAATGCAGTGTTATGCGCAGGCTGGCGTGTCACGTATTATTTCTTGTAGTCGCGCACACCCGCAAAAAGCAGAAAATACACTTAAGCGTAATAGATAGAAAGTAGGAAATTGTCCAATAGGAAGTTTTACAAACCAATCTTCAGCTTCTTAATTGGAAGTTTTTGACCAGCCTTGTTGCTTTAGAATTTAATTATTCAATCTTAGCTAATTATGCAAATGAGCAGAACACAAAAATAGTGCGACGTACTCCATGCAATGGCGAGGAGCGTGCATTTGGTCGCGTCTTCGTAAAGTGCGCCGGCATATTCTTCAAGCCTGCCTGGATTTATCTGAGGTAGGGTACTCTGTATATCCGTTCAATCAAGAATTTCAAGCGTAATGCGGTCCCTCCTTTGTTCGTTAGCTCATTAATTCAGTGAATTGTTGGCACTCAGTCAAATAAATAGCTTTCGCACTCTCCTGAAGCCTCCCTATTAGTCTTGCCCCCTCCACCTCCTACCACATACACGTGAACACATAGCACTCAAGCGCAAAATCATCGAATCCATGCATTAACTGGAGAACATATACTCGATCCCCCCCCCCCCCCCTCAACTATACCCGCTGCCAATCACTGCAACTAGCTGGAAAAGGAGGACATGCGTTTAGAGAGAGAAGAGCAGTAAATGAAGTGGCTCTTTTCACTTCATATCCGCTAAGCCTCGACAGCATTGTGTGTCTGTGGGGATGACGTATTAAGAAAGTCAATGAAAGGCAAAATAGAGACGTTTCCTTCTCTCTGAAGAGAAGGCTGACGGCCAAGGCGGTAGGGGACGACCATTTGGTCCATCATCGAGCGGCGACGCTCTGACTCCCGAAACAAACAAGCCTCTTCCTAAGGATTTAGCCGCATCGCGGTCGCTCTATAGGCGGCAAGAGAAATAACCCGACTGGAACAGCCGGCCTCACGTGACGTCTATGTGCCCATTACTTATACGTGCGCGTTCCTCAGTGCACTCGCTGCCATTATCCCTTCTCAGGCAAGGATAGAAAAACGCTGCCAATTTTCGCTGTAATAGCTCGGATTACTGGCAGGGAGTCGTGGCCGAGTCATAGGTTACCCGTATGCGATGGCAAATGCCACCTTTTCAGCCCAGTGCGATTTATTTGTGCTCGTTGTTTCGTCAGCACGAAGATCGGGTTCATAATCTGCAAGGTGATACGAACGTGAAGTTCGTGAGTTTCTTTGCGTAGAACATTTATTCAGCCACGAGCTCCGAGTTTTGGGCAATACGGTTAGATAATAGCACCTAAACCGTTCTGCTTAGCGGAATCGTATGAGGTGGTAATCTCGGTATGTGCATATTCTTTCTCCAGTATGCTGCGAGGGCCATCCAGTGTATGTCTGAGTGAAGAGCAAGAAGCTTGAAAGACATCTTAGAATGAAACCATTACGCTATCGCGAGGAAAGGAACATACCAAACCACGAAGACTCTTCTTCAGATGTTAAGCTTGGACTGGCTGTGTGCATTTAAAAAAGTGGAGTGAGTGAACAGGGGGTTAGAGCGTGCAACACAGTGTAGTGCTGAGCTACAGAGAGAAGCAAACTTGAAGAATATTTTGGGGGGAGCGATGCGAAAAGGAGTTATTGCTGTGCAATCTACAAAGATGAAGACGATGAGCACGTATGTGCTCATCGTCTTCACCTCTGTGGATGGGACGCGCATGCGCAGTGGAGGTGTGGTCGCCACGGGGAGGGATGCCTAGAGGAGAGAGAGGGGGAGCGTACGAGAGGAGGTGTGTGGAAAGGGTTTGCATATGCGCAGTAAGGGTGGTCAGGACGCGAGGGTTGAGGCTTGGGCGAGTTGGTTCATTTGTCCCTCTTCCCCTGTGCTACTCTGCACAGGGGAAGAGGGACAAGGGGAAAAAAAGAAGGGATGAAGGGTGATGATGGGGAGAGAAACAGGTTATGCGTATATACAATGAACACACAGCATTGTGGCTTCGCTAGAGCCTAGCGTCCAGTCCTGTACTACTTTGGAAATCTATAACGGCTCTTATAGCAGTTGTTGCTCTCGTCTGATCACACATTGCTGACAGAATGCCACTTTCATTTAGCGTTCCCGCACCAATTCCTGCCAGCGTTGAAGCTAGCGTTTTTCGTTGCGACACGTAAAGTGGGCAATCACAAAATATATGCGCCGTTGTTTCACTCACTTGGCAGCGTTCACAGTTCGGGCTGTCCGCACGGCGGATGAGGTGTGCGTTGCGGCGAGTGAATGCAACACCCAGACGAATCCGGTGTAGTAAACTGGAGTTGCTGCGGTTGATTGTAGCTGGGAGGCGAAAAGTCATCTCAGGATCTATTTCTCGCAGACGCCTGCATCGATGGTCTGGCCGCGACCAATAAGCCGTTGCGCACTCTCGCATGAGCGATCTCAATAAAGAGTTCACGTCACTTCCGGAGTACGGCACTTTCACGTCAATGGGGCCGTTATACATAGCGGCTCTTGCTTCAGCATTAGCAAGCTCATTGCCTGCCAGTCCACTGTGTCCAGGGATCCATTGCAATGTGATTGTGTGGCTATTCCTCTGCGTGAGGTCGAATGCTTCAATAATTTCTAAAGTTAATGCAAAATGTTGTCCGCTTTTTGCGCAAGAGTCAATGGCTTGCAATGCGGATTTTGAGTCAGAAAGTTTGAACCATTTACGTGGTATTTGGCCGGACACAAATTGGATGGCTTCCCATATTGCAACAAGTTCTGCAGCTGTCGAAGACGACTTATGGTCTAACTTGTACTTCCGAGAGGTACCCAAATGAGGGATGACAAAGGCCGCAGTCGAAGCGCGCCAAAATTCTGACAGCGCAAAATTCTGACAGGACACACAAGATGAAGAAGGCACGACAACAGCGCTGACTTACAACTGATTTATTTTTCGACATGTGGGCACGTATATACTTTGACAGTCAAAAAAAATAGAAAGAAAAATAACACGATTTCATGCCTCTATCTCTCCTCGAAATGCATCATCACTGAGCGCCACAAACACGTGCTAACATGTCACCTGCGATTCAAAAAATCTATTTTTCTTTTTTTTTGCGAAAGGGTTAGAGATGGCATGCTCACACACTTAGTCTTGAAACGTCCTATTTCCGCTGCTTCAATTATTTCTCTGGTGCTATTATCTTTGTGTCTTGCTATAACTCCTGCTTTGAAAAAAGATTGGCTTGCAGCCACAATCCCTGCAATGGAGGCTAGATGGCCACTAATTGCTCTATTTACGTTTTAGTGATGCTCTTTCAATGGCTCATTCAGGCATCTTTCTGTCTGCCCAATATATTTCCTTCCACAGGACAATGGGACTGAATATACGACACCTTCAATGAGGTGCACAAACCGGTTTACATGCTTAATGGGACACGACTGTGGCTGCTTTCCTGTTTCGTTTACTTTGGAACACATTGCGGATAATTTCTTTGGCGCGGAAAATACGACTCGGACATTGGCGTGTTTTCTAATCTTTTTAAAGTTATGTGCTAAGCAGTGAATGTAAGGTATCGCAGTTGTTTTTTCTCTTCTATTTGGTTCAATTTTCTCCTGGCCCTCCCTTCCATTAGCCTTTATCTTTTTAAGAACCAATTCCGCTACAGATACTAGCACATGCTTCGGATACCCTGTTGCATGAAGGCGGTCTATCTGTTTGTTAAAGCTGTCGGTCATGGAGTGAAACCAAATCAGGGGTTTCTTAACCTTCTTTACCAAATCATGTTTTCACTCCATGGCCGACAGTTTCGCCGAATACAAGCTTTCGCCGAATACAGTTTGGAATGTACAATGTGTGCTTCAGTTTTTCTATGTAACGCGGTCATGCTGCGGCGCTGCGCGGCTACCTTCCTTGGATGCGTCGCTGGCTTTCTGCGAAAAGGAGAGGACATTTTAACCGGGACGCTGTGCACACACTGTGCTACATGCAAATTTGTTTTTGTGCTGTTTGTATCACGATTATTACTTCTGTGGCATCTGTGAATGCACTGCACGGACGTACGGACGCACACAGATGGACGTACGGACAGACCCGGATGGATGGACGGTCGGTCGGATGGCTGGACGGACGGACGGACGGACGGATGAACACGGACGGACGGATGGTCGGTCGGATGGATGGACGGACGGACGGACAGACGGACGGACCGATGAACGGGCGGATGGACGGACGCACGGACGAACACGGATGGGCGGACGGACACGGACGGACGGACGGACAGACACGGATGGGCGGACGGACAGACACAGACGGACGGTTGGACGGACAGACATGGATGGACGGACGGACGGACGGACGGACGGACGGACGGACGGACGGACGGACGGACGGACACGGACAGACTAACGGACAGACGCGGAAGGACGGACGGACGGACGGTTGGACGGACACGAGCGGATGGACGGACGGACATCGGATGGATGGACGGATGGACGGATAGACACTGACGGACGGACGTACACGGATTGACGGATGGACGGACGGACACGGACGGACGTACGGACGCACACGGACGGACGGATGGTCGGTCGTTTGGCTGGACGGACGGACGAACACGAATGGACGGACACGGACGGACGGACACGGACGGACGGACACGGACGGACGGACGGAAGGACGCTTTACGGAAGGATAGATGGACGCTTTACGGACGGATAGATGGAACGGCGCCGGATGGACGGATAGATGAACGGACGCCGGACGGACGGATTGACGTCAATCCGCCCTTGTTTTATGTTTATTTTATTGCGATAGCAATTATATGGACACTCGCGGCTGGTTTTCGCCGTCGGCGTCGGCGTCATTTGCCGTATATGTATATGTATATATATAACCGGGCCCGCCCGTCGTTCGTGAGCGTGAAAAGACGCGAGGGGGGGGTCCCTCGAGCGACCTTCGATTTTACGAGCGGGGGCGCGCGCGTTATCTCCCCCTTCTCGGCGGCCGACAGCGGGCGGGGGGGGGGGGGGCGACGTTCGATTTTACGAGCGCGGGCGCGGGCGCGCGCGCTTTATCTCCCCCTTCTCATCTCCCCTTCTCGGCGGCCGGGACGGCGTACCCTTCTACGTGCTGCGCTTTCAACGCGAAGAGAATTCTCTTAAACAAGCGTTTTCTAGAGTTGCGTGAGATCGGATCCAAAAAGAGTTAGCTGCCAGCCTCACTTCGTATAACATTACAATTTTTTGCTATCGCATTCATTGCTTCACCCTTGCGGTGAAACTGTGACTTTTTGTTATTAAATCTCGCAGAGGTACCCCTTTGTAATTTTTAGATGCGAAGCATCTTATGCTCGGGGCTCTGTCAGTCCCTCCCCGTCCCGCGTCCCGCGTCCGGCCACTTTCATGAAGTAGGGAAGCACCCATTATGCGAACCAGAACACTGTAGCAATATGAAGGCCGTCAACCCTACTACAATCATCAGAGTCATGGCCGAGAGCACAGAGAGGCTGCTTAGTAATGGCTAGGCAGGTGGTGTCTGTCGCCCAGGTTGACCCCATTCCTTGAGTCATGGCCGAGAGCACAGAGAGGCTGCTTAGCAATGGCTAGGCAGGTGGTGTCTGTCGCCCAGGTTGACCCCATTCCTTGATCTTGCTTGCATGTGTTTGGAGGGGGCTTAGTCCTTCCCGCGTCCAACAGCGCATGCGCGTCCCCTCCCCCTCTCTCTCCTACGACATAAGCGCAGTGTCACTAGACTAATGGTCAAGACGACAGCCTAGCGGTGTCAGCAAAATGCGTTTAATGAAAGGCTTGAATGGGTGTTGGCTCGGCTACATAGCTTTTTATCTTTTACTTTTGGCTTGTAGCTCTAATGATGTGAAGCAATTTTAGGCTCCTTCCTGTTCATGAAATTAATGTAGCCAGTTTGAAATTTTGTGGTTCTTCACTTCTAATACTGTCACTGAAATACATGTGATGGACTGAATGCTTCTAGAAATCGTTAGAGGAAATGTCGCTGGAGCCAACGTTTTGACAAGTGAACTTTTATTCGTCAAGGCAACGCTGCTGCCCTGACGAAGACAATTCAACTTGCCGAAACACTGTTTTCAAGCGACGTTCTCTTGAAGAACTTCTCATCGCTTCAAGCCTCTCTGTTCCTCTGAACTTCTGCTTCGTTTAGTAGTCAAATTCTGTAAGAAAAATGTGCGCGCCGTCATAACAAACATGATTGAGTCAAACACGACGTGTCCTGCCCGTAATTGTTAATTTTCGCATTGGTTCGGATATTCTGGGTCCACTGTTTGCTCATTATGTCCATATTTCAGTTGTGAATTAAAGCTGATTTTATAGATCGACACTTTCGCTACGCGTACGTCTGTTTTCTTTTTTTATAGGGAACATGCAATAAAAAACTTAATTTTATTTGTGTTGATCGAGTTTTGTCTTACTGAGCAAATCGGTCCGCTTAAGATTCACCGCTTCAGAACACACGAACTAAATTTTCAGAAATGTTAACGAAATTTTACGAATGGCCGTGTCGCCCAAGCGGCCAGCGGACCTGAAAGAGGGCACGAACACATTCCGCTTGCATGCAAAGTGGGAAAGGAGAGCTTCCGCGGCAACCCTCCTCCTCTCGGTTTTGCGCCCTTTCCCCTCTATTTGGTGACCCACCAATGACGTCATGAAAGAAGTGTTCTGTATGTGATTTATTTCTAGTTGGATGGCCGGCAGCCGCCAGAAGTAAAAGCGGCGCTGCCGCTGCGTATCAGCATGCGAGAGCGCGTCACATGGGAGGTATAGGGAGTTTCCGCCCCCTGATAATCTGACAAGCGGTGAAACGCGTTGGATTTTATAGTTGTATCACCGAAGATTCCAGCTTATACCTAGCGGCCGCGTGAGTTCCAGAACAAACTCCGATGTTCGTGTTCAGCACGTAATCTGATCGCCAGATTCTAACATTATCTAGGTAGTTCCCAGTCATTCGGGCACGCTTTGCGCAAGGCAGCAGTTACTTTTCAATGGGACGGTAACACGAACATAAAAAAGAAATTAGTGGGCGCTGCACTATAATGCTATTTCTCCTTCAAATTTATATTATGGTCATCTGGTGTGGTGCACAGTCTCTAAAGCATCATTACATAACATGGCTGTGCTACAAAAAACAAAAAAAGAATGCCTTACGGGGCATTGAAGATGCATCACCGAACGCACACATTGATTTATTATTTTAAACATATCGAATCTTAAGACTAACGAGTTACTATACCACCTTTTGTGACGTTTTAAATCAAGCATATGCAGAGGAAACACCCTCTTACGCACTTTGGCCCATTTGCATCGAAATCGATCCAGTCGCATCACTCGCTACACAGATACTTGGCATGTACCATGTTCGCTTACTAATTATGAACGTTACAATACCGTATTCCCAGCGTATTGAACAAGTGGTACTCAAAAAATTGATGGTTTGCGCATATTGCATAAAGCTGATATGTTACGGTGTATGTGCTGCTAGCGCTATTCATGAATTTTGGTCATTTTAACACGAAAGTGTTTTATGCCGGGGTCCACCAAGACCTTAGTGACGTAATCCCGTCACGGATATGATGACGTTGATTCAATGGACGCCACTAAATGCAAAACTAACAAACTTTTAGAAAAATGTTCCCCCCGCCCGGAATCGAACCTCCGGAATTGAACCTCCGGAATCGAAATGTTCCTCAGCCCGCGACGGAATGCGCCCGACGCTTTACCGACTGAGCTGAAGAGGCAGACAAAAGATAGCATACAAGCGCGCCTTATGTCTCTCACACAATTTCTCTCGCTCGGTGCTCTCTGTTGGCGGGGCCCGGTGGTGCCACCGCCTGTGAGCAATGAAGAAAAATAATGCGGCATAAGACTTACTAACACCGATAAAGAACGATCTGTCCACGACGCAGTTAAAGCACGGCGTTGGAGATTACGCACCAGCGCGTAATCTCGGAAGTCATGGTTAAAGCGTCTCGATAGCAGCAACAAACACTAACCGCGCTAGCATTGGGGAGCCGCCCTAGACGCAGTTATGTGTTACTATTGTTATACTCTGTGCCTTTCACTGCGTGTTAGCGTGTGAAGGCTCGTTGTCGGAGTAGTGCAGCTCCGACAAGCACCAACGATGTTTCGCCAGCGACTACTTCGAGTGCGAGAGCACCGACTAATAAAACTGCTACCATAAGCGGTACAGAAAGGCAATGATGTCGACGGACGAATGTGGCGCCTTGGTGGAGCGAGACAGAGGCCACCGGGACCTGAAACGCCTGCGCGCGCTTGCGGTTCAATCTCTGCCTCCCGTGCTGAAGCACAGTGTGTAGGGTAGTGTATGCATGAGCACAGGCGTAGGTTACCGCATCACTCGGGAGTGGGCGCCATGCTGTTTCTCTACTTAAATGACGATGCTTTGAAGTGCTCTGTACCAGTGTTTATTACGTGCTTGTTGATGCCATCTTTGCGCGCGATTCGCGATATTCTGTGTCCAGGTATAGGTTAAAAAGTTCAACTACCACAACGGTTAAATCATGATCATGGACGTTGGTCGTCGCGACGGAGATGCACCACTGGGCGTCGACGTGGGTGCGTCCTCGTCAAACGGTGCTATAGCTGTAAAACACCAATAGGCATTGTACAAACTCTCGCGATCACTACACAATAAGCACTACTTCTATGAAGACACTTTTCACTTTCGTGTTATACCAATTCCTATAACGGACGGATCAGCCATGTTATTTTGTGATGACGAATTATTGCTATTCGTTTACTTATTTTTTGTTTTAGAAGTTTATTCGCATGTATTGCGGAGTTTTTTTTATATTTTGTGTCGTGTGTCTCATGCGTGTTTTTATTTTGGTATTGTCGAGCTGAGCTGCCTATTCTGTTACTTTGTTGGTTTCGGTGTGAAGGACCGACTGAATCTGCGAAATACAGCTTTTTTTTTTTTCATTCACACTGAACAACCTATAGAATCTATTCTTATTTACCTGCCACGTGGTTGAATTAACTCAGGCTAGAACTCGAGTTCAGCCAACATCAATTTTCTCCTCCTTGAATTCGCATGTGGGTCGTTTTGTTAAATGATATACGCAGTGTTGATTTGTACCTATCTCAGCGCACCCCTCTCCATCGGTCGGCGAAGTTGTGTTTACCTAGTTAACTGTCTTTATCGGCAAAAAAGTACTAGCATTCAATCTCTGAATGGAAGCAATGAAATATACAGGGTGTTTTTAAGCAATACAGATTTTTCCTTTAAAAAGTATAATAGTTAGCCACTTGTCGTCTTCGCAGCCCATTTCTAGGTCGAGGCGGAAAGATTTTACCACTAATTAGATCACTCAGAAATGATTATTTAACAAAAATAATTCAATTAAATTTTTAATTATCAATTCTAGGGCGGTTGTTTATATGGCGAAGTTGTTCTACGTGAGAGTTTATGGGGAGCCCAATTTTTTAAAAATCGAAAATATCGCATGTAGTTTGAGAGATCCATCGTCGAATTCCGGCTTGACGCAGCATGTGGACCGCCCTTCCGGCGCACACGGTGCGTCAGTTTCGGTATCTCCGGCACCGCGGTCTGCAAATGCGACGGTGGATCTCTGAAACTACACACGATAATTTTGATTTTTAAAAAATTGGGCTCGCCGTAAACTGTGACGTAGAACAACTTCGCCATATAAACAACTGCCCTAAAATTGATAATTAAAAAGTCAATTAAATTATTTTTGTTAATTAGCCATTTCTGACTGATCTAAGTAGTGGCAAAATTTTTCCGCCTCAGCCTAAAAATTAGCTGCGAAGGCTGCAAGTCCCTAACTATTATAGTTTTTTAAGGAAAAATCTGTATTGCTTAAAAAAAAACGCTGTATATCACTGGAAGCATACTTGGCTGATTTTACGACTCTACGGATAGCTGTGTTTGGAAAGGTGTCCGAAAACAAAGTTCTAAAGAAAATAGACACGAAAGGGCGAAGGTCGGTGTTACTGTTGAATAAATGAACACTGCGATTGAACAATGTCTCATTATTGCGAGGGCGCCGGAATAAGCAGGATATCAAGCTCAATGAAGGAGGAGCGAGAATAATCAAACATGAAAAATGAAGTATCGTATTCGAACGCCAGGGAACACGAGGAGAGCGAAGAAGATGGCAGCACGTCAGCCGGTTTCCGTTCACAGCAACCTCTCTCTCTCCAGGGACGCATTTGTATCCCAGCAGAAGCTGTGTTCAGCCGCCACGGATGATTGTGAGGGTGAGGACCGATCTGTCTTTTAAGAGGCAGTCAAGAGGCCTTCCCGTGGCTGTTGCGGAACGCGGAGCATGTAGCGGCAAACCTCCCGGTGTCCTGAACATTTCCCACGTGGCGTCAACAACTAAAGGTCAACTTGCTTCCCTTGCATCTGCGTGTTCACTCATGAGGTCTTTCGCCTATCCAACAAGGCCTCTTTCCGCAGAATATCTGCGGGTAAGGCCTCTATGTCACGTGTATACCCTCGGGTAATAACGCGGGATGGAACTTTTTTCAGATCAGACTGCAAGAATGTTCACTGTGTAATTCAGGGCAGCTCTACTAAATCGAAGATTGAGCTTGCAAACTCATGCGCGACTCGCAGTCACACGTGCTTTGTAGATCGGAAGCAGCGTATTCTTGCAGATTATGTAGAGGCGAATTAGGAAAATTCGTGGCTACCGTACTGTCATTCTATAAAGTTTTCTTTATTTTCGCGGAATTTGTGCCTAATGGTTTGGTCACGGTTCAATGAAAATAAGTTGCATAGAAAATAAGAAACATCGCGAAATATCAGGAATAAATGCGTCATTATAAAATCAATTTCATCGCATAAGGACTGTAGAGTTTCTTACGTTTTCTCTATCTACATCTTTTGCCGAGTAGCGCTGTGCTTTCAGCAATCACCGTTACGGTTCCCCTGCAAGAAATGTAAAATATTTCAGAGGACCACCGTCATACAGGTGACAAATGCCGCTTATAGAAAGCGAAGGAAAATTTTTCCGCAGGGCAGAGAAAAATATTGGCCAACTTTCGCGCCCACTGCAACAGTAGTGTGAAATAAACAAGCCAGTAACACATGACGCGTAATAGAAGGAAATCAGACAAAAACGCCTTGAACTCATTGTGAGCGAAAACAAGACCCAACGTGAGAAATAATAACTTGGTGGTATGAAGAGAAAATGGAACTCTGAGTGTAACTCGGTGGGATAACTCGGATGGTAATAAGAAACGGCCCAGGTGAGAGTGAACCATGTCATGCGACGAGCGCGTCGTACCAACGGCAAGTGTACATTTAAGACACAGTTATCGACTGTACTGTTGTACTACAGGTCACTACAACAGGTTACCCATCAGTCGTAGGGAAAACGAACAAGACATAAAAACTTACACTACTTGGCAACTGTTGATACCTTTGTCACGGCCGCTCGATGAAAACACACGGTGCGGCCTGCCGCGTCGCGGCGTAGGCAATGGACGAGAGCGTAGAAGCGAAGTTGACAGTTGTCGCCGTATTTCGCTAAGAGGGCGCTAGTAGTGGGGGAACGCTTCAACCGACGCGCCGGCTGTTAATGGTGTACCTCTGTGTTCGAAAAAAGAGTCCATTATGTTGGAATACTGAATCTGCAAGAAATGGGAACGCCCCTGGTAGTTCAGACGTTAATTCACCTGCTCCCATCCCATGTGGTCTTCTGCTTGCTGCGAGAGAGCTGGCCAGTGAACTGGAATTCTTGAGTAGCTAGTCTGAGACGCGATCTCACATCGAACTAGCTCGTATTGCTTATTTGGCTGGATATCTCGTTCTTGCTTGTGGTCAGAAGGTATGAATTCCTTCTTCTGAATAACAAAATAACTAGATTTGTATCTTAACTAGCCGTTTTTAATTCCTCACATGGTTATCGAAAAAAAAAAAGATGCGCTTTAGAGTACGTGCTGCTATAGCATTACGGAAGATGGTGGTTTAGGCTAATAGGAATTCAGCCACTTTGTGGCCGAATTTCAACTTTTGAATACTGAATTTTCGAACCGAATCGAATACTAATCGAATAGCGATGAAACCAAATAGAATACGAATACGACCCGAGTAATATTCGAATAGTTTTCGAGTAGTAAGGCTGCCATTTTCAATTAAGCCCAGCGACACCACACAATTTAATTTGAAACAAACATTCTCCAGTACGCTCGTGATGGCCAGTGCAATGGCAGTTTCTTCCGCCTGTAGAGCGGACTGGACTTTAAGAGAGGCAGTGTTTAAGATACCCCCCCGCCAGATGACGTCCTCACGAGAGCGCAGGCCACAATTCTACGCCGCATACAAACGCACGCTTTCACCAGCCCTCATAGACTGGCAATTATCACTAACGGAGAATTCGGACCTAAGTGCAAAAATTGTACTCTAAATGCAATGGCTACCCAAGATCACATCTTGTGGGGATGTGGGGGTCTTCCTCCTCCAAAATCGCTTCTATCAGCTCCCTCAAAATCAACATTGGATGATCTCGTCAGAACTCCCGACCGGGAGAAACAGTTGGCCGTCGTTTCCTGGGCTGAAAGAGTCGCTTCCCGCGTGGAGCCACCCTGAGGCGCCAGGCAGGTGACTTAGTCAAATAAAGTTGATACCACCACCAGTACGCTCGATCAATGACTACGGTGCCCGGCTGCTGAACCGAAGGTCGCGGGAACGATCCCAGCCGCGGAGGTCGCATTTCGGCGGAGGCAAAATGGTAGAGGCCCGTGTAGTGTGCGATGTCCGTGCACATGAAAGAATACCAGGTGGTCGAAATTCGCAGAGCCCTAGACTACGGCATCCCTCATGATCATATCGTGGTTTTGGGACGTAAAACTCCAGATATTGTTATTATATTACTGAAACAAATATGATCGACTAGAACAAAGGAACGTTACGACTACTCTAAATCAACAAAAATAACACAATAATGAAAACTGAGGTAAGCTAGCCTAATGCAGCGACTAGAGCCTGCGAGGCATTTTTGTAACGGTATACGTTGAAATACACGAGTGAATACCGCATTCATTGTGCTCCTTGCCCATAGCTTCTAAATAAAATAGGCGCATAAAAATTAAACAATCTTGAACCGAGCACCACACATATGGCTAAGAATGTGATCAAACAGTTGAACCATTTATCACAGTCAGTGCCTTCGCACAAAAAGCCGCTGGCCATGAGTGCTGAATACTGTACCGGCAAGATCAATTTACAATGACACAACAATCGGCTCTGTTGTTATTAATGTACACGTGCACAACAATTACACTTCTGAGGCTGGGGGGAAGCCGTAGTTGCTTCCTTCAGTTATTACAACACAATGACCGGAACTGATGACCTTTCGCTATTTGAACGTTTCCATCTTTTGGGGTTTTCCCGTCGGTGCTGACTATTCTAAAATTATACGAAAAACATTCTCTATTCTCAATATGCGCTATTCTATTCGAGTGCCGAGTCGAATAGAACACAACTCGATTTTTTATTAGAAATTATCGAATAGTCGCACGACCCTATCAATTTGGTTACTAGTCCCACTCGCAACACAAGTAATAAATAAACAAAGAATATGCAAACACGAAGAGCTTTCTAGCAACTTGATTTGTAACCTTCCTTTTGATTGAACTTCGTGTTAGAGTGCGCTAATATGACATAGATATTGGTCCTATGAAATCAACAAGGTCATGAAGATAGCAGACGTGAGTCAAAATGGCAAAATTTGCGACCAGCTATCGTCTGCACTTTTGCAGCACCTGTTCCTGTGGCGGGAGCTGACTTGCAGCGTCGAAGACCACGCCATGGAAGTCTGCAGAGTTCACCGCAGAAAACTCTTACGAGCGTTTCTTGCCAACTGGGCAGGAATATTAACATGTCAGTTGAGCATCTCGCACGCCTGGCGCAAAAACCTCTAAGAAGGAAAGTGCTGCGCCTGTAACTCTAACATAGCAATTTCTTTTTCCCCACACCTGAAATAAAGCAATTATGACTTCCATGATACATTTTTTCTCTCTATAGGGTTTGAGGAACACAATTATTTCGGAAAAACAATCGGACTTGTCAATGTGCGACTCTCCTGTTGCAAAAAAAAAAAACATGGTTCATTCCTCCGTCATAGGAATCGGTGCAGCACGAACGTGAAACGTGCCCTTACAGAAGTAGTTGAATATTTACTGTATATTCATATAAGAGAGCTTGCACAATGTCTACTGGTGTTTGACAGTTACAGCACTGTTTCACGTGGATGAATCCACGTTGACGCTTGGTGGTGCATCTGTACCCCGACGACTAACGTCCGTAATCAATGATCAAACAAACCCTTGTAGTCGTGGATGCTTGTGGTAGCTGTACGGTGAGAGCGCAATGAGTGAAAGCGGTGTGACAGCCAGAAGATCGTCACTGATTGGACGTCGAACTTGGGCTAAGGTCGCCTACTCGCGGCATGTTAGAGTTTTATTGCGATAGCAATTATATGGACACTCGCGGCTGGTTTTCGCCGTCGGCGTCGACGTCCGCGTCGGCGTCGGCGTCATTTGCCGTGTATGTATATGTATATATATAACCGGGCCCGCCCATCGTTCGTGAGCTTGAAAAGACGCGAGGGGGGGTCCCTCGAGCGACCTTCGATTTTACGAGAGGGGGCGCGCGCGTTATCTCCCTTCTCGGCGGCCGACAGCGGGCGGGGGGGGGGGGGGGGGGAGGGCGACGTTCGATTTTACGAGCGCGGGCGCGGGCGCGCGCTTTATCTCCCCTTCTCGGCGGCCGGGCCGGCTTACCCTTCTACGTGCTGCGCTTTCAACGCGAAGAGAATTCTCTTAAACAAGCGTTTTCTAGAGTTGCGTGAGATCGGATCCAAAAAGAGTTAGCTGCCAGCCTCACTTCGTATAACATTACAATTTTTTGCTATCGCATTCATTGCTTCACCCTTGCGGTGAAACTGTGACTTTTTAACATCACTGCCACACCAGAGGGAAACGCAACGCGCGTCGTGTCTTCCCCGTTGGCCAGCTGCAATTTTAAGGCGAAAGCCCTTAATGTCTCATGCTCACGTCCATCCGGTTTCCGTCCGGTGTCCGTCCGTCCGTCTGTCCGTCCGTCCGTCCGGTGTCCGTCCGTCCATCCGTCCGTCCGTTCGTCCGTTCGTCCGTTCGTCCGTTCGTCCGTCCGTCCATCCGTCCGTCTGTCCGTCCGTCCGTCCGTCTGTCCATCCGCCTTTCTGTCCGTCCGTCCATGTCCGTCCGTCCCGTCCATCCGAGCTCTGGCACGGAGCCAGGTGGCCGCCGGGATGCGCAAACGGACGCCGGTCGCGTCGGACTCTACAGCGCTCGCTCTTTGCTTGCGTAGCTTCGCTGTGCCCAGCGTTCGCAATAATTCTGACCGACACCGTCTCAATGGACACAGGCGTTCACGGAATACACCTTCGAATTTACAAAGGGCCCGTCAATTTAAGCACTGGAACGCTATGGCGTTTGCACAATGCACAAAGCGCGAGAAAATACTAACGCATGCGAACTGAGGAAGATTAGTCTCGCGTCTCGCTGCGACTCGCGGTAAAAAATTTAAAAGAAAACACGCACACATTCGCTTTGAGCGTTATCCCACTGAAAGTGTAAAAGAAAAAAAGACATATCATAGTCAGTGGAACGGCCACACGCTTTCGCCGAACACACTTTAGAATGTACAAAGTGTCCTTCAATTTTTTTCTCGGGGCGAGCGCAAGTTGGGAACACGGAGTCACGGCCACGCTAGCCACCCTAAGCAGTCAAGCGTCGCAGAGCTATTTTAGATGTGAACTTCTGATGGTGAAGCTGAATCCGGTGGTTGTGGTGGTGGTGGTGTGCCGCGTGCCCACCCTTACTGCGCATGCGCACACCCTTTAAAAGAATAAAAATAAAAAACCTCCTCTCCCCCCCTCTCTCTCCTCTAGGCATCCCTCCCCGCGGCAACCACACCCTCCCTGCGCACGCGCCTCCCCTCCTCTCTCCCCCTCTTACACTCCTCCCTCTCTCCTCTAGGCATCCCTGCCCGCGGCGTCTACACTCCCACTGCGCATGCGCGTCCCCCCTCTCTCTTCTCTCCTACGCTCCCCCCCTCTCTCCTCTACGCATCCCTGCCCACGGCGTTCACACTCCCACTGCGCATGCGTGTCACCCCCCTCTCTCTCCTCTCCTACGCTCCCCCCTCTCTCGCCTCGCGACGCCGACGTTTCTTGGTTGAAAAAGCCGACTGCTCGCGCTGCACAACCGTTCACTGGCCACCCCTTATATATGGCAATGGATCTTGACCTCCAAGGTGGTGCCGGTGGGAGATTTCTCTTGTGCGTTGTTGAGCAATAAAAATTCGCAGCCTGAGCGTTCACTAAAAGCGCAGTGCGGGTCTCTGTGTCCAGTCGGAGTCTTCTGTCTCTCATTGCCCATTAGCAGCGATTGGCATGTTCCAGTAGGAAACACTGCTCCACCACTGCCTGCTTTGCGCCTCCCCAGTTTTCTCTCCTGCGCAACGCTGCGATGAGCACCAGCGTCAACGCCGCCACCAGTGTAAGCGTTAGCGCTAGCTGTTTCACATCTACACATGGTTCCCTTTAGCGGGAGATGGTGTAATTTTTTTTTGGTACGGATGGATGCTACAAGCGAGGCCGACACTGGGGGGTATGATCGCCACCTGGCAGTGTGTTAATGTGTCGACAAGATTGCGCTTTTCCAATTCGAAACGCTCCGAATATGACGGACGCGTAGAAACGATGCTTTTAACGTGCTAATTGCGGAATTCAGGGTCAAGATCCATTACTTCACTTTAGCATGAGCACTGTGAGAGGAGAGTGGTTGATATAAAAGCCGCGTTTGTAAACCCTGCACAGTATGGAACCATGGCGCAGTGGATAGCGTGCCCGGCATCTCCTGTAGGGGACAAAGAGGTCGTGGGTTCGACTCCCGTTGATGGAACTTTTTTCCTTTGTCTTCTGATGATGTGTATTTTTGCTACGTTATTTCCGTGACGGAAGTATGTCACTGAATTCTTGGTGCGCCTCGGCATAAAACACTTTCGTGTTAAAATAACTGTAGCGCAAACGAACGAAATCGAGGGTGAACAGCGGAACGGCAACAAAAGAGAGAAAACAAGATGCGAAAAATCGCAACTCGCCCAACCACCCACTTCAGATGAAACCAATACTTGTTATATTTAGGTTGAAGCCTCGCCGACGCACATTCGGCAGGGACACTAACCTATATGATTGACAATATAGCAAGTTCATTACAACCCTTTAAAATTTAACAAGTGCATAGCATCTGTCCTGTCTAACCACGATCCACCGCAATAATTCCGGTGCTCTCGATTTCTGTCTCCCCCACAAGTGGCGCCGTGGCGGTTACCCGGAGCACTAGGGGCGTGACGCCGTGTCCTCTTCGTGTGTTTTCATCGAGTGGCCGTGCTTCTGTACTCGACCACGTGGCCAACATGTAAGGCGATTCCTGAATTTGTACATATGCGGCTTCGTCTGAGCTCACACTTTTTTCATGCACATGCTAGCATGGCGGGGAAGTAAAGGAAAGTTTATTGAACTACTACACACAAACACTAGAGGCGCTTATATACTAAAACTTCGAAATGGCGTCAGTATAACTTATACAAACGCTAGATGCAATTTTACACAGACTTCTATAAAACACTGTGTGGTGATAACAAACTATGGAACAAGGAACCCGAACACCCTAGCGGAAGTGCAAATGGAGCCAAAGTATAGCGGCATACCCCGTATAAGTCCTTCTGAAAAACCAGCGTGCTAGATCTGGTTACATTTAAAAGTTCACCTGGGGTGTCTAATTAGCGCTGATTGTGTCCTACACCATAGGAAGAGTGCTGAAAAGAAGTTAAGCTTCCATTTTATCCTTTAGCAAACGACTGCAACATAAATTAAATGCTTGGAATTGCGCTGTTTCAATGTCGGTTACGAATTGTTTACCAAGCATGGGGCTGGTTTAACCCAAAGTGGCCTCGATAGTTATGTAAATGAAAAAATTAACGAATTAAAACTGTGGCTTATCCCTCTGTTATAGGAACTGGTACAACAAACGAAAGTGAGACGTGTCTTCACAAAAGTAGCTGAATCTTTCTTACCTTAGACGTTTACGCACCCATGTTGACGTATGGTCACACTTCTTCATCACGACGAGCAACTACTCGTGACCGGGATGCATTTTCTAGAGACACTGCATTGCACGCACCAGAGTATCGCCCAAATAACAAATGAGCCACTGACAAGCGTTCTCAAACCACTCAAGCGAAACCGAACGGATTTTAACTAAATGGGTTTGTGAATTGACGGTCCGCTGCAGCGAAGGGTGCATTATTTACGGTTTGGCGACCGTCCTGCGGATGTGCTTGGCATGCGGCGTCGTGCGGGCAGGCGGCGTCCTGCCAGTGGGTCGTTCTGGTGAAGGTACAATTATTTCAGTCCCGCTTCGGTGTGTGTATAGCAGGCAGTCGGGTCGCGACGCACTCCCATTTGCAAACGCTAGAGGCAATGTTCTCAGCCTGAGCCTTGAATGCGAGAAAGCCTCCCGCTCCCCCCAAGGCGTGTTCCTCGCTGCACCAAACTTACTTGCGCGACATTTTCCAGTCAACGACGGCCTGGACGCCACAGCCGGCAGCCTGAAGACCGCGCACAACACTGGTTTTTAATTTTTTAAATATTGTTTTACCTTTTGACCTTCATACAAAAAAATTTTTCTTCACCATCACCGGTGTATTTCGGCGGTGCTTAATGCAACAGTTCTCGTAGTCGGTGCCCTCGCGCTCGTATTAGCAGACGGCAGAGAAACACCATTGCTGCATATGGAAGCTGCACATGCTAACACAACGCGAAAGACAAAGCACGTAACTGCATCGTCACCAGATCAAATCGCTCGTGGCCTTCGAGGTTAGCTCCAGAGACGTTGTCGTAGCTAATTGCGGAGGCCACTCTCCACCGTGCTATGTAGGGCCAACGCCACCTACGTGGCGTTTGTAGGGCGCCCTCATGCCCAGCGTCCCTTCTAATGCTGGCATCGAGGCGCCGTACCGTAGTGCTCAGACTACCTAAGCGTTCTCTGTCGGTGATGGTTAATGTCATGATTCAGTACTTCTCCGCTCGTAGGTGGTGGCACCGCCTCGACAAACCAAGAGCGCAGGTACAAAGAGGAGGGTGAAATGTATAAGGCTCCTCTGAAGTACTATTCCCATATGCGCCTGTGGTGCAGTTGGTTAAGCACCCGATGTCTATCGCCGCGGACCGAGAGTTCATGGGTTCGACTCCCGGGTCCCCCCGAATTAATGAAACTTCTTTTACTGGTTTAATTATTTGTATTTTGTTCGTGTAAAATTTAACAACGTCATGTCAAAGACGGAAGTACGTCAGTGAAGTATTGGTGGACGCCGGCATAAAACACTTTCGTGTTGAAATCAGCGAAAAAAATCCACGCATCTCCCCGGAGTGAACCATGACGAGTGGGCGAAGCTCTGGGTATCGTATGGGTGAGTAACCGAGTGTTGCCCCATATATTGTAAATTGAGGGACATAAAGTGACATAGAGAGTGGTCGACAAAGCTAGGTCCATAATGTCTACGTTGAAGTCGCCGACTAGTATAGAGGTTTTGTGCTTGTAGGTGTTTTATATGGTTTCGTCACAATTATGATTGATGTTCGTCTACTCTAAAGCTTTCTTGATTCACATACACACATATGTTTCGACTATAGCAACGGTTTTCGATATACCATGACAGCGGACAGTGAGAGTTGACGACAAAGTTATGTCCTCAGGTCCATAATGTGTACGTTGAAGTCGACAACTATAGTATAAAGGGTTCCTGCTTGTAGGTGTTTTATAGTGCTCTCTCACAATTATGATTGATATTAGTCGATTGCTCAACCCTTTTTTTGAGTCTCACTTATGTTTCCACTAGCCGTGACAACGGACACCGTGGACCGACAAGCCTCGCCATTAAGGTGACTCGCCCCTCAAATTTCCGTTTGGAGTTGTCTAAGCGCTGCCTGAGCGTAGAGTTCCATTGAAGCTTGTAGCTTTTGCTAGAGCATTGTTTTCGGCCGGTATCAGCACGGTGCCTTTTTCCTAGCGTTCTCGAGCGTTTGGAATGGTCCCGCAGCAGCCGCATCCCGCGAGCACCGAAACGCGAGTCTGGCATTTCATTTTTGCAGTCTTAATTTTCCTTATGTGCCTTCCAGAGGACCCGCGACGCGGCGGTAAGTGCCGGCCATGGTATAGTATATCTCACACCATGGGCACGGCCTACCCGTCCCGACGGGGGAACGGCCCCTGCTGCTCTACCGCTTTGAGCGGTAACGTTCCTCCGGACCTAAATAAAGTTCTGCGTCTGTCTGTCTGTGCAATCCTGCTTGGCGGCTTAACAGCCAATACTCGAAGTGGCTTTGATTACCCTATAACAATATTTAACGAAACCTTCTACATGCGTTGTCTTTTACTTTTAGTTTGCACAACGTGTGCAGTGCACTCAAACGAATTGGACAAATTCGTGTTTCGCAAGAATGGATGTTTAGTCCAGTGAAATGTGGAGACATATAACGTGGTCGCACAGAAGTCCTTGTAATAATAAAACCCTCCTCAAGAATGGCAGACTCCCACTGCGACCCGAATGCCCGTCCGCCTTATTGAAAATTTGCCCAATGGTGGGCATGATGGGACCCACCACCCACCATCTTGGTGGATTATGGTACTGGGTAATGGTGGACGGACGGTGGGTTATGGACAGACGATGGGTGGTGGTGGACGAATGGTGGTTGGTGGGAGTAATGGACACATGCGGGTGGATAGTGGACGATGGGCAGATGGTGGGAGTAATGGACAGATGATGGGTGTATGGTGGGTGTAGGCTGAGGGACGGGCAGACGGATAGATAGGTGTTGGATACCGAAATCAAGACCGAACTCTGAATTAATTGAAAAAATAGACATTGCACTTCGCAACGTGATTATAGACTACCTTCTACCATTGATCTTAACAAGCTTGTCTGTATCTTCACGTCACCAAAGATGCAGCCACATATGATGATGCAGAACGGAATCAATGAATGTATGTTGCATAAAAGACTTTTGTTTATTTGTTCTCCGTGCTGTGATGCCTAACACATGTCCTGCGGGCTTGCTTCATAAAGTAACTTCTTAGGAGCTTGCAGATGGCACCAAGGCAGTTTCCTTGAGGTAGCGCAGCCGGGCTGGGGTGTGCCTTGAAGCATTTTTCCAGGCATGCTACAACAGAATGAAACAAAAAACAAATAAACTGCTTTTGCTGCAGTATGGAGCAATAACATCAATGAAACCAGTTGCAATCACTTCAACCAAAAGGTTAAAGACGCCCTGACACCAAAATTGCGTTGTTTGATTGAGCTGATTATGGGGCACTACTGACCGATTGTTAGTACCAGACGTTAGCTAAGAAATTTTAATTTGGATTTAAAGGAAGCGTGAGTGCTCATCTGAGTTGGCAGCACCTGATGACGTCACCACTGGTATGGCTATTCCGAGCCCCATGTGACGTTCCACAAGTAAACAGAGTATTGCCGACGTCAAAGATTTGCAGCGCTTCCACAAAAACTGAAAGACACTTTGTAAATTCCAAAGTGGGTTCCGCTAACACCTGTACCCATTCAGATGGGGGTCTGTTAGTATGGAACGTGATGTGCCTGTCTCCCTTTTTGCATGACTGGACACGCTGGGTACAGCAACGCTACGCAAGCAAAGCGCGAGCGCTGTAGAGTCTGACGAGAGGTGCGATCAGCATCTGTTGGCGCAGCCCGGCAGCCACCATCTGCTGAACCGAAAGATAGCGCAGCAAAAATAACCAGAATAGCTTAATTGTGGTGTCCCAGACGCTTCTTTCAGCGTGTATGAGCCCAGCTCTTCTTCGGTAGGAGCAGCACAAACCGTGCCTGCCCGAGCTCAGCTCGTTTTCGGTTGGGAAAGGGTTAAAGGGATCCAAAAGAGATAAAGCTATTTCCGTAATTTAGTGCAATAAAGCTTCAGAATACCAAAGACACCACTCTTAATGCGAGAAGATGCGTGGTAGGTGATTCATGAAAGACAGTAGACGTGCAAACATGGACACAAGAGGGAAGTCTGGACAACACAAATGCTTACTAACCGACTAGCCGAATAAGGTTAGTCAGCATTTGTGTTGTCTTGACTTCTCTCTTGAGTCCATGTTTGCATGCCGACCGGTTTTTGTAATGAATCATTACCAACTCGCTCAGCTTCCTTTCATTCGTAAGCGAGATAATGTACGAAAAGAAGATACACGAGGCGACACCTCGTAGAATTTCCCACACCAGGTCTGCATGACAGCGCAGTTTTTGCCAGCACCTGCTACAGTCTATATTGTGTACATTGTGTTCCTAAAAAGCCAAAGTCTTAACATAGCAGGTTCTGGAAAATTTTAGCAAGCAAATGTGGCAACTATATGGAAAAACACATAATATTTGCGACGTCACCCTAATGCGCCTGTGCTGAAAATCATCATGAAACTTAACAAGTGAAATATTTTCATTTTCTCTACCACCAGACCATGTATGAAGTTTACACAAAATTAATGACATTAGAGCTCTTAAAGAATTTAACAATAATTTATTTGTCTAGACTGATCTAAGGTTTCATTTTACTGTCTTTTAAAACCAAAACAGCGCAATCTAACTCTTAGCTAACTCATATGCAGGTATGATGGCATCAAATGTAATTCAGGGGGTGGAGAAGCCGAAATAGAATTAGGAGCAATTTTTTAGCAGCAAAATGTTACTTTTGGAGGAAAAAAATCCTAATTTTGAGCAGGTTACCGGAAAAAAACATCCATTTTTTAACGTAGAGTACTGGGCAAGTTGGTACAGATACATGTCGAAGCGTAGCGCGAGGAAAACAGGGCGCAGTAAAGAACACGCAGTACAGGCGCAAAATCCCGAATTTTGAGCAGTATAACAGAGAAGGCTTACATTTAGAAAATAAGAAAAAAATATGTACAAACCAAGCAGTGTCACCTAATTCGCGCACAGTGAACATGGACGCTGCTATTTCAATAAAAGAAGTATTTTGAACCACCCCACTGTGCAAACAATGGTGAAGTCCACATTAGCATTTGGATCGCCTGTAGAATCCTTTGACAGGCTGTGCAAATTCAAATGTGGATCTGCCAAGCTGTCGACCTTGAAATTCGGGAGGTTCATAAAGCAGTAACAAGTGGGGGTGGTGCAAAAAAAAACAAAAAAAAAAAACTGGCGTACAGTTTTGTTTGTTGTTTCTTAAGTCTCCAGAAATGTCATACACTGCTCCAAATTATTACCACTAATTTTTTTTTTCGCGTCAGCGATCATACTATATAGTTCTCACAATTATGCGCTGTATACATGCATTAGTAATTGAGGCACAAAATTTACTGTGTCCCGTGATTAGTGCTAACAGCCCCTTATAAATCTTAATATGCTTCTCCGTTGAGCACCGGTGTACTGCGGCGGTGATAGCTTAAACAGCGTTCTACACGGGATAGAACAAGGTCAAGGAATTTTGGAACCACTACCCCCTTCTCCTTCTTTTTTTTCACGGTGCGGTTTGGTTTAGGGCATAACTTCGCGGCTTGCTTGCAAGGCGCGTTCGACCAGATATAGTAACAAAGGCGCGCGTCCGTTGGTCCGGCGACGGCACCGGATATCTATCGGCGGGACGACGCAACTTCAAGAGAGAAAAATGTTTTATTAGCCGTTTCTATGGCAACCAACGTGGTCGGTGGCAACGCCTGCGTTCGCAGTATGAGAAGTTTGTTCGCCCGCAGAAAACACGGCATCTAACAGCTTTAGTTGCTAACATGCCATAGTCGCGTTTGCGATTTGAAAATTCATATTTCTGCACTAGAGAAGTTCGTACTGTGGTACAGATTCACCATGGCGCCACAGATTTGTACCAGGCAGACGGCAATAGGAGGAATGTATTTGTTTTGTGTTCCACTTGGCCCTCGTCACAGAAATCACATGGCTTTGAATATGTGTGCACAAAAGATGAACAAGCACTTTTTGCCTAAGGAAGCATTACTTTCCTGTGTGCCTATGCGCAACAAAATAATTTATGCCACATGTATCTCTGCGCTGGCATGATGTGTCACCGAAGTACTACGAGTATTCAACAACTATAGGACAAAAATCTTCACAGTCATATGTAACGTTCAATCAAAGCAACAACAAAAGCAAGGAGTGACTGCAAGCCTGTGTGGTTCTCGATGAGAAAGAAAATACCACAAGGGTCGATAGAGAGTATAATTGTGCTTCTTGTATTGCCTGAAAGTGCTGTAGCATTCTGGATAAAGAGATCACCGTGAGAGCACCACCTTACTTTCAATACACAGAACCACTTCAAAATGGTGCTGCAGGGAAGTTTCACATGTTGAAATGAGAACAGCATAAACGAATGCAATATTGCACAAAATATCACAAGCCATGGTGTAATTGGCATAGCTGGAAGGGTGATTTCGAATGCCCTCAAAATTTTGAAGTGCTGTATGTGTATATAAACACACACACATGCAATGCATGCACAAACACAAACATTATGTAAAATAAGGCTGGATCAGAACCACTAAAAAAATTCAGGCTATGCCCCTGCATGGTGTGTATGTGTCTCATTCTGTGCTACCTTCACTGCGACAGTGCAACAATAACACACAAATCTCTGCTGCACCAGGGCCTATTTCCTTGAATCAACGCAGGGATTGTGGGCAGTGCCTTTACTAAACATGCACATGAAAACTGCAATAATGCCCGTTACACACGGATATATGAACAACACACCACTGTAAGTGGTTTCTAGGCTTGACAAATTCTGGTGCCTGAGATAGGTTGCTTTTATAGATTAAGCTTAACTTGGAAATCAAATGACGCACTTTAGTAGCTTTAGAATTAAATGCATTTAAAATCTGATGCTGACGTGTGGAACATATGTTCTATGCATTCAAGGAGATTCCAACACTACATCAGCACTCCTATATGTTCCTTTGCTCATGTGTAGCAGATGAAACTTACTGAACCTCGCCACATGTGAGCAGGCACACAAATTGTAAAAGCCTATTCTGTGGCAACAATAATGTCAAAATTGTTTACGACAGAGCCTTGGCCTACCTACATTTGCTCATTACTCCGGTTCACATCAGCATTGGCTGCATGCGATCATCGCCAGCTTCACCAGGACAGGAGCAGGCTGCAACAGTTTCTTTGTTAAAGTATTGTCAAAGATTCGATCTGGTTTGTTGCCAATAAAGTCTGCTAGGACAGGCTTTGAGAGAAAGTTGTGTAATAAGGCTGTTGCCAGTGAACTTAAAGCTTAGGCCAAGCAGGCGTCGTCTCACGCAAACCTTACATTGAATAAAAACCACCAGGCCTGCGCGGAACGCGCAGCACAGTCACAGCGAAAGCTGGGAGAGCACCATTTCTAAAACCCATTGCAATCTATCTTGGGGCTACTAATACAAGTACGCTTGCAAGGTACCCACTACTCCATTAATTGATTCGGTGGCTGATGACGACGAAGAATTATGGCTGAGCCCTTTGTAATGGGTTGGAAGCATTCAACGACACCCTCGTAATGCAATTCATATTGTGTGACGCCTGGTTACAGAAATGGCATTCTGTGACGCCTGGTTGTCGTTTCACTCTTCTGCCACGTTATATTGCGCATGTTAGCGTGGTTCCTTCCCGACATAATGCTTGTATAGGGTTTTTGTGCACCTGGTTTTCGAGAACAGGCATGGCTCAGTGGTAGAACACTGAGCTGGCACGGAACGGACCCACGTTCGAACCCCGTTCCATCTTGATCATTTTTTCTTAAAGTTTTTTCTTATTTCGTGCCATACCGGTTACGGACACCGGCGGCGGCGGCGGCGTGCAACTACGGCACCCTTGCTGCGATGTCATAACAGCTTTCGCTGTAATACATGGCTCAGATGATACAGGTATATTTTTAACTTGCCTGACCAAGGCACTATCACATTATGCACTGATTAACCTAAATGTTAGAAAATAACAGCAGGAAGATTAAATTATTTCACTAATAACACAAAACATCCCCATCAGTCATATGCTACAGCGTGCCTTCAACATTTACCCATCTAAGAAAATGTTAATAAATGTTATCTGTAATTTTTGAAGCCTCATGGTTCATGCGATTATTGCTCAATACACTTTCACTAGGCTTTCACTAACCACAATACACTTTCACATGGATTATATTGATTGAATGTTCACAGCATGTACATGATGAAAGCTCAGCATTCCATTGTTGCACTGTGCCATGTTAGTGGATTTACACGGCAAATTGGGCGAGTTGGTACATTAACATCTTCTGTTGAACGTGCCGGGCGGCACAGATGAGCAAACAAGATTTCGATGACACTCCATTCCCCGTCTGTGCCAAGCTGCATGCGGAACCAAACAAGCCATGGACGTGCCATATTATCTACCTTAGATGCAGGGTGGCTTATTTCTGTCTTTAGCCACATACAGAATGTGCAACCATATTTATAGCATACTTTATCCACGTGAAAACTAAAATTGATGGTTCTCTAATACAGTCTGAGCTCTATTTAGTGGGCACGACAATAATGCTGCTTTATGATACTCGCCAGAGTCATGGAAAACTGCAGCCCACCTTTCACACCACCTGTAGAGCACGAATAACCGATAAATGGTTTTGCATAAATGACTAGCATGTAAACACAGTGATGAGAACTTACTACGTGCTATTCAGCTGCGGAAGTAAGGAAACAAGTAATACCAATCCAAAAAAAGCATAGTTTGAGGGTAAGATGGAAGCTTCAAGAGATGAAAAATTCGTGAACATGGGGTGCCAGAGACACCCTGTGTTTACGAATTTTCCAATACCGATGTCACGCGTAACTTCAATGCCTGAACGTACGTGCAGTGCCGAAATAAATTGAAAATTTAGCTGGTAATAATATCTAGGGTTTCACATCTTGAAACCAAGCTATGATTATGAGAGACACCGAGGCGGAGGGCTCCAGCAATTTCGACCGTCTGGTGTTTTTCGCATTGACAATGCAAAGAACACGGGCCTCAGGCATCTCGCTTCTATCGAAATGTGACCCCCGCAGCCGAGATGGAACCCGCGACCTTTGGGTGAGCATGCGGTGCACCATAACGAAAGCGTATCGCCGGAGTCTGGCTCTTTCCGGTTTGGCTCGAAACCGGATATGATGACGTATCCTTAGGGAGGTACTCGCTGCCCCTAGGTAGGTACTACTGTAGCTAGGGAACAATCCGACGATTCCTCGGCCTTGTCCCCAGCCGCCCATCCTTCACTCCAAGCTGCCAGCCAAACCCGACCCTCGCCGGCCATTGCGTTTACGCGTGGAGTTATGCCTTCTATGCACGGTGTGGTGACAGGCGACAGCCAAGTGAGCAGGAGTCGCCTTCCCTTGACGTCAGTCGAGACCTGCAAGTTAAGTTTCGGTGTATTTGACGCAGTGTGCATGGCTGAGGCGGTCCCTGCGACGTGCTTCCAGCGCTACCAGCGTGTAGATTTTGCAGTCATGCTGGTGGACCTTTCCACCAGCAATCAACGCGGAGCCTCAAGCGATATGCGACACGGGGTACGTATTCTGAAATTATGAGTTGGTTGGCGTCAGTCGCTGAACGTACGTTGTATTTCTTTACATTTTAGGAGCTAGTTAACTGCAGGGTAACTGCAGCACGATGTGGCCCCCGTGCGGTACGTCTTCATGGTGTCCCCACGTTGCTACAGCTCCGATCACGCCGATGTGGAGCGCAAGAAGCACGCTCTCTGAACCGTGAGCTGACGGCTACGCTGAAGCGCTTGCCGTGTGTCCGCACCTTGAACGCCGAGGTAAGTTGAACGCCGAGGTACTGTAAAGACGGAAATGCCGTACCGTCGTGGTCGGCACGCAGCATTTTTAAAAACCGTTTAGCTGCGCTAGTTGTTCATTGCTTGCGGCAAAGTGGTGAGATGAAGGTTTCGCGGATTAAAACACCGTCATGCTGGCAACGACGGTCCGGCATATCCGTACTTGCCTGCACTGACAACAGCCACGATTATTTATTTTCTTGGACTCTCAGCGCCGGAGGGCATTACAGAGGGGAATGGAGATACATAAAGAAAACAATATAAACAGCAAGGCATAACGAAAAAAAAAAAGACGTAGAAGTTCAAAGTGACTGGCGAAAACTCACAGCAAGACGAAGAATTAAAATAGCAGTGGGGATACATGAGAACAATTTTAAGAGTTAGGGAAAAATTATACAAACAATAACAAGCACACCTATATATATTCCGAGAAGAGCAATGGTTTTACAAAACATTATCAAACAACTGGTTATATAAAACATATGCGACTGTTCAACATATGTCTGTGCATACAACATTTGTACATATCTTTAAAGTCATTTCGTAACGTTTCGCTCAATAAAAAAATTACAACACAGTCACCTTCCCTACGCATGCTTCGCATAACATCGATTCCCAAGGTATGTGGGATCTGCCGAAATTTTTTTGTTACCTTAGACCCTGTTTGGGGTATTACATAAGGGGTGGTTAGCATATTCATACAATAATAGCACGTGTTATGGCATGATAAAGTTTGCAACGTGTCCAGAAATTCGAATGACTGATACGGCAGCAGCATGGTGAGGCAGGTCATTCCAGTCTCTGGCAGCCCGAGAGGAAAAAAATGAGGCTTGAAATGTTGCGGTTTGTGTTCAAGGAAGGGTTACTTGCAGTTGATGGCCAGTGCGCTGAGACGTGCGTGAGGATGGCGGTGAGATGTAAGGTGGGCGGTTTAGTGAGCTGTAAAAGAATTTGTGAAGAGAGAGAGAGCATGGCAACACGACGACGAAAAGCGAGGGATGATATGCTTGATTCTGCTTTTTTAAGAGAGAAATGCTGACGTCATATGAATAAGAAGAATGGATCAATCTTGTGACATGATTCTGAACTGATTCAAGTGCATTGATGATATATGCTTGAGGGTTCCAGATGGCAACGGCATATTCTAGTTGTGGTCTGATAACTGATTTGTACGCGAGAATGAAGGAAAGAAGTGGAAATATTGAGGGCTCGTTTTTCTTTGTTAGACACAGTATTAATGAGAACTAACAGACAATAATGCCAAGGAAAGTATAGGGGATGTCACTAGTAGTAAATGTAAATGTGAAGAAAGAAAAGTGGACAAAAAGATAACTTGCCGCGGGCAGGCACCGAACCTGCGACAATCGAACGACGTGTCCGATGCTCTACCAACTGAGCTACTGCAGCGGCCATTCCCCCCGTCCACTTTATGGGGTATATATGTGCATTTAAACGTGGGAGCGTCAGTCAGCGCCGCAAGTAGCCATGATGGCGAGTGTGGAACTCTCTTTCTGCCTGTCCGCCACGGTGGTGTAGCGGTTATGGTGCTCGGCTGCTGACCCGAAGGTCGCGGGTTCGATCCCAGCCACGGCGGTCACATTTCGGTGGAGGTGAAATGGTAGAGGCCCGTGTACTGTGCAATGTCAGTGCACGTTAAAGAACACAGATGGTCGAAATATCCCGGAGCCCTCCACTACGACGTCTCTCATATAATCATATCGTGGTTTTGGGACGTTAAACCCCAGATATATTATGATATTATTATTATTATTCTTTTTCTGCCTGTTGCCATCACATAGCATGTGATCTTGTTACGAGCTGGCAGCTGACAAATTATCCCTCGCATACTGCCTGAAAGCATCAAGCCTGCCAGAATGAGACCCTCCCTATGAATGAACGAAAGAAGTGGATATATAAGGGCTCGTTTTTTCTTTGTTAGACACAATATTAATGATAACAGACAACAATGCCAAGGAAAGTGTAGGGGATATTACTAGTAGTAAATGTAATGTAAATGTGAAGAAAGAAAAGTGGACGAAAACATAACTTGCCGTGGGCAGGGACTGCACCTGCAACCTTCGAATATGTTAGAGAAGTTTGACTTGCTGAGGCGCATGACGGAGGTGACGTTTCATAAATCCTAAAGGTCTTTTTGCTGATGACATGACGTAGTCACATGCACAATCCAGGAAAGGTTGTGGGATATAGTTACGCTTAAATATTTATATGTTAGAACTGATCCAACTGATTTGTGATTATGTAAGTAGAAAAAGGGACTGGATTGCGTCATCTGAAATTCCTGACTGTGTTTATTGACAAAGGGTGTTCAGACGAACAGCATTGACATCAATTCAAGGATGTTTATACAATGGCCAGTGATCACGGCATAGCAGACAATGAGTCACAATTTGTAGGAGGGCGTTGTCATTTTTAGTAGAGACATTTGAGAATACATGGCCTGCAGTGACATCACGAGCCGGCTCGTATGTATAGACAATGTTGACGAGCCAGTCTGACGGCCGTGACTGCAATCGCAATGGTACTGACACAAGCATCCTAAACCTTTCTCGCCAAAGCCCACCAATAGAGTAGACATTGTTTTAAGGCATGTGAAAAGAAATCTTCGACTGAAAGATCAGTATGTGGTGGCAACGCAAATTCAAAAGACAACCGCCAGTATCAGCATCTTCTCAGTGACAACCAACTCACTATGCAGCAAGATGGCAAGTTGGGCCAGTTGGTTTACGTTCATATTTGAAGGCTTTGTCGAAGCGCACCAAAAACGC